>JAOTON010000540.1:105000-496758 GCA_034440635.1 Lepas anatifera | reverse complement strand
TTACGCTTTCCCAAAAAGAAAAAATGATGATTATCACCACTATCACGTCTCTCTGACCTTCGTCTCTGACCTTCGTCCCGATCGGACGTCCTCGACCACCGCTCCACATCGTTTCCCGCCATTTCTGATCCTCGCCATTTTGAATCGGCCACTGTTCTTTGTGCATTCGTGCCTTTTCTAATATTTTGCCTGCTAATTGGGGGTAATGTAAATTTTTGTGATAGTCTTTTTTGTTAAAAGAGACTTGGCAAGAAAAACATGCCCCAAAAGTTGAATCTGAGATCAAAGAATCAAGTCCAAGAGGGGTCTCTCGCAACACCTGTTGGCCCCGAAGTGCGCTACGACGCGTCACATCCGGGAGACCTCAAATCGCCCACAAACGAAACGACCACAGCTTAATTCGACCACGGCTTAAATCGCCCACAGTCAAAATCGACGCTATATCAAAAGTGCCGCAGTTCATAAGTGCAGCACGTTCATAAGTGCCGCACGATCAAAAGTGCAGCATGTTCAAAAGTGCAGCAGTTCAAAAGTGCAGCAAGGTCAAGGAAGGGATGTTCAAAACGCCCGCAGTTCATAAGTGCAGCACGATCAAAAGTGCCACTTCTCATAACTGCCGTAGCTCAAAAGTGCAGCACCATTAAGGAAGCGATGTTCAAAACGCCCGCAGTTCATAGGTGCCGCACGATCAAAAGTGCAGCACGATCAAAAGCCCCACAGTTCAAAAGTGCAGTGCGTTCAAAACCCCCGCAGTTCATAAGTGCAGCAGACTCGATTATCAAGCACGTTCAAAACACCCACAGTTCATAAGTGCAGCTCGTTCAAAAATGCAGCAAGGTCAGAGAAGCGGTATTCAAAAGGCCAGCGGTTCATAAGTGCAGCAAGATATTTTGCGTAGAGTTCAAAACGCCCGCGGTTCATAAGTGCAGCAAGATAATTGTGCTCTGTTAAAAACTCCCACAGTTCATAAAGTGCAGCACGTTCAAAAGTGCAGCCCGTTCAAACATGCAGCACGTTCAAATGTGAAGCCCGATTAAAAGGATCAGGCCAATCATAGATTGGGTCAGAACGCAAATCTTTAGAATCGGAGGGTAAGTCCAAAAATAAAAGCAAAGACTGTATCTTCATTCCCACCGATGTTTTTTAGTTTAAATTATCTTGCCCATACATTTCCAACGGAGAGGCCATGGCTCGTACCTGACCTACAGTCATCTCTACAAAAAAATCCTGGATTGTCCATTGATTAGCCCCTATTATTTCCAAGCCATATCAACATGTGCCCCACCGGGGTCCTCGGCACGACGCGCCTTGCTGGGGAGACGTACATTTCGCCCTTCTTCCGTATCTTATTTCCCAGGAAAGCTAGAGAAAAATTACGGACGGCCGGCGAAAAGTGTGCTCGAGACAAAGAGAAATTATCAGAATTATTTCATTTCAGGTCAATGTTAAAGCCAGCATAGGTCAAAGAAGGCTCCCATAGGCTTACAACAGTGCCGTGTACGTTTCCCTCTTTAGACTTTTACTCAGCGAAGCTAGAGCAAATCTTTATACATCACTGGATTCCTCTCACAGCGGAAAACCGAAAGATGTATAGTTAATATGGCATGGCTAGGTCAAATGGGGATAATTGCCTAACAGCCACCTAGGGTAGGGTCCAGGGGTGTCGCTCGGCTTTTAGCCCAGGCCAAAATTGGGAACCTCAAATCTGGCATTCACCATGTTGATGACTTCAGCGATCGCATAGTGCTGCTTAGCAACGCATTGTCGCTGGGTATTGTAGAAGACGGGGCTATCAGGAGATAGGTTGCGTGTTGGGGGCAATAATGCTGTTTTTTGTGTACGTGGGGTGATAAATCCTGGGTCTACCCCCGTCATATGCATTTTGAAACCGTAAAAACATTCCACGATCCGCAATCAATTCTCATTGAATGAATGGGCGGTTCCACCTCGAGAGCAACTGCTGACGTCACAAACGTAAAAATATCTAGAAACAGGGGTTGCCATTTTTTTAGAGCGGAGCGTTCCACCTCTACATTTAAAGGCCTTGGCAGGGTCACAGGGTGACCCGGTATGGTTATGTTGCAAATCAATCAAATCCCCGTGACAAGATAAGCACAATGCGAGCAAGATGGAAGTTTTACCTCAATTCAGTGAGAAGTTATTGGCAACATAATCACTGTATGCTCCAGTGACCTCACGTGACCTTTGAGAGGTTAGATGGTCAAAAACTCAACTTTATGGGTCAAGATTGGAGTAATAATACACGGTTGAAGGATTTCGAAGTTGATCTCTCTAGTATTTGCTGAACACGAGCCCATCCTATTTTTTCCGCGTTCAAAAGTACAGCACATTCAGCGCATTCAAAAGTACAACACAATCAAAATTTCAGTCCGCTCAAAAGTGCAGCGCGTTCATAAATGCACATGACCAAGAGTGCAGCAAATTCAAGACACCAACACGCTTAAAGTGCATTATGTTATACAATTTCCATAGCTCTATACGCAGATTCAGAGGGGCAAAGGGCACGTACCTCTTCCTCCAATCGACCCTCGGCGCCCCCTGAAATATTCACGGTGCCCCCCTGAAAGGCCGATGGTGCCCCTTGAATGTCGCTTCTCACTCTCTCACCCCAGGATGCGAAAATCGGCTTCCACCGATAGGATTTGGCACCCACCCGATAGTTTTTCCGGCCAAAAGTGGCACCCCCTGGTCCGAATGGCGCCCCCATCCCCCGGTAAGGGCCTCCCCCGCTTGGCAATCCTGGATCCGCCTATGCACAGCTCAGTTTTTTCAAATTGAAACTGGAATGCTATCGCCACGGAGCACGTCTCCAGCACCAGTGCTGCGTTTAGAGCCACTTTTGTAAAAACAGACGTGGTTGAGTCATCATATCTCCCTAACAGTATTTTATTAGTCCTCATGTCTATCACCTTCGTTGTATATCATACACTTCAGAATGAGAAGGCTTGGAGTCAGCACGCCCGCTCCCACTTTCCAAAATATTTTGGAATCATACACATATGTTTCAAAGGCGGATGCACGAAAAGGCAGCTAAGGGGCACTTGCCCCCTTATCGATCCTTGACTCCCTCCCCTCTCCCCGAAAGGTTGATGGTGCCTCCCTGAAAGGTAGCTTCCTACTCCCCCCGAGGACGCGTGTATCGGCGTCTCCTTGATGGCATTTGGGGCAAACCTGATAGGGTTTTCTGCTCCAAATCCCCCCTCACCATGTGTTCCCCATTAGATATATTGGATCCGCGCATAGGCGGATCAAGGATTTCCGACCGGGGGGCACCTTCCCGGGGGGAGGGGGCACCATCCGGTCGGGGGCGCCACTTTGGACCGGCAAAACCTATCAGATGGGCGCAAAATTCTATCGGTGGGCGCCTATTTTTGCATCCTGGGAGGGGGGGTGAGAAGCGACATCTCAGAGGCGCCGTGACCATTTTAGGGGGCCGCCGAGGATCGATCGAGGGGGCATGTGCCCCCTTGCCCCTGGATCCGCCTATGGGTCCGTGCTATTAATAGGAACTGATGCGGTTCGGTCGCGTACTGGAGGGAGGTGGGCTGTTGTTTCCGCTGGACCGTCTCCGCTGGCCCCCGCGCTGTCCGTGGGACCGGTAGCGTAGACACCACCACTCGGCAGGGACTCTAACGGCCGCCGGGCTGACTTCCCAGCCGGCCCATGCTTTCTGGAGGGGCCGACCGACAAACCGTCTACTGAGTTGGGTGAAGGCCACGGACTCTCGCCCCCTGGGCTGTTGGATCTGACGACTGCTCAATGCTCATGCTGGCTGCCGACCTGTATTTCTGCGTTGTGCTACTCTGGTGGTCTGCCTTGGTCGGAGCGATGAGAGTCTGGATCCCAGAAACCCATATTTTTATTATAAATTTTGTCCAAGTTATTCCACGTTCGGTTATTGGAGTCTGGTGCTCAATAAAGTCATTAGCGGAGTAGTCACGGAGACCCCGACCCCACCATACGAACGAGCAGCTCCCACAATGAAGGCCCAATTTAGAAGCCAAAATTGAACGTCCAACAAAGCACAAAGACGCTCGCCCCGCTCAGGTCACAATCTTGTTGTAAGGCAAAGTCTTGGAGGCCGAATCTCTGTATTGGCGAACGCATGCGGTTTATATACGTCCACAGGACAAAGCCGTACCCCCGCACACGTGTCGGTGTGCGCTGCGCCTGAGATCCCGTCGCTCGGGCTGGCGCGTGGGGGTGCACGCCTGGCACGTGGTGTGTGCGGTGGTTCGCGTGCGGTAGCGAAGGGGTGCAAGGTATAACATTATAAAATACAATATAACAATCTCACCAGCAGAGATGGCATACGCTACGGTATGAAATCATTTTTCCGTAGCCGTAGCTCTGGAAATGAAGAGTAGCGTAGTTGGGCGAATTCTGTAGCGCACGACGCCAAAGTTTAGCGTATCGTAACGTACTACGAAAAAGTTACGTCATATATGTATAAGTACGAGTACTTTCACCTGATCTCGATCGCAGTACTGAGGATTCTTGGTAACGATTTGCTTTAATTTGAAATTTGAAATTGAATGATAGTATTTGAAAAAGTAACGACTAAGCCGTTACTTTAAAATTACAAACTTCAATTTCACGAGAAGTGCTTCAAAATGCTGGGGGGTTCCAGGACAGATCGACCAAGGCTTGACTGAAACAAATCTGAAACTTTGTCTCCGAGGTAGTTTTGGGCCAGGAACACGCCTGTGAGAATCTTAGCCCCCTCTGATCAATGGTGACCGAGTTTTAGCCCGAGGCATTTTCGGGAGGTCACCTTGTAGAGTCATCTTTGATGCTTCATAACTCAAAAAATCATTGCCTGATTAAGAAGTTTTCTATATCATTAAACTCGTCTTGAAATATACATTATTTTGAAAAAAGAAAATTTTAAATTTAAAAAACATTTTGACTTTTAGTTCGTTTGACCTTTTCTTCTTTGACCTAGCTCGACTTTTTCGCAGTTATAATTGGCCTTTTAGACACCTAAAAAAATTGGATTTATAAAAATCATTTCGATAAGTTTATTTTCAAAAAGGCGTTCTTGCTATAAATTCCTTTTTTGCACCTAAGGTAGGTATGCAGACGCTTTTTGACCACTGCGGTAGTACAGCCTAATGTTTAACACCACAAACAAAGCAATTACTTTTGTAATCGGTTCCTTGCAATGATATTGCATTGTTTTTGCGAAATTTTCATCGTGCAAGTGTCAGAATTTATGAGAATTAAGACTTACCCACACGAGGGGGCGGGCAACCAGCCTCCTCAGTTTTCCAGAGGTAGTAAAAAAAACACCTTGGCACAGCGCCACTGTACTTTATCTACCTCTAACTCGAAACTTTTGCAGCTTCTGGAAAAATTTTAGGTCTGGGTCATACCAGGTCAGACCGCCAACCAAGGTCAAGAGACCTAGCCTATGAAGCTATGAAATGATTACCTTTAAAAATATCATGTGCGGCAACCTCTTCAAGTGAGCAAGTCGAATGTGTTGATTTCAGGACATTTTTTCGCATATATGAGCAGATTCAAATTATTTCCTGGGAATGAAAGGTTTTCAGACACGTTTTTTTTACATTGTATGAATCCTCTCAAAAGTATGCTGTGCTGCACTGGGCATCTTGTATCCATATTATTTTTCCATCTCCGGGAACGATGTAATTGTGTGAGTTAGTGGTGCTTATAGGATAAGTCATGCTTATTTCAATTATTGATGAAGTCGCGAAATCTTTGTAAATTTTCTTTTAGGGCTCCAAGACCCATTCCAAGTAAGTTTCTTTGCCCTTTCCTTTCAATCACTTTTAAGGGCTGCTACTTCTCTTTTATAAATCCTGTCAAAGTTTTTGCCAGTTCAGTTTTAGGAGTCGGAGTCTCACCAGAGTCATCAAGAGACTTTTACGGAGACCCCGACCCCACCACCCAAACGAGCAACTCCCACGATGAAGGGTTAATTAAGGAAAAAAGTTGAACGTCCCACAAGGCATAACGTCGGCCATCTACCTCAGGTCGCCCCCTCACCAGTCAGTTGCCAGCTGACCTACGGCATTTACGGTACCTACACCTCCCAGTTGACCTAAATTATTTTTCCAGAAGTTGAAAAATGTTGTGTTAGAGGTAGATGGAGTACGGTGGCGCTGCGCGAAGGTGTTTTTACTACCTGTAGAGACCTGAGGAGGCCGGTTACCCACCCCTCGGGTGGGTGCGTGTTAATTGTCATAAATTCTGACACTTGCACGATGAAAATTTCGTAAAGAAAATGCAATATCATTGTAAGCAACCGATTACAAAAGCAGTCGCTCTGTTTGCGGTGTTAAACATGAGACTGTGCTACTGCAGTGGTAAAAACCGTCTGCATACCTACCTTAGGTGCTAACATTTGGAATTTATAGCAAGAACGCATTTTTGAAAATTTCTCATCGAAAAATATTTAATGAGACAAAATTTCTAGGTTTCTAAAAAGGGAAATTTCAAGCATGAAAAGGTCAAGCTAGGTCAAAAAGGAAAGGTCAAACGAATTACAATTATTTTTATATTGAAGTTTTATTTTTTTCAAAATAATGTATAGTTCAAGACGAGCTTAATGATATACAAAACTTGTTAATCAGGCAAAGCGTTTTTGAGTTATGAAGGATCAGAGATGAGTTTAGAAGGTGACCTCCCGAAAATGTCTCGGGCTATAACTCGGTCACCGCTGGTCTGCTGGGGCTACAATTCTCACAGGCATTTTCCTGGCCCAAAACTACCCCGGAGACAAAGCTTAACACGCGCATTGACGGGGGTCTGAGCCACCTTCGCATTGACGGGGGCGGGTACCCGCCCCCCTAAGATCTCGAGAACCACGGTAGGTAGCGAAAAACGGTAAACGGCGTTGGGCTGCCCATCCACTTCTCCATCGAAAACATTTGAACCATTTTTTGTCAGGTCACATTTAAGGTCACGAGAGGTCAAAACATGCCCGTCATAGGGATAACATGTAAATTCAGTTTTTCGGCCATGAAATCTGAACAAGTAAAGATAGAGCAAAACGACTTGAACTATATGAATCCTCTTAGCAAGCCAAATCGAATGATATATAATTTGACCTTGCTAGGTCAAATCAAGGATTTGACCTGACCTGAGGTCAGGTCAGGGTTAAATTATATAAAATGCATATCATTAGAACCGCAAAGCCCAGGCAAGTCTAATGCAGCTAAAATAAATGCTCTATCACCATCCGTTACTGAGTTATTCCGTAAAAACTATTTTTCCCATGTATTTCCAACGGAGAGGTCATGCCTCGTACCTGACCTTAGGTCGTCGATATCAAAAATACCGGAACATATTTTAGAGAACTCGGTGGGGCCATTATGTGATGTAAGTTTCAATCGGATAAGTTCACCCCTGCTCCGACTTATGCTATCTTAAACTTTTTTTGAGGTCGGGTCACTTGACCTGTACTGGTGACCTGACCTGAGATGACCTAACCTTAAAATTTTTCACAGAAGTTGTAAAAATGATGAGGGAAAAGGTATACCAAGTACGGCGGCGCTACGCGCCGCCGTTTTTCTGCTGTCTTCGGAAAACCCGAGGGGGCGGGTACCCGCCCCCCGTCAATGCGCGTGTTAAGATTTTTTCTAGACATGGTGGCATCAAATTGAAATATTTTTGGCCATTTTGTCCTGGAATTCCCCCGCTGTCAATTAAGATCGGGATCTTTAGGTGGATAGTGTAAATCACGGACACATTTTTGGCCTTGTAAAAATTAGAAGCCGGTTGATTTCGATTTATAATTTTTTCAACTGGTGACAAAAAATTCCCGACCATTGGCCCCAAACATCAGGTGACACACATCAGTCATCAGGTCACACCTCAGGTCAGGTCAAGGTCACTATTTAATCTAACATAGGCAATATGCACATCAATCGAACCTTAGGTATAAGCAGTGTCAACGTAAAGGAATCAAAATAAAAGTTTTATCGTCCTTTCCTGTAAAGATAGGGGAGAGTGGGGTAAGGTGCCCCATCGGGTAAGACGCCCCATCCCCTCTTTTGGCAATCCGGGCCACCACTGGTAAATAATATTGTTCTTGCTCAAAAGCAGAAACTTTGATTGTTCCTTACGCAAAAATTCAGTTTCCTCCTGTGAGTTGCGTGAAGCTGGTGGCTAAGTCTTTGTTTCGATGTTTTTCTAAGAAAAAATTGCCCACATAGGTTGCAGATATCTCGAAGAATATTGGATGCGTGCTTTGTTTGACTTCCCATTACCAATGATGGCATATTTAACTCATTAACTGAGTATTTTCCTTGAGTGTAATAATTGCATGATTTTTGCCCTTCAGGTTTTATCTAATTTGAGTACTGATGGGAAAGATGCCCCCTCAACGAATGGGGAAAGATGCCCCATGGGCAACTTTCCCGGTGGAAAGGGGGCGTCTTTCCCCAGAGTAATATAGCGTCATTTGTTAGAGTAAACAACTGTGTGTTAAACTTGTAGTTAGTCCAAACCTTACCCACGGGCAGCGCCACGGAATTGTTACTGGGGCTACGGACCCTGGACTGGTGATGGCGGGGGGGACGTGAACTTTAAATTGACCGTCTTTGAAAAAGCTAATGACCATGAAGCTCATGAACAAATTTACGTAGGTCAACGTAGGTAGGTAATAGGGAGACAATAATAACCTAGGTCGATTCCCAAAACTTGTCGGGAGACGTCCCCACAGATTGGCGAGTTAGGGGATCCGTCTCCCGTTCCTGTCCTATGCTTTCAATGCGCATGACCGTACGTGTTAAATAAGAGCACAATTCAATCTGTCGCTTTGTGACTAACCTTTCCAATCCAAGGTCTTGCACCTGAACCCAGGTCATTAACGCAAGGAATCCCATAACAACAGAATTTTGTGGTTGGTTCTTTCATTCGATAAAGCGAATCCCAGCTCAATCATTAAAACCTTGAGACAATCATTAGGGAGTTCACCGGACCTGGCCTGATGCCCCAACCGGAGAAGACCTCATGGCGGGTTCAGATCAAACTGGTGTGGTGGAGGCGCAAAGCAATTAAATCAAAATGGACAAAACCGTACAACATATTTTAAAACCAAACTGGCCAAAATTGGTAAATTTTGGCCAATTAGGAAGGGGCTATGGCTGAACTGTATACCCTGGATTCGTCTATGAATGAGCTAGACCAGAAATATTCCATATGGTTAATCCTGCAAAGCTCCGTACCTGATCTCTTACGTCGTCCCTACATTTGCCATTCCGGTAGCCCAGTTGGTAGAGCGTTGGGCTCCGGCCCGCTGCTTAGGAACATGCAGTGGCAGTGCATGTCCAGGCTTGGGATCGGTTATCCTGAGACGCTTCGGTGCTCAATAGTTTACCCGACGTAGGTCGGCTGGCAACTGACTGGTGAGAGGGCGACCTGAGCGGGGCGGCAGTCCCCGTGATTTGTGGGACGTTTAACTTTGACTTTTAAATTAAATCTTCATTTCAGGAGTTGCTCGCTCCGATGGTAGGGCTAGGGTCTCCGCGACAAGTCCATTGATGACCTTAGTGAGACTCCGACTCCAAAAGCCGAGCTTGCAACAACATGCATCTAAAAAAGGCTCTGGAAGACAGACCAGTTAAAGGGGTTGCGAAAGCAAAGGTATCTAAAAAGACGAGGACGAGGCAGGCAAAAGCTGTATAAGGAAAGAAATACAGTGGGCATGACGATACCAGATATCTCATCTGCGGAGTGAGTTTTGTTCTCTCGTGCAAAGAATGGATCGAGTACACTGCCTGGGAAGGCTGGGCCTGTGTGCCTTGACGAGAAGGCTAAGGTGGCTGTGCGCCATACATGATTGACTGGGAGCCTGTGATGGTTAGTGGGAGGAAGCTTCGAGACACCACAAGCCATTTTTACTGTCTGAAGTGAATGTTTTTGTGCTTAACAACGTCTGGCCCATATTTCTTTAAAATTAAAACAAAGGAAACACAGAAAAGGCAAGGTTGGGGATTAAGTGGAGGTTCTCAGAAACCTCGTACCAGTTTACCTACTTCGTTTCGTACTTCGTTGTTTGTGTGTGTGTGTGTGTGTGTGAAATTTTATATTAATTTTATGGTATGCTTTTATCCTTGGTTTTTATCGTTAGTTTTAAGTAACTTTGTTTTATTATTTGACGTGGAAACGTGAAAAACCACCTCCATGTTTTATCAATGTGTGTGGACGTTTTTTAAATACGTTCTGACTTCTGAATAATGCTTAATTGATTACCAATGAAGCTAAGAACTACGAAAAAGCTACTTCATCAACGATAGACCAAAATGGGGTAGGATGCCCAGGGGTGGGGCATCTTGCCAAGCCCCAGGGGCGTCTTACCCACCCGATGGGGTAAGACGCCCCTTTGCAAGCCTCTAGTAAAATCGTAATAGTTATAAAATATGAAAATTGTCAGCAATTTAATCGACTCTATAAGGAAGATAAATGATCATGCTACGACTTGGCATCTTAAGCAGCGCTGTTGGTACCGCGGTTATTCTATAATCCGGATTTCCCTAAACCCTGGGCATCTTACCCCACTCTCCCCTATTGACCCAAGTCAGAAAATCTCCCAGCAGTTCAAATGACCTCTTAGAGGTCACAGGTAAAACATTGCAACAGGAACCTATAGGTTGTAGTACTCAGTAGGCCCATTATTTGCTAGCAGTTTCAATTCGACAGATTCACCCCTTTCTTACTTCTGACACCTTAAACATTTCTGAAGGTGAAGTCACATAACCTAACCTGGTGACCTGACCTGAGATGATCCAGCTTGAATTTTTGGGGAAAGCTGCGGAATTGATCAAGGATAAGATGTGTCAAGTACGGCGGTTCTCCGCACCGCCGTTTTTTTCGTACAACTGGTAAAACCCGAAGGGATGTCAAACACCTCCCCACCGGGACGAGGGTTGAAGTATGAATGTGTGAACACAATGTTGATATCGTAGTGCGAAATATTTTTACCGTAGCCGTAGCTAAAGTACCGTAATTCCGTACTCGATGAAATATAACGTAGCATATAGGTGCGTAGCCAGGATTTCGCTCAGGGGGGGCGAAAATGGCTTCTGGGACAGCTCCAAAAGGGCCCTGATGGGTAAACATGGCTCTGCTTTTTACAGAATCTTGTCCTCAGCGGGCTCTTCGGGTCCTCAGGGGGGGGTGGGGCTGGCTGTCGCTGCCGCCCCCTTGGCTACGCCCCTGGTAACATAATTCCGTAGCGTAGTTTTGGCCAAAATCGAACCGTAACGTAGCATAATTCGGTAACGTAACGTAGCGTAGGCCATCTCTGCTCACCAGTCAGTTGCCAGCCGACCTACTTCGAGTAAACATAGAGCGCCGGAGTGTCTCAGTGGAACCGATTCCAAGCATGCACAATGTGTACATGCACAGTCACTTCATGTTCCTGAGCAACAGGCCGGAGCCCAACGCTCTAACAACTGAGCTACCGGGCGGCCATATAACCACTGACCCCAAGCGGCATTGGTTTCCAGCGGTAGACATCGGTTCGTTACCTGTTATTGATGGCATCGACGCTTACATGCAAGGAAGGGATTGTGTTTTCTACGCTTTCTTTGGTACTGAATTTGAGTTCTGAGACCTCCTCATTATTTCTCTTAAGAAGGTCCAGCTGTTCAGTGTCCTTGATATTGTTAAAGATATCATTCACGTAGCAGTAGTATAGCTGGGGTTTGGTTTCCATTTTCTGCAGTGCGTTTTCTTCCACACAGCACATATAGCTTCGGACGAATAATACTCCCAAGGGAGAACCAATCGCAACGCCATTTACTTGGTAGAAGAGTTTGGCTTCTGGGCATCGAAATGGAGCACTTTTGTACATCTGATAGAATCTCTTCCAAAACATCACGTGGTACCCGAGGTGGTGGTAGCTCAGGGTCGTTGAAGGCATAGGTGAGGATAATCTGAATAGTCTCATCAATCGGAACATTCGTGAAAAGACTCTGGGCGTGAAGTGATTCAATTATGCTCTTTCTCTCTCGGAGAAATTTCGTAGACGAGTTGAAAGAGTACGTTCCGAGACATCAAATTTCAACGTATCATCGGTGAGTTTAACCCTGGGTACTTTTACGGGAATATAAAGACGCACAAGGCTGGCAACCCGATGAGACCTATAATATCTCACAGATATCCTGTCTCCGTTTATACTCGGAACGTACTCGTTGAAGTCGTCTAAGGAATTTCTAGAAATACTCAAGCTCCGAGAGAGAAAGGGCATAATTGCATCACTTGACGCCCAGAGTCTTTTCACGAACGTTTCCATTGATGAGACTATTCAGATTATCCTCAACTATGCCTTCAACCACCCTGAGCTACCACAACCTCGGGTACCACGTAATGTTCTGAAAGAAATGCTATCCATATGTACAAAAAGGTGCTCCATTCCGATGCCCAGAAGGCAAACTCTTCTACCAAGTAAATGGCATTGCGATTGGTTCTCCCTTGGGAGTATTATTCGCCCGAAGCTATATGTGCTGTGTGGAAGAAAACTCTCTGCAGGCGATGGAAACCAAACCCCACCTGTACTACTACATGTGGATGATATCTTTACCGATATCAAGGACGCTACCAAACGAATCTTCTTAAGAGAAATCTTGAAGAGGTCTCAGAGCTCAAATTCAGTACCGAAGAAAGCGTAGAAAACACAATCCCTTTCTTGGATGTAAAGGTCGATGCCTCCAACAACAAGTACCAAACCAATGTCTACCGCAAAGAGACTAACACCGGCCATTGCCTCAACGGAAAAAGCGAATGTCTCAACGGAAACAGCGTGATCAGAGCCTATTTCTCTCGGGCTCTCACGCACTGCAGCACCTGGGAGCTTGTCCACCAAGAGCTTGACCGTATCCGTAGTATCTTTTCAAGCAATAACTGCGAGAAAGAAAACTCGAAGACATCATCCGAATGCAGCTCAGCAATCACTGCCAGCCCGAAACTAGCAATAAACTGGAAGGCGACAGAATTCACATTTTCTACAAGAGCACCCCAACATCGGAATACACTGGTGATGAAAAACAACCTGTCCACAGAGTACTCGAAGTTGAAGGTGAACAACGTAGTATCCAAATTTAATTTTCCATATGGTGACTGTGCGCACCGTCCAGAATATAGTTACGTTGGACAAACAACAACAAGTCTCTCACGGAGAATGACGATGCATCTTCAAGAAGGCGCCCCGGAAAAAAACATATAAAACGCGACCATAACAAGACTTTAATCTGGACTATGGTTGTACAGGACACCGACATTCTGGCGCATTGCCTAAACAGTAAGAAGCTGCAGGCCCTGGAATCTGTGTTCATCCGGGACCTGAGCCCCACCATCCACCGTCAAATGAACCAGGTCTCCACACTGTCGCTGTTTGATGGGCCCCCTCTAGGGCCCGGACGGTGAAGAACATTGTGATGAATGCATGGGTGTGTGAATGCGATAAACTCACCGCTTATGAGAATGTAGAGTGTAGGTTTTAGATAAATAATTTTCATTTTTAAGCGAAAGCGTAAAAATCAAATATTCTGCAATTAAAAAAGTTGCAACTTCTATCTCACGATGGTGCCGTCTCATTACAACTGCATGAAGTTGAAGCTACTTTTTGGTGATATTACTCTTAAAGGGAATGTGGCACCTTGGTCGAAGCCTGGAATTCAGTGCAATTAGGCGTACTTTTAGTCGAAAATAATGAAACCACTCATGATTTCCCTGAAAAATGTACAATAAGCTCAATATTTTTATTTTTAAAATGCTCCTCTAAGAAAACAAATAAATATCAGCCTGTGGATGATGTCACGATCTGGCAACCACTACCATACTTGAAAAGCTTCAAGGGCTTCGATTGGCTGATGCTCATCGTGACGTCAGCATATGTCGTCAAACCAGCAGCTCACAACAATGGCCGCCCGGTGGTAGGCTGATGAGGGGGCTGGTGTCAGGTAGGTTTTAGTTTTTTTCTAAGGAAATATCGAGTTCCAAGACAAGTGATATATGGAGTACAGTTTTCCGACTTGCTTAACAATTTGGTTATATCAGTTTAAATCACGTTATGAAGGTGCCACATTCCCTTTAAAGGAAATAAATCGGCATCGAGACGAACCGAACAGAGTGCTAGATGTGTCCTATATTAATGACTGTTTTTTAATGATTATTTATTTATTTATTTATTTATTTATTGCACTTCATCGAGCCGCTCCACAAAATATATGTGGCTATTCTTAGCCCGGAACACATTTGTTGAACACTGAGTTGTACAGAAAACACATTAAGAACACTAAGAAAATACCAGGTTTGATTTTGCTAAAGTTGATCGACAACAACTAACACCGCTGACAACACAATATCTACTGTTCACTTTCCGACGTGGTACTCTTTAACCAGCACATCAAGTGTTTTTTGAAGGCATCCTTCCGCATTTCTTGGGGCTGTTATCTGATCAGGGTCAGCAAACATGTTAAAGTTGGAGCCTTGATAATTGTCCAAAATCACTAGACGGTTGGGTTCAGAAGTAGCCGGTCTGCGGGGTGTGAAACCTGGTGACAAATGTAGCAGATGTTGCTCTGTCTGGGAGTCGCGGTTTTGTGTGTTGTTCTGATCTATCAGAAGAAGACTTGAAATAAGAATCAGAAGTCGTATTATGTTCATTGGAGCAAGTGTTGTCGAACTACGAAGTGTTATCAGAGGTGGAAATCAATCCTTCGGGTTGTCTGAAAGACCAGGAATAAACAGAGCCAACGCGAGCGGTCGCACATATGGGACCGCTCAGCGAAAGCTCTGTTATAAAACCTTATCCTTCATAGCATTGACGACGGTTGTAGTGTTTATAAGACCTAATATCGAGTTTCCAGGTAAACATGACTATTATTCGAACATTCTTTTTCAGTTTCGAGCAATTCACCCTCTCTAGAAAACAAGTGTCTAGCCGACAAAGTCACGAGATTTAAGAGTCAGAAAAACAGAGGGCATTTTGGTCAGTATGCGCTGAGGCGTCGGGTTTGTCGAAAGTATTTTTACGGTGATCACAGAAATCTTCAGCATCAGCATATATGTGCCCAATGACATGCCTGAAAATGTTAATGTGATTAACATAACGTTGATACATGATTCATTTGGAAAATATTGTTTGAACAGTCCTCGAAAGATGAAAAAAGCGTATCAGAAGAATCGAGACTCTAAACCGAAGGCTTATCAATGCCAGATATGCCGTCATTTTCAATCAATAATACATCAATCAAAACCTTTTCCGAAACTAAACCAATGTTATATATATTTATATATATATATATATATATATATATATATATATATATATATATTCGAATACGTAGCCAAAATATGTTCTTCAATACATGTCTTGTTAAAAGATATAGCATATCTTGTTTTCACGAGCTTCTTTCTCGTCTTCTCCAATGCTCGAAGAGTGCATTTTTGTAAATCTGATATTTGATTTATTAATTGGCCGAAAGTTGGCATCTTTTAGGTATACATTTAACGTTGCAACGCATTTCGGAAGTGACATCTTCCATTATCAAGCACTTAAAACACTTATAAAAACACTCCTATCATATTTGAAATCGATCTAAACTACTTTGAAAGGACAATTATTTTTCATTCAATTATTACGACAGAATAGTGACACAACTAGACGGGCTCTTCTTCTCTGCAGCGCTAGAAGAAAAGCTTTAGTGTGATAGTTGGGTTGCTCTGCTTGTTAATCTCCGGTTGCATGCTTCTGATAAGTACTGCTTCGTGTATGAACAGTTTCGTCCGGTTTGGTTCTTGTTTCAGGATAGTGGTGTTCTCTGTTAAGTCTTTTCGGGTGAGGTCGTGGTGGTGTTCTAACTTCATGTGGGTTTTGGGAGCTCCTTCTGCAAGATGCATAGTGAGGCGTCTGGATAATGTCGTTGTTGTGGCACCAATGTAGCTACACTTACGAAGCTTACAATCTTCGTGTGGGCATGAGAACTGGTAGACTACGTTGGTGCTCTTCAAGTGGTCACGTTTGGAGTTGAGATTATTCTTCATTATCAGGTTGTGAACTTTTTTGTTGTTATAGTAAACGATGAGGTTGAGTCGATCTTCTTTGTTTTTTGGTTGGACATTAATAATTATTGGGGTTTAACGACGCACCAACTGCCAGGGTCATACGGCGTCGCCAACTCTCACCCTGTTGGAAGGGATTTTGGGGATCAGATCGACTTATTCAGAGGCTCCGCCGGGACTTGAACCCGGGACCGGTGGCTTAGAAGACAAGGGTGCTATCCAGGTTGGACATTATCATGCACGATTTTCTGCAATACTCTTTCATCGGTTTTGTATGATGGGCTCATCTGGTTTTGATAGTAAAGAGTTTTTTTTCTTTTCCGGTCTCCTGTTTTTCTTCTTTCTCTTGCTGAGCCACATGGGAGGTCATTTGTTTGTTAATCTCTTGGTCGACAATTTTGTTAGTATAACCGTTGTTGACCAAAACTTGTTTGACCCGAGTCAGCTCAGCGTGAAGGGCTGTCCAGTCTGATGAGAGTTTGATGGCTTTGCTGACGTAAGATCGGATAACACTGATTTTGTACCGGTCAGGGTATTCGCTCCCGGCGTTTAGACACCGACCGGCATCCGTAGGCTTTTTATAGACCTTGGTCTTGAAAAGTCCGTGCGTGCTTTCAATCTCAAGACAAAAACAGTGGGAAAGGGAGATCGCCCTCATCAAGAGGTTCAACGGATTCGTCAAGGACGAGAAGCAGAAGCAGTACCTGCTCCGGGTGGTGGAACTCCATCGGAGGGCTCTACCCAAGCGCACCAAGAAAGAATGCGCCTCTTTCAAGTGTAATGGTTTTTGGTGATAAAAGTGCGCGACCTCTAAATGCCCTTTTATTTTGCTTTTAAGGGTGTCAATCGATTCAGTTTTACGTCTAGAGCTGGGGGAAAGTCGATATGACTTCGTTCCAAACAAACAAAATTTTACTATAGTGGGCTGAAACACCCTACCCCACATGGTTACCATACGGTTATCACACACGGTTACAAAATGGTTATCCCACGCGGTTACCATACGGTTATCCCACAAGGTTACCTTGCGGTCATCCCACGTGGTTTGGCCCACGCGGGCCCCACGCGGAAATATCTTCCAAAACCGCGTGGGCCCCTCGCGGTCACCCCACGAGGGCACCACGCGGAAAGTGATGGGGAGCCCATATGGTTACCATGCAGTAACCACGAGGGTGTGTTAGCTGGGAAATTAGACGGATTAAAGTTATTTTTTATTAGGGAGCAATATTGCTATTTGCCAATATGATAACGTCGTTTGAGCCTACAGATCCTCTTTCTCCGAATCCTCACATTGTGAACCCAAGGTGGAATAAATTTTTGGGTCACCCCATTATGAGTTTCCGGCAAAAATAGGAAAGGTTCATTTTCAGGAAATACTGGAGAGATCAACTTGGAAATCCCCAAACCGTGTATTATTACTCCAATCTTGACATAAAGTTGAGTTTTTGACCATCTAGCCTCTCAAAGGTCATGTGAGGTCACAGTAGCATACAGTGATTATATTGCCAATAACTTCTCACTGAATTGAGCAAAACCTTCCATCTTTTTTGGGGGATTTATATATATATATATATATATATATATATATATATATATATATATATATATATATATATATACATTTTTCAATACAAACACGCATGTTCATATGCCGACACACATAAGTGTCGCCACCGGCAAAAAAGTGGGGGGGGCCAGCCAAACTTCAACCTGATGCTGACAAAAACTTTCAACATCAGTACCAAGAACTGTTCGAATTTTGGCTCCTCTTTGCCTTCAGCAGCGGCTGGATATAAGAATGTCCGGCTTTCTCTTATTTTGACTGAGATCAGGAAATTTTTGGCCAAAAACTGGGGGGACCTGGCCCCCTGGCCCCCCTTTTCCGACGCATATGCCGACACATATGCGCACCACCATCCCATTGAGGAGCCATCATAATATGCATTCGATAAACAGATTCGGGCCTAATTTACATCTAATTTTTCAGGACAGTATCAGTGTTCATGTGCCCTATGTTACATCTAAAGTCGACAACCGACACAAGACTGGCATTTAACGCGAGGGTCTTGCTCGCATTGCGCTTATCTTGTTACGGGGAGTCGATTGATTTGCAACATGACCATACCGGGTCACCCTGTGACCCTGCCCTAGGTCGTTGTTAGGCTATTATCACTTGGCCTAGCAATATCATATTAACTATACATCTTTCGGTTTTCCGCTGTGAGAGGAATCCAGTGATGTATAAAGATTTGCTCTAGCTTCGCTGAGTAAAAGTCTAAAGAGGGAAACGTACACGGCGCTGTTGTAAGCCTATGGGAGCCTTCTTTGACCTATGCTGGCTTCAACATTGACCTGAAATGAAATAATTTTGATAATTTCTCTTTGTCTCGAGCACACTTTTCGCCGGCCGTCCGTAATTTTTCTCTAGCTTTCCTGGGAAATAAGATACGGAAGAAGGGCGAAATGTACGTCTCCCCAGCAAGGCGCGTCGTGCCGAGGACCCCGGTGGGGCACATGTTGATATGGTTTAGAAATAATAGGGCTAACCCATGGACAATCCGGGATTTTTTTTTGGAGAGACGACTGTAGGTCAGGTACGAGCCATGGCCTCTCCGTTGGAAATGTATGGGCAAGATAATTTAAACTAAAAAACATCGGTGGGAATGAAGATACAGTCTTTGCTTTTATTTTTGGACTTGTACCCTCCGATTCTAATGATTTGCGTTCTGACCCAATCTATGATTGGCCTGATCCTTTTAATCGGGCTTCAGATTTGAACGTGCTGCTCATTTGAACGGGCTGTAATTTTGATCGTGCTGCACTTTTGAATGCGCTGCAGTTTTGAACATGCTGCACTTTTGAACGTGCTGCACTTATGAACTGTGGGAGTTTTTAACAGTGCACAATTATCTTGCTGCACTTATGAACCGCGGACGTTTTGAACTCTACGCAAAATATCTTGCTGCACTTATGAACCGCTGGCCTTTTGAACACCGCTTCTCTGACCTTGCTGCATTTTTGAACGAGCTGCACTTATGAACTGTGGGTGTTTTGAACGTGCTTGATAATCGAGTCTGCTGCACTTATGAACTGCGGGGGTTTTGAACGCGCTGCACTTTTGAACTGTGGGGCTTTTGATCGTGCTGCACTTTTGATCGTGCGGCACTTATGAACTGCGGGCGTTTTGAACATTGCTTCCTTAATGGCGCTGCACTTTTGAGCTGCGGCAGTTATGAACAGTGGCATTTTTGAACGTGCTGCACTTTTGATCGTGCTGCACTTTTGAACTGCGGGCGTTTTGAACATCCCTTCCTTGACCTTGCTGCACTTTTGAACTGCTGCACTTTTGAACATGCTGCACTTTTGATCGTGCAGCACTTATGACCGTGCTGCACTTATGAACTGTGGCAAAAATGAACCGTCCCCACAACATACCTACTACCGAGTTGTATCACCATACTGTGGGGATATAACGACGCACTATATCCCCGTCTATGAGGTGAAATAGGGCCTTATATCCCCATATAGCGGTGATATAAGGCCCTAAAAAGGCCAATCAAAAGCCGTTTAGCCCAAGGCCCTAGAATCCCAGGTTGGTTCAAGTTTTCTAATAGTAAAATTTTGGTTGTTTTCTTGGTAGAAATTTGTTGTTTTCTTGGCCCTTGGGAGAAATTAACACCCATGGGATATTACGGTAGCCCATCTCGTTCTGCTATGCTCATTTTGTCTCTTGTATTGCTTGTTTTTCTTTTTGTCGCTGCTGTCGTGCTTTTCCGCTTAACTCACACTATTATTTGTCCTTTTCGTTTTGCTTAATGCGCTTTTAGTGTCATCTCTGCGCTCATTTCGCCTGGTTATGCTCTTCGCCTTATTTTTGCGCTTTTGGTTTCCTGATTGATGCTTTGTTTTTGTTTCATTAACTGCCACTATTGTTTGCTCTTATCCGGCACATTTATGTGATCTTGGGTATTTTCCTCGTTTGTGACTAACTTAAACAGCATATGTGGGCCCACGACTTCAAACTAACTTAGAATTATACATTTTTAGTTTTTGTCATTTTGTTCAGTCTTTGTCATTTTGTTCTTTTTGTTAGGCGTGTTTTGTATTATCTGATCGCTCACTTTGTTTAGTATTGTTTCTTCTTCTTTTTTGCTTTTCTGCGGTGTTTTTTGTTTTTTGTGTTATTTCTGCTGACCAGCATTGTGTTTATTTGTCAGGATCTCATAACATACTCACCGACCTCACTTTTACGTTACTGTATGACTATTGCTGCCTTTCTCATGTTTCTTATCTGCTATTCTTCTCCTTTGCTTCTCTTCACCTGTCTATATGGAAAATGAAATAAAAATTGATTGATTGATTGATTGATTGTATCTACTAAGAAAGGAAACATCTCCTTATTTTGAGGTTAAAATTTAAGCTTTGTGGATAAATCAAGTTTAAACATTTAAGAAAAGAGCCATGGAATACACTTTTTTGCACTTTAATGTCTGTGAAGTGAAATATGTTGACAAACCTAGTAGCATTTGTTATGTTATACTAAAAAGTATACTAGTCTGGCAATCCTTCTACAGTTTTTACTTATCCGCAATTGGCGTTTCAACCGTCCGATAGATGTCACTAGTGTTTGTCATCTCTGTAGGACAGAAATATGGCGAGTAACGGCGCATTTGAGACAAGCGACTTGGAATGCAGTAAACGGTTTATGTATTGCTTTATTTGGAGGTGCGGGTGGAAGAAAGAGGCAGGAAGTTTCAGTTTGTATTTTTCTTATAAAGTTTCACACTTACTTGGTTTTTGTTCCATTTGTTTTTAGTCCAGTTTTTGCTCCATGGTCGCCGGTTATTTTCTGGCGTTCATATTTTTCCTTCTACCTACGTTATTATTTGCCCCAATCTGATAACATGCTCGCCTACTTCCTTTTGTTCTGTACTGTACCATATGCCTATGAAATAGAGTTGGGAGTTTCAGGCAATTTTGCAGGCCCGGGCCCGGGCCCGGCCGGCTGCTGATTTTAGAAGCCCGTCACAAGCCCGGTTTGTGGAAGAAATGGATTATCAAGCCCGGGAAGGCCCGGTGTCATGGAAAACCATTAACGACTATATACAAAATTTATTTACTTTAAAGCTGTTTCAAATATATGTTTTAAGCCAATTTATCCTGTAAAAAGTTTTGGTTTCACCCAAAACCATATCAAAAAGGTGCATGTAGCATCAGTAGCCTCAGCTATCTTAATAATTCAGCAGAAAATGATACTGAAAAACACAGTATGAAACATGGCTTGCTTATGATGCAAGCTTACTTCAGGTAATGACCAGCATCACCTTATAAAAACAAAGGGTATTCTAGATAGAGGTATGCACATGGCAGCTATAAGAATAGGGATGAAATAAGTCCACTCATGTCAGACATTTCCTCCATCTTTGCACTTTTATAAATCATTATATGCTGGCACGAGCCTCACAATTGAGTTCCAATAATGTTTATAAATAGAGGAGAGAGCAGTGACAAGTTTTCAGCTAAAACTTTTCAGAATATCATGGCGGAATGGCTGTGAAGGAACCAAAACTCCTTCACATTGTCCCTCAATTGATACATGTGAACATTTTCTTTTAGTTTAGTCACTAAACAGCTTGGAAGATAGTTAAAAAAATGTTCTGCTGGGGTCAGCCCGGTCTGGAAAGTAGGTAAGCCAACAGGCCAACATGAACAAGGCCCATCAGCCATATACAATTATCAAACCACCAGCCATAAAGAACTATCTTGATAAGGAACCACTAGTTTTCCACAGGTTCGCACCAAACATTGAATAAAAATATTGCACCAATCTCCACCAAAAATTAAATCTGACACAAAAAACAACTCAATCCCATCCACATCACCATTTGGGCTTGAACACTATTTCTGTTTGCTTTGTTGTATTTGACGGGCTTGCGCTTAGTAGGTATCTGAAGCGCCGTGCCTGTCTACATTAGAGCAATCATTTATGAAAACATTTTTCACCAAAATTTACCAGAATAGTAAGTTTATTTCAGCGAAAATATTTCAAGACTTTTGAAAATATATTTTAAAATTTCACAGATTTAAAAAATAAGCACAAAGTGTGTGGTGCATTTCTTTTGTTCCTGAGAATAGGCCACTTTTTGTGCACTTGTTTGTGGACTTCTTATTCAAAAGGTCTAACTTTCACAGGGTAGAACCTATGAACATTAGACCCCTTGATCAGTGGACCTTCTGATGTAATCCTTTTGAACCGCGAGATGTGATCCACCTACTGCGATAATACCTTTAGTGTGGTGGGAGGGAAGTGCTGTTATGTTCAAGTTCAAAGCTTATAATAGAAGTTGTATTTCATAGAGGCCAGGGAAGTATCTCCACAAGGAAAATGCAACACATACTGTCAAGTATATTCATGTTTTGGTGTAATTTCAAAGGTTCCTTCTAAGGCTGACTGCTCTCCCCAGTATCTCCCCTAACTGACTAATTTATGTTTTGAAGTACTTCGATCAAAAACATGTTTTCTTTGTGCCTATTTCCTTGCTTATACTAGCCCTTTCTGAGTGGATTCTGCATCTTTTGGGCAATGAAAGAGCAAGATGAAGCTGTGGAAGGGTCAAACTTATCAACATTTGTTCTTGCAGCTAGAGTTACCAGGCCAATTTGACAATTATGGGCTCCCACTAGATAGTTTGTACCTGACATATTTACTTCACCATTTTTCGTAGAGGACATGGGAATGGCTCCATAGATAACATTTTCTTTTACCTGGAGCAGAAAGCTTCTCGAAAAAATTTTCTAGCTAGAGCTAGGTGTTAGTATCAATATGTTAGCAGCAAATTGGTTAAATGACTTCCTTTGAAATGGTATACTGACAATATGGAAGTAACAAATATGCTATCACAATTTATATTTTGTTCACCCATATATGACTTGAAAATTTTAAAGTAATTAGGATATTCATAAGATGACAGTACGGCATGGATGGGTGCAACTGTAGGCATTATTCAATATTTGATTTTAAATATTAACTCAGGTTTAAGTAACTTGCTTTTGACCCTGGCATGAGTAACAGATAGAAAGCTAGAGCTTCATGCGTTTACATTCCTGATGTATGTCTAAAAGTCTCAAAATTAATTGTAAATGCATTTTCAAAGGCTGCTGGTGCATGAATAAGATAATGTTTCAGTGGAAAAAACTAGGTCTGTACTGAAAAAGGCTTATTTAACTTACAGAAAATTGACTTCAAGTCCCAGTTTAGTTGAAACCCGGAATAAGCCTGGGTGAAGCCCGTTATCAGCCCGACATTGGCTTAAATCAGGCCTTCAGGCCCGGTCAAAGCCCGCGGGCCTGGGCCGGGCTTTTGCCCCGGGCCCCCGGGCCTAGAAAGTCCCACCTCTACTATGAAATCATCATCAACTTTCTATTTCATTTTTCACATAGACAGCAAAAACAAGCATAGGAAGGGAACAGCAAAAGGAGAGATCAGCAAGGCAAAGCAATAAGGAGCTACAGAATAGAACTTCACAGGCACACAGTGTAGAATGAAAGGAAGTAGGCGACCAGTTATCAGCTTAGAGCAAATGATCAGAGGTGGGCGGTCCGCTACTTTAGTCCGCTACTCCGCAACTTGCGGACTCCCTAAATGGTAGCGGAGTAGCGGTAGCGACTTCTCTACCAAAAAAGTAGCGGAGTAGCGGGTAGCGGACTCTAGAAAATTAAAGCGCTACCGCTACCAGCAGCTTTTTAAGCGTATCCTAAATTCAAAATATTAGGCACGCAAAACAAGGTCTATGCCAATGAGGGGATTCATGTGTGAGTTTGGAGTAGAAACGTTCTCAAAAGTAGCATAGTCAATTGATTTACAGGGGCTGTAATGGAGGCCAACATGGTGAAAGAGTAAATATATATCAAGCATGTCCTCTGAAGGCCATTGACTTCGTGGCCTCAGTATATTTTTTTGTTGTTTTAACCCTCGCCTAACCGGGCCATCGATGCCCCCCTAAGGTTTTTTCGAGATAGCAGAAAAACGATGAAACGCAGCACCGTGGTTGAGGGCTCTATCTGTCACCTCATCATTTTCCCACCATCCCTGAAAATTTTTTATCCCAGGTCACCCAAGGTCAGGTCACCAGGCAAGGTCAACCAAGGTCACCTCACTTCAACTTTGAAGCTCTATAAAAGCTACATTTCTAAGTTAATCTATTTGAAACTTGTTACACTTCATGACCCTTCCAGGGTCTACAACGTGTATAGCCGGGATTTTTCTATTTCGTGACCTGAGGACAGGTCACGAGGCGACCTCTCCCATTGGAAAAGCATGGGGAAGAGCTGTCTCATAATCTAAAAGCCACAAAAATGATTGCAAATACTCAGACTGCTCAGAACAGCGTTTATGGACACCCTTTCACGGATCCCAGAGGTCATATTTGCCCTTTGACTTTTCCAAGGTCATCCAAGGTCACCAGGGGTCAAAAACAGCATTTTGACAATAACTTTTGACCTAATTAAGCTAGACCGCTGAAACAAACACCATCGTATTTGCTTTGTCCCTGGCTTTCATTTGATATACAACAAGGTCACTTTCTGACCTTTCATGACCTCAGGTCATATTAGGTCACGAGGTGGACCTCTCGAGGTCAAACCACTGGCAGGAGGTCCAACGAAAAGAGAAGATTGTGTGAATGATTGTGTTGGTGCATGCTTTTGGCATGGAGTGAACTTTGGCTCTAATATACGAATAAAAGTTGGCTGTCTGTGGAATTTATTTAGATCGACCTGGACATTTTCGGAGTAGCGCTTTGGTAGCGCTTTATACTAAAAAGTAGCGGTAGCGGAGTAGCGGAGTAGCGGGTAGCGCTTTCGTGTTTTCAAAAAAAAGTAGCGGAGTAGCGGTGGCGGTTTCACGTTACCAAGGTAGCGGAAGTAGCGGTAGCGGTTTAAAGAAATTGGTAGCGGCGCCCACCTCTGCAAATGATGACAACCTAGGTAGAAGGAACAGAACATCAACCGCCAGCAAATAAACAGCAATCATGGAACGAGAAAAAAAAAAACAGATGGGGCCATGCAAAACAAGCCTGATCAGCAACTCATCAGTAACTAATGGACACCAGATAATGGAATCAAACCAAAACTAAAAACAACACAAACACAATCCAAAGCCTTACCTTAGATGGTTGGGACTTTATAAGGTACGCCAGGTGCCTGTCTTGCCCCTTCTCATCGAGCTCAGGATGTGTTTCATTACAGAAGGCTAAGTTGGGAATATGTACAGTTTCTGAATATGTACAGTTAGTTGGGAATATGTACAGTTCATAAGCTCTCCCCAGAACTTATCGATACTGTTCTTGAAGGAGTTTGTCGACGGTGACTCCATCACCCATGCCGGGAGGCTGTTCCAGTCCGAGATTGTGCATGCTCTGAAGTGGTTCCTCCTTACTCTTGAGTCTGCCTGAGGCTTCCCCACTTTGAAATGGTGCCCTCAGTGGAGACTTCAGGAGTGTCCAGGAAGAACTCCTCTCTTGTCACCCCCAGCAGGCCATTCATAAGTTTGTACACAAACAACATGTTACCTCTCTTGCGTCTATACCAGAGGGATGGAAGCTTCAGGGCACTGAGTCTCTGCTCGTAGTCAAGGTTCTGTAGAGAGGGCACCAATTTTGTTGTGCAGCGCTGCACTCTCTCCACCAGGAGCTGGTCGGCCTTATTGAACGGACCCCACACCATGTTAGCATACTCCAAGTGTGGACGCACTAGGGTCTTGTACAAAAGTGGGAGCACCTGCTGATCTATGTGAACGAAAGATCTCCTAATGCCACCCAGAATTTGGCTGGCCAAAAGCAAAAACAAATATAAAGAAACAAACAGAAAAAGACATGTTCAGAGAGGCCAAATTATGACACTAATTGAATCAAACCAAAAACGAAAGAAAGAAAAGAACACCTTATTTTGTCCATACTAACATGTTAAGGGCAGCTGGTTAGGTTCAGCATGTAGACCATGTTTGAGAATTTGGGCCAACTTAAACCTCTTGACCTGGTTGTGCATGCCAATTTTTTATATTTTCAAGGATATTTTAGCCTACAACATACCTGTAATAATGGTCATAATAAAACCCCAACCCAATGCGAATGATACCACATGATGGTTTTGGGAATGCAAAACAGGAAATATGCCAATTTGATGTTGAATAGGACTATCCACACAGTGATACTAATGTGATGCTTGCACCTATTTACAAATCATTGTATACAAAGAAATAAACATTTTCAAAATTTGTATGTTCAAAATTATTTTTACCTTGATTGGATCTTGGAGGAATACATTAACATCCATGTATGTAGCAATAAATTGGTAGGATTGGCTGCAAATCATTATATGCATTATGAACACCTTGCTGTTAACTGTTTGCTTGTTTTTAATTTTATTTGCTGTTTAATTGTTTTGGCATTATATTTCTGCTCAGTTTGTTTTGTTCGGCCCATCTTGTTTTGTTATTTCCTGTCATTCTCACTGTGTTGTGTCACTTTGTTCCGTTTTTGCTCCTTCTACCTATGTTGACCATATGCTCTAATCTGATAACATGACTCGCCTACTTCTTTTTGCTCTATACTATATGCCTATGGAGTGACTTCTATTCTGTTGCTCTTTATTGCTTTGCCTTACCCATGTCTTCTTTTGCTGTTCTCTACCTTTACTTCTATCCCATCTTCATGTAAAAATGACATAAATTGATGGCGATGATGATAGAACCACAGGCAATGCTCAAGTTATCTTCCCGACCCAGGGGATGGGCTGGGTGGGTTAAAAATGGACAAATGGAAATTGTTTCGTGTGATCATGAAGATCTCAAGGCTGTACTTGAGCTCCATGGCTGCAGGATTTCTTGCACTTTTTTCAGAACATATTTTTTTCAACATTTATTTATTTATTAACAAAACACCAGTACAATGAGCATCTCAATGCACATAAAGATAACCACATCCATCCTCCTATGGGCACCTCATCAGTGGCCCCAGCTCCCCTATTCCTCCCTCTCCCCCATACACATCAGATTGCATAACATACATCAGAATCAGATCACTTTCCCATGTCTCCTAACACATATGCCACAATATAGCATTTTTTGTCGCTGTGAAATACATGTATGGACTGATATAGCACACGTGGCCCCTCATTGTCCCACCAGATAAGTGTTGCGTCCCCCGCAAAATCAAGAGCCCGGAGCCACCGAGAATCTAGTGTTCGGGACACACCCCTGCACTGCAATTTTTTCACCGGAAAATTTTGTATTTGTGCACATTCTAGCCGAAGCGATCTTAATTACCCACACCTGAGGCACCACAGGCAGAAGGGACACTTCTCAACAAATAATGACGGCACTAGCTCATAAGTGGTTAAGAGAAGTGGTCATAAGACCACTTCTCATAAGTGGCTTGGTGTTAACAAAAACTGTAAATGTTTGCCCCTGTTTTGATTTAAAGAGCGTTATTATCTGAACAAAAGCGACACCTATGACACTCCCAGCTGAATATGAGTAAAGAAAGCAAAACCTAAGCCAGGGATCATGTTATGTGGACTCATTCCTGGCTAGTCACAATAGGAGTAAGCAGAGGAAGCGGACGGTTACTTTTCAGCACAAGTATGTAGAAACAGAACTCCAGGTACGACTGCATTCGATTCAGAAACTGCACACAACTCCACAACACATAATTTACACACCCTGCACTCATTTACAGCACCACTTCTTCCGAAATTGAGGGGCAAAATACGCAGCAATACAGTATGTGGAAGTGTGCGCCAGAACTGTCTCTATTCTTTCCTACAGAGCGTTGTAGTTCATCCCGTCGCCGCAGCGGCGCCAACGTCTACTTGAACCGTCAATACTGTAAAAGAGAAACATGACAGGACCGAGCGAGAATAAAAACCAATAAAACGACATACGGGATGAAAGGATTGGGTTTGGGCAAATACGGAAACAGTAACGATAGTAGGAAATATCGCACCTCAGAGCCCGATTATAGCCGCTGCTCAAGGCCTAAATGCAACACGCGCCGATCGCTCTAACAGTTGCAGTCATGGGCGTCGAAAGCAGCATGGACGTGGAATGTGCTCCCCATTGGCTATTGGAGGACCAAGTGCCTTCTTGTACCCTACATCCGCCAAGTACCAACTCTTCCCCCTCCCTTGTCCTCATTGCCGGACCACTCCTGTCCCCCCGTAAAAAATTCCCTGGCTACGCCTCTGACTCACCCCATTGAAACCCGTAAATAAGATTAAATTTTACCCAAAGTTATTGTAATTGGGCTGTTTATATATACAGGTCACTAGTCATAGGCGGATCCAGGATTACCAGTCGGGGGGGCATTCTTCCCGGGAGGGGATGTCATCCAGACCAGGGGGCTTCATTCGGACCAGGGGGCCCCATTTTTGGCTGGCAAAACCTATCAGGTGGGCGCCAAATCCTATCGGCGGGCGGTGCTTTCCGCATCCTGTGAAGGGGAGGGGGGTGGGAAGCGGCATTTCAGGTGGCTCCATCGACCTTTCAGGAGGCGCTGTGACCATTTCAGGTGTGACCTCGAGGGCACATCGGAGGACACCCGCCCGGGCTTTGTCACCTGGATCCGCCTATAGTACCAGTGGCGGATATAAAGAGGTTATGGGGCTCACGAGCCTCCTAAATTTCCGAGGGGACCCCTCCGAGATGTCTACTAATATCTGTATAAGCAAAGGCTGTTCGGAGGCTATGGCGGGGGACAGTGGCGGGTACAGGACTTTTGGGGTATGGGCAAGGGGGTTCGAGCCTCCTCGCCATTGCCTCACATCAGCATCGGCCTATGCATTTACTAGACACTAACAGGGGGGGGCTCGAGCCCTAGTCCCCTTGTATCCGCCACTGGCAGTGGGGGAGGTTTGAGTTTTCTAGCCTCCCCAAAATAAGTCCTGGACCCGCGACCGCGCGGTACCTCAAACAATTTGTTCCACTCGCTAAAAACCTCCATTGGAAAAACCCGTACTTTGTATTTTCATCTAAGCAACGATGACGTGAAGGGTGAAATTGCGATGCTATTACACTGATAATGACTCTTAAGAGCAACGGAACATCACTGCGAGAAAAGCCCCTGAAGTCCCTACAGGCCGGTCTTAGGGCTGCAGAAACTCTGTACTGGCTAGAAATATGAGCAAACTTGTCAACTAAGCCATTTTTGACGTCTTTCAGTCATTTGCAAGCTTTACTGACCATGTAAATGAGGAATAACAGCCTGATGCTCATATTATATAAAACTTGTTCGAAAGTTAACAGTCAATATATTTCACCCATGGGGCATGATCACGACAGCGAATGGACAGGTGGCAGAATTTTACAACATTTGAAAATTTAGAATTATGATAAATTTAGAATTATAATTTTCAAATGTTGTAAAATTCTGCCACCTGTCCATTCGCTGTCGTGATCATGCCCCCATGGGTGAAATATATTGACTGTTAACTTTCGAACAAGTTTTATATAATATGAGCATCAGGCTGTTATTCCTCATTTACATCTTTATCATCATGCTCAAAATAGCTCTCCAAGACATCATCTTTACTGACCACGTCAAATATACCCAGTTTTCCGATACTTCAAGCCGCAAAACGCCTGCGGCATCGCGGCGATGACGTCACCGCCGCAAAATGCCAGGCAACTTGAACGGGGGCTGGTTTAGCCGACTCGTGGTTTTGTTTCGAAACATTTTATGGTAAAGCTACTAGCAGAATTGTTGACAGTAAGCCAATGAAAGATAAAAATAATACCCTGCATAATCTCTATTAGTGCAGATGGCGCTTCAGTCTTCTTTCGCGCCCATAAACAAATTGATCAACCTGTGTCGATTGAAAATGTCGGGAGGAGGGTGGTGAGTGGTAAACGCAGTGCGTGGGGCATAAACTTCGCCGTCGAAGGGGTAAAACCGGGGCGGAGCTTGAGGCAAGACTCGGGCAATGATTGGAGGGCTTTGCCCCTGTTTGGAAAGCTGGCCACCAGAGCGGAACGAGTCCAGTGGCGCACTCAGCAGCACAAGGAACGGTGTACTGTTGCACACATAAACGGTTTACCGTTGCACAAGGAACGGTATACCGTTGCTGTCCCTGGATGTATACATCCAGGGACAGCGGATTCCACTTTGAGAGGGTGTGCAAGGTTTTCGGGAGGGGGTGCCTTCCTCCCAGGAGGGGGTAGGCGCCTTTGCTATCCAGAGAGGGCACCTTTTCTCTGTGTGTGGGGGAAGGGGTGGCTTTTGCTGTCCAGGGGCTCCTGTTCTAAACAGAGGGTGCCTACGCTATCCAGTGATGCCTTTAAAGGCCTTTAACCCGCGCCCCACCGGGGGTCCGGCGCCACCTTCGCCCCACCGGGGGCCATCGATGGCCCCCCTCTAACTCCGAAAATATGGGCGTTAGCGCAAATCTGCAAAGTGCAATAGAAAGCTCGCGTGAATTCAGTAAGAAATTACTTCGCATGTTTTAGTGCTCAGGTCAATGGTTTGACCTCCAGAGGTCAAATTAGGTCAAGATCGGCTCTTTTCACTCAAATATGCAATGATTAAGCAAACTGGGCATAACTCTTATGTCATTAGAGCTATTGAGGCCTGGTAAAGTACATTTGATAGCAAATTGCCAGTACTTTTTCCGCTATGTGGAACGTAAAGACCTCCCGCCAGTGGTTTGACCTCCAGAGGTCACCTCGTGACCTAATATGACCTGAGGTTACGAAAGGTCAAAAATTGACCTTGCCGTATATCAAATGAAAGCCAGTGACAAGACAAACACGATGGTGTTTGTTTGACCGCTCTAGCTTAATTAGGTCAAAAGTTATTGCCAAAATGCTGTTTTTGACCTCTGGTGACCTTGGATGACCTTGGAAAAGTCAAAGGGCAAATATGACCCCTGGGATCCGTGAAAGGGTGTCCAAAAACGTTGTTCTAAGCAGTCTGAGTATTTGCAATCATTTTTGTGGCTTTTATATCATGAAACAACTTTTCCCTATGCTTTTCCAATGGAAGAGGTCGCCTCGTGACCTGACCTCAGGGCACGAAATCGAAAAATCCCGGATATACACCTTGTAGACCCTGGAGGGGTTATGAAGTGTAGGAAGTTTCAAATCGATCGACTTTGAAATGTAGCTCTTACAGAGCTCTAAAGGTGAAGTGAGGTGACCTTGGTTGACCTCGTCTGGTGACCTGACCTTGGGTGACCCGGGGTAAAAATTTCAGGGATGATGGGAAAATGATGCAGTGAGAGGTAGAGCCCTCAACTGCGGTGCTGCGCTTCGTCGTTTTTCTGCTATCCCGGAAAAACCTTAGGGGGCCATCAATGGCCCCCCCGTTGGGGCGAGGGTTAAGAGCAATTACTCTTCTTGGTGGCTCCTCTCGCAGTCCAGGACGCACCTCAACTGTTTAGTGGGCGCCTTTGCTATCCAATGGCACCCATTTTATCCAGAGGTGGCGCCTTTGCTTTCCAGAGGAGGCTCCTTTTCTTGGGGGGTGTTTTGCTTCCAAGGGGGTACCTTCCCTCGGGGGGGGCACCTTTCCATCCAACCGGCACCTATGCTTTCCAGGGGTGATTTTGCTCTGTGGGGGGGAGGGTTGCCTTTTGCTGTCCATGCCTCTGACGTCCAGGTGGCGCCTATGCTATCCAGAGGAGTCGCCTTTGCTCTGTGGGGGAGGGGCACCTTTTTATCCAGGGGGCGCCTGTGCCAACCAGGGCGCCTATCCTAACCAGGTGCGCCGTTACTCTTCTAAGTGGGACGCCTTTGTCTGTCCAGGGGCGCCTCTGCTGTCCAGGGGGCGCCTTTACTGTCAAAGGGCGCTTATATATTGAAACGTTTGCTTTTGAGCTTAACATGTATTTGGCCCAGATACAGGAACGATCAGGATGGAATACCTGCGGAGAGACACAAGGACACCTATCACCAGGAGCATCTGAAGAGCATCTGCAATCCACATCACATTTCTCCCCTAACCATTTCGCGATGCAACAGATATCACAGAGTCACTTAACAATAGTCCCAGTCCCCAAGCCTATTGGGAGCTTTCCTATTTCTAGTACTCCTGCTGGTGGTTGCTGGTGTTTCAGGGCCTAAACTATCGTGGGTCTGAGTCGGTTCCTGCACCTGGTTTGCGCCACCACTGTCCCCCTCGCATAACCCTTCCTCAGTTTCAACAGCAACATCCTCCCCAGAATCGAGCTCTAACCCAGCTTCAGCATTCCATTCTCTCCCCTCTGAGCCCTGACTTTCGATACTAGAGTCATCAAAATTCAACACCGTTTCACAATCAGAGTGACTGGACTGACCCTGTCGATCGTTACTATTTACAGTTACATCATTTCCACATGCCATACTTTCAGTCTCCTGTCTGCAATGACTAACATCGCTCCTCCACAGAGTGTCAGCAACATTGGCATCGTTACGACCCACACTGCCAGTTTCCTGCTGCTGACTATCTCTGGTATCACCTGTAACATCTGACGATACATGACTACGAGTCTTCCGCCCAAAGTATGGTTTCAGACGATCATGGTGGACAACTGTTGACCGCCCCCTGGATCCCCTGACGCGGAAGTTCTGCGGTGACAGAATCTCTATGACCTCGTAGGGCCCACTCCATGGTCGTTGTAGCTTAAGAGACAGGCCTTTTCGACGATTTGGTCTGTGGAGCCAGACTAGGTCCCCTACCTCATACGCCATTTGATGCACGCTCTGTTTCTGACGCCTACACAATGCAGCATCTTCAATCGCATCCACGACTCGTTTCCGAATGGTATCAAGCTCTTTGGAGGAACAGAGCTTGTCTGCGGGGCACTTGTCTGTGCCACATGCCACATCCAGTGGAACCCTTGCTGGTCGAGAGTGGAAGAGTTCGAATGGGGTCATGCCAGTGGTCTCGTGCTTGCTTGTGTTATAAGCGAATACGACCTTAGGCACAATGGAATCCCAATCACGCTGGTTTTCAGACACAAATGTAGCGAGCATCGAGCACATGGTCTTGTTAAATCGTTCAACTTGGGCTCTTTTTCTGTGCGCATGGAGCGCAGGACTTAACATAGGCCGTGACTTCCGCAGTCATGTTCGGCCAGTAAAAACGCTCTTTAACCTTTCCGAGAGTCTTGCTAACACCAAGATGGCCCGACCAGCAACTGTCATGTGAAACGGACAGAACGTCATCAATCAAAGATGCCGGTACCACAACACGTTTTTCACTCCCGTGCCCCTTAAAAAGCAAACCTGACTCAGGATCCACTTCCAATGAATCTCTGATGCTGAAGTAATGCTTGACTCCAGCTGAAGGATTTTCTGGAATTCCGTACCCGTGTGTTAAGCTGGATATCATGCACAGAATGTCAGGGTCTCTATATTGTGCTACCAGAATCTCGGACTCATTAGGCCTAAGATCAATGTACCCCACTGAAGCTGCCGGCATCGATCTTGACAATGCATCTGCATGAGCGATGGCACGACCTGGACGATATTGCATTCTGTAGGAGAACTGCTCGAGCTCAATAATCCACCGGGCCAGTCGCCCCCTGGGGTCATTACACGCTCTAAGGTACGTTAAAGGACAATGATCAGTCTGCAGTGTGAACGCTCTACCCTGGAGATAGACAGCAAAATGGCGAACGGCCCAGACAACTGCCAAGCACTCTCTCTCTGTGGCACTGTAACGTGCCTCTACCTTGGTTAAACACCGACTCGCGTAAGCTACAGGTTTCTCTAGCCCGTTGACTTTTTGGGTCAATACAGCGCCAAGACCAACGCTGCTAGCATCTGTTGTCAGGATGAATTCCTCGTCAAAGTCAGGAAATGCAAGGACAGGAGCCTTCGAAAGAAGTTCTTTGAGCTCACAAAAGGACAGCTCACAGGACTCATCCCAGACGAATTTGGCTCGATCCTCAGTAAGCCTCAGCAGAGTCTTTGCTACAGCTGAGAAATCAGGAATGAATTTTCGGAAATAACTGGCCAAACCAACAAAACGCCGAACTTCGTGCACGCTACCCGGTCTCTCAAACCCCTGCACAGCGGATACCTTTTCCGGATCCGGAGCAATGCCACTGCCACTGATAACATGACCCAGGAACTTTACTTGGTCCTTGAAAAATCTACACTTCTTGATGTTGACTTTCAAGTTTGCCTCACTCACAGCCTCCAAAACATGGTCAAGATGACCAAGTGCTTCCTGGAACGATCCCCCAAAGACGATAATATCATCTAAATACACAAGACATTCCCGCCAAGTTAAACCAGCCAGAACAGCCATCATCAGACGTTGAAATGACGCGGGGGCACCCTTGAGACCGAACGGCATTCTCTGGAACTCCCAGAGCCCTGCATGGGTAGAGAAAGCTGTCTTCTCTATGTCCGACTCCTCAACATCCTGCTGCCAATATCCGGACTGCAGACCGAGCACACTGAACCACGATGAACCCGACAGCGCGTCGAGACAGTCCTCGACTCTGGGCAGAGGATGAGAATCTCCATGTGTTAGGTCGTTTAAACGGCGGTAATCGACACATATTCGCAACGACCCATCCTTCTTCCGCACAGGCACGATCGGAGAGCTCCAGGGTGAGCAACTAGGCCGAATGATGCCATCCTGCTCCATCCTCTGGACAGCTTCATCGATGTCAGACCTGTCATGAACATTAATTCTCCGCGGTGGTTGCGCAATGGGACGTGCCCCATCCACAAGAGGAATTGAGTGTTTCACAAGTCCACACTGACCAAGTTCTCCATGCAGTGAGAAGGCCTTCTCATGTTTCATAAGAAGTTCAGCCAGAGCAGACCTCTGGTTTTCTTCAGTCAGGTCAGAGCCCTGGACCAAGTCATCGACCCAATCCGAATCCGTTCCACTATGCTCACCAGAAATGTCCTCGCAAATTGTTGGACTGTCCATCAGTCTGGCGACCACTGCATGAGACGGAATGGTAACCCCTCGGGCTGTAGGATTCAATATTCTAACTGGAATTAAGTGGTTCTCAGGCACCGTAACCACAGATCTAGCGCACATGAGCGAATACTGCTCCAACAACAGATCGCTGTTCTCCACAACCACATCCCCTACCGACACAGGAGGCGGGACAGAACACATGACGACGCTCTGGTGTTTAGGCGGGATATGCACGGCCTTGCACACACGAACACAGTCGGCGGTCTCGGACACGTTGCATTTTCGGACACTCACTGTTTTTGTCGCAAAATCTATGGACACCGATGACCCCATTCTATTCAACAGGTCAGTGCCCAGTATGCATCCAGGGGAAAGATTGTGCACCACATACAGGGGTTGATCCCGCAATGTTTTATCCCCTATGCTTACGTCGCAGACTACCACGCAGTCGAGGTCCAACGCACTTCCATCAACAGTTACTGGTTGCCGCATTGCAGGAATTTTCTGAACATCCAAACCTGCAATCACTTCAGCAGACACAACACTACACTGTGCGCCAGTATCCAGAAGCCATTCTACCCTACGGTCTTGAACGTATCCGGACACGAACACTTCTGCATCATTGTAACCGCCAACCCTTGCGGCCGGCACATAATCACCACGGCCACAAGCGACACGCCCAGCACGAGAAACAACACCAGCCGCCATAGCTGCCCGCAAAAGTCCAGCCCCGCGAAAACTATTTCTATCAGCATTGGTCTTCTCAAACTCCTCACAACTCATGTCATGTTCCCGAAAAGCCTTCTCTAACTCACCGGTACACCCCTCACATGAACCCCGAGCATCAGCATTATCCCCACAGAAAGCATCGTCAGTTCGAGGATACGTCATGCAATCGCGTGAACCCTGAGCACCAGTGGTATCTCCACAATCTCCACAGGAAGCATCGTCAGCTCGAGGAGCCGGAATGTCTTTCGTGGTATCTCCACACGAAGCATCGCCAGCTCGAGGATGCGGAATGTCTTTCGTGCAATCACGTGAACCCTGATCACCAGTGGTCTCTCTACATGAAGCATCGGCAGCTTCCGGAGACGGAACGTCTTTCGTACAGTCGCTGCATCCAGGAAATCCAGACTCAGAGTCCAGTTGTCCGATATCAGCATCAGAAACGTTATCACGCAAGACATTTACCAGCACAGGATCAGAGCTAGACCCACACCCATTCTCAACATCAGAGCTTTGCACCACGGAACAGTCATTGCCCGGAATCGCCACATCATCGGGAAAACTCTCTCTCGGCACATTCTCATCGGGAAAGCTCTCTCTCGCCACATTCGGAGCCCCATTCAGTCCTGCATGGGACGACCCACCAACGGGATTCACTGCCTCAGGACCAGAACAGTTCGAGTTATCAGTTGCACCAGTCACAGGCAGCAATGTTGGCTCACCATTAAACACAGGTACACCAAGTCCAGTGGAAACAGCACCAGCCACCACGCCCGGGATGCGCTCAGGCGAAGTACGAAGCTCTATGCTACCAGCACACTTCAAATCAGGACATTCCCCGTCCACATCCTCGCGCGGTGACCCGCCCGGCGCAGTTAGCCCCTCTGAGTCACCACCAAACACAGGTACACCAAGTCGAGTGGAAACAGCATCAGCCACCACGCCCGGGATGCGCTCAGGCGAAGTACGAAGCTCTATGCTACCAGCACACTTCAAATCAGGACATTCCCCCTCCACATCCACGCGCGGTGACCCGCCCGGCGCAATTAGCCCCTCTGAGTTCGGGACCATTCCCGCACATTGCTCCACGTCCCCCGCCGCCAAAACAGGCAGCGGCGAGCGAGTCTGGACCCAACCGGTCCATCCCAAGCTAGGGTTCCAGACAGGCATACCCAGCCCAACCTGGTCCTGTACCAGTCCCACGACCCCACCGTGCTGTTTGGCGCAAAAGCAAACTGCGGCGGGCAGGTTTGAACATTACCAGTCCATCCTACATTAGGGTCCCAGGCACGCCAGTACGGAGGATAGCCAATTGAGCCATGCGCACCCCACTCATTAGGCACCACCTCGAAATGCTGAGAGTGAGATTGATTCACAATTTCCGATGCAGGCGCCGATGAATGTGGATTTCTCCAAACGGGGGTCGTCCGTGAACAGCTCAGGTGCGGTGCCACCGTCGGTGCTGCCGCCCCAATATCCGCGCTGTTTTGGGGCATGCTTCCTCTCTTGGTGCTGTGACTGCCGCGACCGGACGCCCCCTCCGAATCGCGGCTACTCGAAATTTGCGCAGCCTCGCGCCATGTGTCCCGGCTGCTTACACCGGTAGCAGATGATGGGCTTTTTCTGGGATGATTCGTCTCCAGCGTTTTTCGCCTGTTGCTGAGGTGGACGTGGTGGTCGTGGCCGCCAATTGGTGCCTTTTGTGACGGAAAGCGCCGCCACCTTCTGCTCCAAAGCTGACACCACCTCAGTTAGCTTAGCGACATCACCCCGCAGATCATCCTGCTCTGCTGGCATGCGCCTCACAGCAAGAGGAGCAAACACCTGCTCAAGCCGTCGAGCACGTGATACGAGGTCTCGAAAGGACTCCTCTGGCGACGCTCCTAGGAGCATTTGCACTCGCAGTGCTTCTGACAGTCCATTTACAAAATGAGTTTTGCAGAGACTATCGATTTGCTCATCCTTAAAGGAAGGATATGCCTTATGAGCAAGACATTTCAGCGCCTCACCAAAGTCTGGTACCGGCTCGCCCGGCTGTCGCCTTCGGCTCACAAAGAGCAAGGCATAATCTGATTCTAGCGCGGTCGAAGAGAACTCTGTTATCAAAGATGACTTAATCTGTGAAATCGTCTGCTTCTCCTCACTTGGGAGTCGGCGGAAGAAATCAAACGCAGCCCCACTTAAGGCTGTCGGTAGCTTAAGGCTTGAACTACCTCTGACCAACCATTTGCCCTTGCAACCACATCGAAATGGTCAAGAAATCGTTCAACACTCCCCTGACCATCAAACTTTTCGAGTTTGGCAAATCCACCCACTGCACCTGCCAGGCCGACACTGTCTGTAGAGTCCGGCATGCTGGTAGTTAGATTAACCCACAACTAGTTGTTCATGCAGGAGCAGTCGCATCACCGCCAGGCAGATCATAATTCCGGGATAATAATAATTCTAGGAGGAGTGGGTACATCTGGGCCAAATCCGCTGCCACCAGTGAAACGTTTGCTTTTGAGCTTAACATGTATTTGGCCCAGATACAGGAACGATCAGGATGGAATACCTGCGGAGAGACACAAGGACACCTATCACCAGGAGCATCTGAAGAGCATCTGCAATCCACATCACAATATGTTATCCAGATGGGACACCTTTTTCTCGCCAGGGGGGGTGGCTGCTCTCTATGGGTTGGTTTTTATGTCAGGAATAGACTGCATTCATATTTTAAAGTGTACTTTATTTTACACGGAGGATTTTACCTCTTCAAGTAGGTGGTGTTTAGGTCTGATTTCCCTTAACCGGTCGGGGGCACCGGCAAAATCCGGGGCGGGGGGCCTCCCCGGACTAAATAAAAAGCCGGGTGTGCAAAAGATACTGTTGCACACCCCCAATATTTTCTTGATGTGAGCTGCACAACCTGCCCCCGGAATCCTCCGTCCCTTGGTACATCCCAGTGTATAACCTCACACTTGTGAGCTCGACATTTATTCAAATCCTCGGCATATGCATGTGATGTTGCGCACCTGCCAGTAACAATTCAAATTAGATAGACCAGGAGCGTAGCCAAGGGAGAGGGGCGACAGGGACAGCCGCCCCCCGAGGGCACGGGCCGCGCGAAGTGCGGCTCGCCTGCACTATGCTCTGTGGCCAAATTTCAAATTTCGCACCAGACAGGGACCTCTTAAGCCCTCTTCAGCACTCTGTTCTGTAACAAGCAGGGCCCTTTTTACCCAGCAAGGCCCTTTTGGTGCTGTCGCAGAGACCCTTTTCGGGGGCCGCCCCTGAGCAAAATCCTGGCTACGCCCCCGGATAAAACCACATTACTCAACGCTACAAAACTGAGTTAAGCTCATGGCCATGCTCGCGAGAAACCAATCAATTTTAGACAAATTTATATTGACTGCAGCCAAGTTCAAAGCTTTGACTTTGTCTACTCATTATTTCACAGCCCTGCGCATATTTATCAACCCAGCAGTGATGTTGCTAGCTGACATGCTTAACACGCACATTGACGGGGGTCTAAGCCACCATCGCTTTGACGGGGGTACCATCCCCCTCGAAGATCTCGAGAACCACGGTAGGTAGCGAAAAACAGTAACAGCGTTGGGTGAGCCCACCTACTTCTCCATCGAAAATATATGTACCATTGTTTTTGTCACGTCACATTTAAGGTCACGAGGGTCAAAACATGCCGTCATAGGGATAGCATGCAAATGAAGCTTTTCGGCCATTACATCTGAACAATTAAAGATAGAGCAAAACAACTTGAACTGTATCAATCCTCGCAGCAAGCCGAATCGAATGATATATAATTTGACAATACTAGGTCCAATCAAGGATTTGACCTGACGTGAGGTTAGTTGAAGGTCAAATTATATAAAATGCATATCTTTAGAACCGCAAAGACAAAGGCAAGTCTAATGCAGCTAAAACAAATGCTCTAACACCATCCGTTACTGTGTTATTCAGCCAAACCATTTTCCCATCTATTTCCAACGGAGAGGTCATGGCTGGTACCTGACCTTAGGTCATTGATATAAAAATTCCGGAATATATTTTAGAGAACTCGGTGGGCCCATTTTGTGACATGAGTTTCAATCGGATAAATTCACCCTGTTCCGACTTATGCTATCTTAAACTTTTTTTTGAGGGTCAGGTCACTTGACCTGTACTGGTAACCTGACCTGAGATGACCTAACCTTAAAACGTTCACATAAGTTGTACAAATTATGAGAGAGAAGGTATGCCAAGTACGGCGGCGCTACGCGCCACCGTTTTTCTGCTATCTCCGAAAAACACGAGGGGCGGTTACCCGCCCCCGTCAATGCGCGTGTTAATGCATATTTGGTCGGTACCTACTACAAAATAATGAGGCAGGGCTAGGGGTATTAAAGTAAGCTTCAAAAATATTCAAACGGTAGCCAGATGAAGGTGAGATCCAGCTTTTCCTCATACAATCGTCCCCTGTAGTGTCCTGTTTAGTCACTAGCCTCTGGAGGAACTAAACGGCACCCCCATCTTATTTAACATTACCAAACGGAGCACAACTTGTGGTTATGCGCCCCAAAAACCCATCTGTTCCAAGCTAGTGTGCTCTACCTCACAATAAAAGAAAAGCCTTGGCTACGTTCACGCCATATTTGAAAGCTCTCCACATCTTTATTATCCCAGGAACAATATTCCACGTTGGCTTGTTTATAAAAGTTTTAAATGTGATGTTTATGAAGCAGGGATAGCTCTAGGTCATTGTAATTTTATTCAAACAAATTTATGTACCTTGGCTACGTTCACGCAAATTCAAATACCCCTGCGGGATTCTGTTTTTGCACAAATCACGTTGCAATTTGCAGCGTTTAATATGTGTTCAACACGGTAGAAACAGTACAACAAAATTACGGGCATTTATATATGCTTCAAGAAAGCTCAAATGTGCATGAAATGAAACCGATTTTTCGCTTTCAATAATCAATGTCTTCTGATAGCGTTTCCATTAACCCCTGAACTCTGCAGGGAAGATATGCTGTCCTCAACCGTATTTAACAATGGGAAATGTACTGCGACTTGCTGTCATGCCCACCAAAAGTGTATCATATTCCTATCTTACCAATGTAATTGCATCCAGCCTAAGCACATTGTTTTGTCTATGTTGGCTCAGAATTCCAACCCTCTGCGTGATTTTGTGAGCCCAGGAACCATGTTGCAACGTGCAGGGTTCAATACGACTTTAATACGGCAAAAACAGTCAAACAGCCTTACAAGCATTAATATATGCTTCGAGAAACCTCAAATTGAAATGAAATGAAGTTAAGCTTCGCTGTAAATACATACCACAAGTGTCTCTGTCTCGTTTTATTTCAGGGGCGGACGCAGAACCGAGTTTTGGGGGACCAAATCCATGTCTGCCTCTCCTCCTGGGGGAGGGGGACGTGCAATTTGGGTGCTCGACAGACCTAGTATAAGCTACCTCTCCAAGTACAAGATTGCTCCGCCTGGGCGGGGATGGGGTAGCGAAGATTTGTTTGCCTGACAGACCTGGGGTAAACACCTTTTTAAAAAATTATTCGGTGTTTGGGGGAAAAGATAGTTTGGCCCCCCTTCCAGCGCTTTGGGGGGCATGGCTGGAATGCCCCCTCCCTGCGTCCGCCAATGTTTTATTTGACCCTTGTCCTGTAGGGGAATGTAATAAGCAGCCCCCAACCTTCTTTACCATTAGCAGAAAAAGTCAATATCATGGCCATTCTCGTTAAAAACCAATCAGATCTAGAACGTTGTAGCTTTATTCAAGCTAAGTACATGTCTCTTACCACCTTCGCTCAACATTTCCGCGCTCTAAACGCCTTTATTACGCAGGGACGATGCTGCAAGTTGTGGTGTTTAATAAATACGGTTTTAGCACGGTAAAAAACAGTCAAACAGCATTACAGGCATCAAGATATGCTCCAAAGAAAACTGAAATGTATATGAAATGAGGCTAAAAGCTTGTTTTAGATAAACGGTGTCTTTGTGGCGTTGTATTTTACCCCTGGCCTGTGGCAGGAGGATAAGCTGCGAGAACCTTATTTATCATTGTAAAAGTAGTTAACATTGTGGCCATGCCAACCAAAAACCTATCAGATCTAGAACAATGAAGTGATACCAAAACTAAGTCCAGATCATTGGCTACCTTCACGAAAAAGGTATAAGCTCTACACGTGGGTATTAGCCCAGCAGCGATGTTGCAGGTTGGCGTATTTAATTTAGGTTTAATACGGCACAATCATGAAGCATTGCTATGGGGATGAAAATATGCTTCAAAATGCTCAAAAATTACCAGATAAAGCTGGTCAACGGTTCTCCATGATAAAATCCAATCTCTAGCGTTTGGTTTAAACCCTGGTATTCTGGAGGAGATACGGATCAGACAACCTTATTTACGAGTAACGTTAGCAGCAGCAGTACAGTATCCATAGCAGCCATACTGTGGCCCTTCTCGCCAAAACACTATTATCTTTAGAACCTTTGCACTTTTCCTCAAACTAAATAAACAACATTGGCTACGTTCTCGCAAAATATCAAAGGTATCCGCATCTTTATTTCCCCGGAACAATGTTGCAAATTTCAGTGTTTAATGCGGTATTAACACGGTAAAACACTCAAACGGCATTACAGACATTAATATATCCTTCAATAAAGCTATAATGGGTATCAGATGAATTTGATGGTTGGCTTTAAATCATCCATGTGTTTGTGGAGTTTTATGGAACCACCGCTAAATGGAAGGGAAGATAAGCTGACCAGAACCTTATTTAACAATTGCAACGTACTGCAATTTGCTGCCCTGTTCACCAAGAGCATATCATGTTTAGTCAATGTTATTTTCTTCGAGCTAAGTAAATTGCTTTGACTACATTTTCTCAATATTTCAACGCCCCATGGGTCTTCAATAACCTAGGAACGGTTTTACGAATTTGCGTGTTGGACACATATTTAATGCGATAAAATTTCGGAACAGGGCTAAGTGGTAAGATAAGCTCCAAGAATGCTCAAACAGTAAATAGATGCAGGTTAGAGTATATGCTCCATTGTCTTGTAATCCCTGTAGCGTTGTGTTTATCCCATGGCCTCTGGGGGAGGATAAAGCTGCCCCAAACCTTATTTAGCATTAGCAGGAAGAATCAATATAGTGGCCCTGCTCTCCAAAAATCTTTCAGATCTGGAACCATGTAGTTTTAGTAAAAGAAAGTGGAGATCATTGGTTACATTCACGCAAAATTCCAAGGCCTTACGTGTCTTAATTAACCCAGCAGTGATGTTGCAAGGTGCTGTTTTAAATAAAGCTTTAATACGGCAAAATCATGAAACAGGGCTATGGAGTAGGAGGATGAGCTTAAACAGTGCACAGAAAGTTACCAGATCAAGCTAGTAGGCTGGTCTTTATTATGATATCAACTTTGCAACGTTTGGTTTATCCCCTGGCATCTGGGCGTGAAGATATGGTCTCCCGACCTCATTCAGCATTTGCAGAAGCGGTCAATGTTGTGGCCCTGCTCGCCCAAATTCCATTAGCTCCAGAACAATGAAATTTTACTCAAACTAAGAGCATAGCATTGGCTACCTTCACACAAAATTGCAAAGCTCTCCGAGTCTTTTTTAACCCCGGAACAGTGATCCATGTTGCAGGGGTTTATACAGTTAAAACACAGTTAAAGCAGCCAAACAGCATTAGAGGCATTGATTTTTGATTCAAGAAAGCTATAATGGATATCAAATGAACGTAAGATTTTTTTCTCAATTAATCTATGCATATCTGCAAAATTTTGTTTAACCATTGGTCTCGGGGTGGGGAGGAGATATGCTACCCCGAGTCTAGATTAACATTGGGAAACGCAATGCAAATTCTCGTTATGCTCATCGAAAGCCCATCAGATCTAGACCAACGCAATTTTACTACAGTTGCGTGCAAGGCTTTGGCTATGGGCGCTCGAAATTTCGACGTCGTACTAGTATTTAATAACCATGCTACGAATTGACGTGTTCCTTACAGCATTATTGCGATACAATAATTAACACGGTTATGGTTATTTAAATATGCTTCAAAAATGCTCAAGGAATAGGGCAATAAAACTCATAGGCTGCTCTTCATTATATATTTAACCCTGCAGAGTTGTTTTAACCCCTGGCATTGACACCAAAAGCGGGGGGACGGGGGGACGTCCCCTGTTGGTCAACCAGGGGGACGTCCCCTGTTAAATTTTTGAGTCAATCGTCATTAATACTGCCAGGTCCCGAATATGCTCAAAATTTGCCTCCCCCGGCTCAGCACCAGCCCGGGTCTGCCCCCGCCCTGCGAAATTCCTTGGCGCCGCGCCTGACAACTGGCCTGTGGGTTAACCAATGTCATCCCCAGCTTATCTCACAGTTACGAAACTGAGTGCAATTTGTGGTCATGCTCCTCAAAACCTATGGGCTCTTGACCAGGGTGTGTTAACTCAAACTGGGTGCAAAGCTTTAGCTACGTCCACAGCAATATTTCAAGCCTTGACACGTCTTTATTAACCCATTAACTATGGTGCAGGCTGGCGTGTTTAATACAGTTTTAATACGGCAAAATCTTGAAACAGGGATAGGGTATAAAAATACGCTTCACAACTATTCAAACGGTAGACAGAAGCCGGAGGCTGTTCTTTATTATCGAATCTAATCTTATAGCGTTTTGTTGCGTCCTTAGCTTCTGGGAGAGGAAGAAGGGGGGAGGGAAAGCACCGCCACCTTATTTAATATTACGAGCATTAGTGTAACGTGTGGCCACGGTAGGGATAAATATAAGTTTAAGCGACGCAGACCCCAGTTTTGGGGGAGGGGGCCAAACCCATGTCTGCCTCTGTCCTCCTTGGGGGGGGTGGGAGCGAATTTTTTTGCTCTACAGACCTAGTGTAAACACCTTTTACCAGTGCTCGACAAACCTAGTATAAGCTACATCTCCGAGTACATGACCGCTCTCGGGAGGGGGGGGTGGGGGGAGCGAAGTTTTTTTGCTCTGCAGACCTATTGTAAACAATTTTTTCAAAAACTTCTCCGGCGTTTGGGGGGAAAGATATTTTGGCCCCACCCCTCTAGCGCTTTGGAAGCCATGGCCGGAATGCCCCCCCGGCGTCCGCCAATGAGTTGAAGCAAGTGCAGAGTTTTGGCTACGTCCATTGAAAAATTTGAAGCATTTACGTGTCTCTATTAACCCAGAAACAGTGGCGGATTCAGGACAACATTTCGAGGTGGGGGTGGACTAGAGGGCTGGAGCCCCTCCCCCACCACTCGGAACAGCCTCCGCCTATGCATTAACTATAAGCACTCTGAAATTTCGGGGGTTTGAGATCGCCTAGTCCCCCCCCATTGTATCTGCCAATGCCAGGAAACGGTGTTCCAAGTTAGCGTGGTTGATTATATTTTATTACGGTAAATTAATGAAGCGAGGCAATGGGTACTAAGATAGGCTTGAAGAATGTTGAGACCATAGCTATTTGAAGCCAAAAGCTGTTTTTCATTAATTATTAATCCACGTTGCGTTTGCTTCACCCCTCTTCCTCGGGGAGGGGAGGACTTATGGAACCCTTCACCCCATCACCTTACTCAACACTACGAAACTAGTTGCCGCTGGTAACCTTGCTCAGTACGGATGGAACCAATTGAATACGTTAGAAAAATTAATTGTAAGCCCATGATTCCATACGGGAAGATGTTGCCAATATTCCAGTCGACAGTCATGGTGAATCCATAGGGGCTTGGGGAGGGGGGCTCAAGCCCCCTCCCGAAATGTCCGAGCTCCTATACTTAATACATAGGCGAGGGGCTGCTCGAGGTACTGGTGGGTGAGGCTCGGGCCCACTAGCCCTCCCCCACCCGATGATTTTCTTGATCCGCCACTGCCTGTCGATGGGCAAGTAACATTAATGTACCGAAATTGATTGCTACCAATGGTTCAGCGCAGCTCACCCGAGGCTTTGATGCTAGCACTTGACAGCGGCTTCAGCTAGAAGCAACGCACGGTTGCAATTGCGCGGGCAGGCTTGTCAATACTTTCCTTTCCACCCCCTCCCTCCGTCTCGTCACCACCGCTGTCGCTCGGCACGCTGCCGACGCATGCTGGGTGCACGCCTGCACAGCCGCCGCCCTGGTGGCGGTAGAGGAAAGCTCATTTAAGACTGCCGGCGTTTCAACTGTCTCAAATGCAGTATCAAATGGTCGCAATTGGCCCATTGTTAGTGCACGAGTTTGAAACATTTGAGACTGAATTGATACTGCCTCCCATACCTTCAACATGGATTTGAGACAATTTGAGACCCCGAATTGAGAGAAGCATGTGCCAAATGCACGCGATTGCGTGGGGCATAAACTTCGCCGTCGAAGGGGTAAAACCGGGGCGGAGCTTGAGGCAAGACTCGGGCAATGATTGGAGGGCTTTGCCCCTGTTTGGAAAGCTGGCCACCAGAGCGGAACGAGTCCAGTGGCGCACTCAGCAGCACAAGGAACGGTGTACTGTTGCACACATAAACGGTTTACCGTTGCACAAGGAACGGTATACCGTTGCTGTCCCTGGATGTATACATCCAGGGACAGCGGATTCCCACTTTTGAGAGGGTGTGCAAGGTTTTCGGGAGGGGGTGCCTTCCTCCCAGGAGGGGTAGGCGCCTTTGCTATCCAGAGAGGGCACCTTTTCTCTGTGTGTGGGGGGGAAGGGGTGGCTTTTGCTGTCCAGGGGCTCCTGTTCTAAACAGAGGGTGCCTACGCTATCCAGTGATGCCTTTAAAGGCCTTTAACCCGCGCCCCACCGGGGGTCCGGCGCCACCTTCGCCCCACCGGGGGCCATCGATGGCCCCCCTCTAACTCCGAAAATATGGGCGTTAGCGCAAATCTGCAAAGTGCAATAGAAAGCTCGCGTGAATTCAGTAAGAAATTACTTCGCATGTTTTAGTGCTCAGGTCAATGGTTTGACCTCCAGAGGTCAAATTAGGTCAAGATCGGCTCTTTTCACTCAAATATGCAATGATTAAGCAAACTGGGCATAACTCTTATGTCATTAGAGCTATTGAGGCCTGGTAAAGTACATTTGATAGCAAATTGCCAGTACTTTTTCCGCTATGTGGAACGTAAAGACCTCCCGCCAGTGGTTTGACCTCCAGAGGTCACCTCGTGACCTAATATGACCTGAGGTTACGAAAGGTCAAAAATTGACCTTTCCGTATATCAAATGAAAGCCAGTGACAAGACAAACACGATGGTGTTTGTTTGACCGCTCTAGCTTAATTAGGTCAAAAGTTATTGCCAAAATGCTGTTTTTGACCTCTGGTGACCTTGGATGACCTTGGAAAAGTCAAAGGGCAAATATGACCCCTGGGATCCGTGAAAGGGTGTCCAAAAACGTTGTTCTAAGCAGTCTGAGTATTTGCAATCATTTTTGTGGCTTTTATATCATGAAACAACTTTTCCCTATGCTTTTCCAATGGAAGAGGTCGCCTCGTGACCTGACCTCAGGGCACGAAATCGAAAAAATCCCGGATATACACCTTGTAGACCCTGGAGGGGTTATGAAGTGTAGGAAGTTTCAAATCGATCGACTTTGAAATGTAGCTCTTACAGAGCTCTAAAGGTGAAGTGAGGTGACCTTGGTTGACCTCGTCTGGTGACCTGACCTTGGGTGACCCGGGGTAAAAAATTTCAGGGATGATGGGAAAATGATGCAGTGAGAGGTAGAGCCCTCAACTGCGGTGCTGCGCTTCGTCGTTTTTCTGCTATCCCGGAAAAACCTTAGGGGCCATCAATGGCCCCCCGTTGGGGCGAGGGTTAAGAGCAATTACTCTTCTTGGTGGCTCCTCTCGCAGTCCAGGACGCACCTCAACTGTTTAGTGGGCGCCTTTGCTATCCAATGGCACCCATTTTATCCAGAGGTGGCGCCTTTGCTTTCCAGAGGAGGCTCCTTTTCTTGGGGGGGTGTTTTGCTTCCAAGGGGGTACCTTCCCTCGGGGGGGCACCTTTCCATCCAACCGGCACCTATGCTTTCCAGGGGTGATTTTGCTCTGTGGGGGGGGGAGGGTTGCCTTTTGCTGTCCATGCCTCTGACGTCCAGGTGGCGCCTATGCTATCCAGAGGAGTCGCCTTTGCTCTGTGGGGGAGGGGCACCTTTTTTATCCAGGGGGCGCCTGTGCCAACCAGGGCGCCTATCCTAACCAGGTGCGCCGTTACTCTTCTAAGTGGGACGCCTTTGTCTGTCCAGGGGCGCCTCTGCTGTCCAGGGGGCGCCTTTACTGTCAAAGGGCGCTTATATATTGAAACGTTTGCTTTTGAGCTTAACATGTATTTGGCCCAGATACAGGAACGATCAGGATGGAATACCTGCGGAGAGACACAAGGACACCTATCACCAGGAGCATCTGAAGAGCATCTGCAATCCACATCACATTTCTCCCCTAACCATTTCGCGATGCAACAGATATCACAGAGTCACTTAACAATAGTCCCAGTCCCCAAGCCTATTGGGAGCTTTCCTATTTCTAGTACTCCTGCTGGTGGTTGCTGGTGTTTCAGGGCCTAAACTATCGTGGGTCTGAGTCGGTTCCTGCACCTGGTTTGCGCCACCACTGTCCCCCTCGCATAACCCTTCCTCAGTTTCAACAGCAACATCCTCCCCAGAATCGAGCTCTAACCCAGCTTCAGCATTCCATTCTCTCCCCTCTGAGCCCTGACTTTCGATACTAGAGTCATCAAAATTCAACACCGTTTCACAATCAGAGTGACTGGACTGACCCTGTCGATCGTTACTATTTACAGTTACATCATTTCCACATGCCATACTTTCAGTCTCCTGTCTGCAATGACTAACATCGCTCCTCCACAGAGTGTCAGCAACATTGGCATCGTTACGACCCACACTGCCAGTTTCCTGCTGCTGACTATCTCTGGTATCACCTGTAACATCTGACGATACATGACTACGAGTCTTCCGCCCAAAGTATGGTTTCAGACGATCATGGTGGACAACTGTTGACCGCCCCCTGGATCCCCTGACGCGGAAGTTCTGCGGTGACAGAATCTCTATGACCTCGTAGGGCCCACTCCATGGTCGTTGTAGCTTAAGAGACAGGCCTTTTCGACGATTTGGTCTGTGGAGCCAGACTAGGTCCCCTACCTCATACGCCATTTGATGCACGCTCTGTTTCTGACGCCTACACAATGCAGCATCTTCAATCGCATCCACGACTCGTTTCCGAATGGTATCAAGCTCTTTGGAGGAACAGAGCTTGTCTGCGGGGCACTTGTCTGTGCCACATGCCACATCCAGTGGAACCCTTGCTGGTCGAGAGTGGAAGAGTTCGAATGGGGTCATGCCAGTGGTCTCGTGCTTGCTTGTGTTATAAGCGAATACGACCTTAGGCACAATGGAATCCCAATCACGCTGGTTTTCAGACACAAATGTAGCGAGCATCGAGCACATGGTCTTGTTAAATCGTTCAACTTGGGCTCTTTTTCTGTGCGCATGGAGCGCAGGACTTAACATAGGCCGTGACTTCCCGCAGTCATGTTCGGCCAGTAAAAACGCTCTTTAACCTTTCCGAGAGTCTTGCTAACACCAAGATGGCCCGACCAGCAACTGTCATGTGAAACGGACAGAACGTCATCAATCAAAGATGCCGGTACCACAACACGTTTTTCACTCCCGTGCCCCTTAAAAAGCAAACCTGACTCAGGATCCACTTCCAATGAATCTCTGATGCTGAAGTAATGCTTGACTCCAGCTGAAGGATTTTCTGGAATTCCGTACCCGTGTGTTAAGCTGGATATCATGCACAGAATGTCAGGGTCTCTATATTGTGCTACCAGAATCTCGGACTCATTAGGCCTAAGATCAATGTACCCCACTGAAGCTGCCGGCATCGATCTTGACAATGCATCTGCATGAGCGATGGCACGACCTGGACGATATTGCATTCTGTAGGAGAACTGCTCGAGCTCAATAATCCACCGGGCCAGTCGCCCCCTGGGGTCATTACACGCTCTAAGGTACGTTAAAGGACAATGATCAGTCTGCAGTGTGAACGCTCTACCCTGGAGATAGACAGCAAAATGGCGAACGGCCCAGACAACTGCCAAGCACTCTCTCTCTGTGGCACTGTAACGTGCCTCTACCTTGGTTAAACACTGACTCGCGTAAGCTACAGGTTTCTCTAGCCCGTTGACTTTTTGGGTCAATACAGCGCCAAGACCAACGCTGCTAGCATCTGTTGTCAGGATGAATTCCTCGTCAAAGTCAGGAAATGCAAGGACAGGAGCCTTCGAAAGAAGTTCTTTGAGCTCACAAAAGGACAGCTCACAGGACTCATCCCAGACGAATTTGGCTCGATCCTCAGTAAGCCTCAGCAGAGTCTTTGCTACAGCTGAGAAATCAGGAATGAATTTTCGGAAATAACTGGCCAAACCAACAAAACGCCGAACTTCGTGCACGCTACCCGGTCTCTCAAACCCCTGCACAGCGGATACCTTTTTCCGGATCCGGAGCAATGCCACTGCCACTGATAACATGACCCAGGAACTTTACTTGGTCCTTGAAAAATCTACACTTCTTGATGTTGACTTTCAAGTTTGCCTCACTCACAGCCTCCAAAACATGGTCAAGATGACCAAGTGCTTCCTGGAACGATCCCCCAAAGACGATAATATCATCTAAATACACAAGACATTCCCGCCAAGTTAAACCAGCCAGAACAGCCATCATCAGACGTTGAAATGACGCGGGGGCACCCTTGAGACCGAACGGCATTCTCTGGAACTCCCAGAGCCCTGCATGGGTAGAGAAAGCTGTCTTCTCTATGTCCGACTCCTCAACATCCTGCTGCCAATATCCGGACTGCAGACCGAGCACACTGAACCACGATGAACCCGACAGCGCGTCGAGACAGTCCTCGACTCTGGGCAGAGGATGAGAATCTCCATGTGTTAGGTCGTTTAAACGGCGGTAATCGACACATATTCGCAACGACCCATCCTTCTTCCGCACAGGCACGATCGGAGAGCTCCAGGGTGAGCAACTAGGCCGAATGATGCCATCCTGCTCCATCCTCTGGACAGCTTCATCGATGTCAGACCTGTCATGAACATTAATTCTCCGCGGTGGTTGCGCAATGGGACGTGCCCCATCCACAAGAGGAATTGAGTGTTTCACAAGTCCACACTGACCAAGTTCTCCATGCAGTGAGAAGGCCTTCTCATGTTTCATAAGAAGTTCAGCCAGAGCAGACCTCTGGTTTTCTTCAGTCAGGTCAGAGCCCTGGACCAAGTCATCGACCCAATCCGAATCCGTTCCACTATGCTCACCAGAAATGTCCTCGCAAATTGTTGGACTGTCCATCAGTCTGGCGACCACTGCATGAGACGGAATGGTAACCCCTCGGGCTGTAGGATTCAATATTCTAACTGGAATTAAGTGGTTCTCAGGCACCGTAACCACAGATCTAGCGCACATGAGCGAATACTGCTCCAACAACAGATCGCTGTTCTCCACAACCACATCCCCTACCGACACAGGAGGCGGGACAGAACACATGACGACGCTCTGGTGTTTAGGCGGGATATGCACGGCCTTGCACACACGAACACAGTCGGCGGTCTCGGACACGTTGCATTTTCGGACACTCACTGTTTTTGTCGCAAAATCTATGGACACCGATGACCCCATTCTATTCAACAGGTCAGTGCCCAGTATGCATCCAGGGGAAAGATTGTGCACCACATACAGGGGTTGATCCCGCAATGTTTTATCCCCTATGCTTACGTCGCAGACTACCACGCAGTCGAGGTCCAACGCACTTCCATCAACAGTTACTGGTTGCCGCATTGCAGGAATTTTCTGAACATCCAAACCTGCAATCACTTCAGCAGACACAACACTACACTGTGCGCCAGTATCCAGAAGCCATTCTACCCTACGGTCTTGAACGTATCCGGACACGAACACTTCTGCATCATTGTAACCGCCAACCCTTGCGGCCGGCACATAATCACCACGGCCACAAGCGACACGCCCAGCACGAGAAACAACACCAGCCGCCATAGCTGCCCGCAAAAGTCCAGCCCCGCGAAAACTATTTCTATCAGCATTGGTCTTCTCAAACTCCTCACAACTCATGTCATGTTCCCGAAAAGCCTTCTCTAACTCACCGGTACACCCCTCACATGAACCCCGAGCATCAGCATTATCCCCACAGAAAGCATCGTCAGTTCGAGGATACGTCATGCAATCGCGTGAACCCTGAGCACCAGTGGTATCTCCACAATCTCCACAGGAAGCATCGTCAGCTCGAGGAGCCGGAATGTCTTTCGTGGTATCTCCACACGAAGCATCGCCAGCTCGAGGATGCGGAATGTCTTTCGTGCAATCACGTGAACCCTGATCACCAGTGGTCTCTCTACATGAAGCATCGGCAGCTTCCGGAGACGGAACGTCTTTCGTACAGTCGCTGCATCCAGGAAATCCAGACTCAGAGTCCAGTTGTCCGATATCAGCATCAGAAACGTTATCACGCAAGACATTTACCAGCACAGGATCAGAGCTAGACCCACACCCATTCTCAACATCAGAGCTTTGCACCACGGAACAGTCATTGCCCGGAATCGCCACATCATCGGGAAAACTCTCTCTCGGCACATTCTCATCGGGAAAGCTCTCTCTCGCCACATTCGGAGCCCCATTCAGTCCTGCATGGGACGACCCACCAACGGGATTCACTGCCTCAGGACCAGAACAGTTCGAGTTATCAGTTGCACCAGTCACAGGCAGCAATGTTGGCTCACCATTAAACACAGGTACACCAAGTCCAGTGGAAACAGCACCAGCCACCACGCCCGGGATGCGCTCAGGCGAAGTACGAAGCTCTATGCTACCAGCACACTTCAAATCAGGACATTCCCCGTCCACATCCTCGCGCGGTGACCCGCCCGGCGCAGTTAGCCCCTCTGAGTCACCACCAAACACAGGTACACCAAGTCGAGTGGAAACAGCATCAGCCACCACGCCCGGGATGCGCTCAGGCGAAGTACGAAGCTCTATGCTACCAGCACACTTCAAATCAGGACATTCCCCCTCCACATCCACGCGCGGTGACCCGCCCGGCGCAATTAGCCCCTCTGAGTTCGGGACCATTCCCGCACATTGCTCCACGTCCCCCGCCGCCAAAACAGGCAGCGGCGAGCGAGTCTGGACCCAACCGGTCCATCCCAAGCTAGGGTTCCAGACAGGCATACCCAGCCCAACCTGGTCCTGTACCAGTCCCACGACCCCACCGTGCTGTTTGGCGCAAAAGCAAACTGCGGCGGGCAGGTTTGAACATTACCAGTCCATCCTACATTAGGGTCCCAGGCACGCCAGTACGGAGGATAGCCAATTGAGCCATGCGCACCCCACTCATTAGGCACCACCTCGAAATGCTGAGAGTGAGATTGATTCACAATTTCCGATGCAGGCGCCGATGAATGTGGATTTCTCCAAACGGGGTCGTCCGTGAACAGCTCAGGTGCGGTGCCACCGTCGGTGCTGCCGCCCCAATATCCGCGCTGTTTTGGGGCATGCTTCCTCTTGGTGCTGTGACTGCCGCGACCGGACGCCCCCTCCGAATCGCGGCTACTCGAAATTTGCGCAGCCTCGCGCCATGTGTCCCGGCTGCTTACACCGGTAGCAGATGATGGGCTTTTTCTGGGATGATTCGTCTCCAGCGTTTTTCGCCTGTTGCTGAGGTGGACGTGGTGGTCGTGGCCGCCAATTGGTGCCTTTTGTGACGGAAAGCGCCGCCACCTTCTGCTCCAAAGCTGACACCACCTCAGTTAGCTTAGCGACATCACCCCGCAGATCATCCTGCTCTGCTGGCATGCGCCTCACAGCAAGAGGAGCAAACACCTGCTCAAGCCGTCGAGCACGTGATACGAGGTCTCGAAAGGACTCCTCTGGCGACGCTCCTAGGAGCATTTGCACTCGCAGTGCTTCTGACAGTCCATTTACAAAATGAGTTTTGCAGAGACTATCGATTTGCTCATCCTTAAAGGAAGGATATGCCTTATGAGCAAGACATTTCAGCGCCTCACCAAAGTCTGGTACCGGCTCGCCCGGCTGTCGCCTTCGGCTCACAAAGAGCAAGGCATAATCTGATTCTAGCGCGGTCGAAGAGAACTCTGTTATCAAAGATGACTTAATCTGTGAAATCGTCTGCTTCTCCTCACTTGGGAGTCGGCGGAAGAAATCAAACGCAGCCCCACTTAAGGCTGTCGGTAGCTTAAGGCTTGAACTACCTCTGACCAACCATTTGCCCTTGCAACCACATCGAAATGGTCAAGAAATCGTTCAACACTCCCCTGACCATCAAACTTTTCGAGTTTGGCAAATCCACCCACTGCACCTGCCAGGCCGACACTGTCTGTAGAGTCCGGCATGCTGGTAGTTAGATTAACCCACAACTAGTTGTTCATGCAGGAGCAGTCGCATCACCGCCAGGCAGATCATAATTCCGGGATAATAATAATTCTAGGAGGAGTGGGTACATCTGGGCCAAATCCGCTGCCACCAGTGAAACGTTTGCTTTTGAGCTTAACATGTATTTGGCCCAGATACAGGAACGATCAGGATGGAATACCTGCGGAGAGACACAAGGACACCTATCACCAGGAGCATCTGAAGAGCATCTGCAATCCACATCACAATATGTTATCCAGATGGGACACCTTTTCTCGCCAGGGGGGGGGTGGCTGCTCTCTATGGGTTGGTTTTTATGTCAGGAATAGACTGCATTCATATTTTAAAGTGTACTTTATTTTACACGGAGGATTTTACCTCTTCAAGTAGGTGGTGTTTAGGTCTGATTTCCCTTAACCGGTCAGGGGCACCGGCAAAATCCGGGGCGGGGGGCCTCCCGGACTAAATAAAAAGCCGGGTGTGCAAAAAGATACTGTTGCACACCCCCAATATTTTCTTGATGTGAGCTGCACAACCTGCCCCCGGAATCCTCCGTCCCTTGGTACATCCCAGTGTATAACCTCACACTTGTGAGCTCGACATTTATTCAAATCCTCGGCATATGCATGTGATGTTGCGCACCTGCCAGTAACAATTCAAATTAGATAGACCAGGAGCGTAGCCAAGGGAGAGGGGCGACAGGGACAGCCGCCCCCCCCGAGGGCACGGGCCGCGCGAAGTGCGGCTCGCCTGCACTATGCTCTGTGGCCAAATTTCAAATTTCGCACCAGACAGGGACCTCTTAAGCCCTCTTCAGCACTCTGTTCTGTAACAAGCAGGGCCCTTTTTACCCAGCAAGGCCCTTTTGGTGCTGTCGCAGAGACCCTTTTCGGGGGGCCGCCCCTGAGCAAAATCCTGGCTACGCCCCCGGATAAAACCACATTACTCAACGCTACAAAACTGAGTTAAGCTCATGGCCATGCTCGCGAGAAACCAATCAATTTTAGACAAATTTATATTGACTGCAGCCAAGTTCAAAGCTTTGACTTTGTCTACTCATTATTTCACAGCCCTGCGCATATTTATCAACCCAGCAGTGATGTTGCTAGCTGACATGCTTAACACGCACATTGACGGGGGTCTAAGCCACCATCGCTTTGACGGGGGGTACCATCCCCCTCGAAGATCTCGAGAACCACGGTAGGTAGCGAAAAACAGTAACAGCGTTGGGTGAGCCCACCTACTTCTCCATCGAAAATATATGTACCATTGTTTTTGTCACGTCACATTTAAGGTCACGAGGGTCAAAACATGCCGTCATAGGGATAGCATGCAAATGAAGCTTTTCGGCCATTACATCTGAACAATTAAAGATAGAGCAAAACAACTTGAACTGTATCAATCCTCGCAGCAAGCCGAATCGAATGATATATAATTTGACAATACTAGGTCCAATCAAGGATTTGACCTGACGTGAGGTTAGTTGAAGGTCAAATTATATAAAATGCATATCTTTAGAACCGCAAAGACAAGGCAAGTCTAATGCAGCTAAAACAAATGCTCTAACACCATCCGTTACTGTGTTATTCAGCCAAACCATTTTCCCATCTATTTCCAACGGAGAGGTCATGGCTGGTACCTGACCTTAGGTCATTGATATAAAAAATTCCGGAATATATTTTAGAGAACTCGGTGGGCCCATTTTGTGACATGAGTTTCAATCGGATAAATTCACCCTGTTCCGACTTATGCTATCTTAAACTTTTTTTGAGGTCAGGTCACTTGACCTGTACTGGTAACCTGACCTGAGATGACCTAACCTTAAAACGTTCACATAAGTTGTACAAATTATGAGAGAGAAGGTATGCCAAGTACGGCGGCGCTACGCGCCACCGTTTTTCTGCTATCTCCGAAAAACACGAGGGGGCGGTTACCCGCCCCCGTCAATGCGCGTGTTAATGCATATTTGGTCGGTACCTACTACAAAATAATGAGGCAGGGCTAGGGGTATTAAAGTAAGCTTCAAAAATATTCAAACGGTAGCCAGATGAAGGTGAGATCCAGCTTTTCCTCATACAATCGTCCCCTGTAGTGTCCTGTTTAGTCACTAGCCTCTGGAGGAACTAAACGGCACCCCCATCTTATTTAACATTACCAAACGGAGCACAACTTGTGGTTATGCGCCCCAAAAACCCATCTGTTCCAAGCTAGTGTGCTCTACCTCACAATAAAAGAAAAGCCTTGGCTACGTTCACGCCATATTTGAAAGCTCTCCACATCTTTATTATCCCAGGAACAATATTCCACGTTGGCTTGTTTATAAAAGTTTTAAATGTGATGTTTATGAAGCAGGGATAGCTCTAGGTCATTGTAATTTTATTCAAACAAATTTATGTACCTTGGCTACGTTCACGCAAATTCAAATACCCCTGCGGGATTCTGTTTTTGCACAAATCACGTTGCAATTTGCAGCGTTTAATATGTGTTCAACACGGTAGAAACAGTACAACAAAATTACGGGCATTTATATATGCTTCAAGAAAGCTCAAATGTGCATGAAATGAAACCGATTTTTCGCTTTCAATAATCAATGTCTTCTGATAGCGTTTCCATTAACCCCTGAACTCTGCAGGGAAGATATGCTGTCCTCAACCGTATTTAACAATGGGAAATGTACTGCGACTTGCTGTCATGCCCACCAAAAGTGTATCATATTCCTATCTTACCAATGTAATTGCATCCAGCCTAAGCACATTGTTTTGTCTATGTTGGCTCAGAATTCCAACCCTCTGCGTGATTTTGTGAGCCCAGGAACCATGTTGCAACGTGCAGGGTTCAATACGACTTTAATACGGCAAAAACAGTCAAACAGCCTTACAAGCATTAATATATGCTTCGAGAAACCTCAAATTGAAATGAAATGAAGTTAAGCTTCGCTGTAAATACATACCACAAGTGTCTCTGTCTCGTTTTATTTCAGGGGCGGACGCAGAACCGAGTTTTGGGGGACCAAATCCATGTCTGCCTCTCCTCCTGGGGGAGGGGGACGTGCAATTTGGGTGCTCGACAGACCTAGTATAAGCTACCTCTCCAAGTACAAGATTGCTCCGCCTGGGCGGGGATGGGGTAGCGAAGATTTGTTTGCCTGACAGACCTGGGGTAAACACCTTTTTAAAAAAATTATTCGGTGTTTGGGGGAAAAAGATAGTTTGGCCCCCCTTCCAGCGCTTTGGGGGGCATGGCTGGAATGCCCCCTCCCTGCGTCCGCCAATGTTTTATTTGACCCTTGTCCTGTAGGGGAATGTAATAAGCAGCCCCCAACCTTCTTTACCATTAGCAGAAAAAGTCAATATCATGGCCATTCTCGTTAAAAACCAATCAGATCTAGAACGTTGTAGCTTTATTCAAGCTAAGTACATGTCTCTTACCACCTTCGCTCAACATTTCCGCGCTCTAAACGCCTTTATTACGCAGGGACGATGCTGCAAGTTGTGGTGTTTAATAAATACGGTTTTAGCACGGTAAAAAACAGTCAAACAGCATTACAGGCATCAAGATATGCTCCAAGAAAACTGAAATGTATATGAAATGAGGCTAAAAGCTTGTTTTAGATAAACGGTGTCTTTGTGGCGTTGTATTTTACCCCTGGCCTGTGGCAGGAGGATAAGCTGCGAGAACCTTATTTATCATTGTAAAAGTAGTTAACATTGTGGCCATGCCAACCAAAAACCTATCAGATCTAGAACAATGAAGTGATACCAAAACTAAGTCCAGATCATTGGCTACCTTCACGAAAAAGGTATAAGCTCTACACGTGGGTATTAGCCCAGCAGCGATGTTGCAGGTTGGCGTATTTAATTTAGGTTTAATACGGCACAATCATGAAGCATTGCTATGGGGATGAAAATATGCTTCAAAATGCTCAAAAATTACCAGATAAAGCTGGTCAACGGTTCTCCATGATAAAATCCAATCTCTAGCGTTTGGTTTAAACCCTGGTATTCTGGAGGAGATACGGATCAGACAACCTTATTTACGAGTAACGTTAGCAGCAGCAGTACAGTATCCATAGCAGCCATACTGTGGCCCTTCTCGCCAAAACACTATTATCTTTAGAACCTTTGCACTTTTCCTCAAACTAAATAAACAACATTGGCTACGTTCTCGCAAAATATCAAAGGTATCCGCATCTTTATTTCCCCGGAACAATGTTGCAAATTTCAGTGTTTAATGCGGTATTAACACGGTAAAACACTCAAACGGCATTACAGACATTAATATATCCTTCAATAAAGCTATAATGGGTATCAGATGAATTTGATGGTTGGCTTTAAATCATCCATGTGTTTGTGGAGTTTTATGGAACCACCGCTAAATGGAAGGGAAGATAAGCTGACCAGAACCTTATTTAACAATTGCAACGTACTGCAATTTGCTGCCCTGTTCACCAAGAGCATATCATGTTTAGTCAATGTTATTTTCTTCGAGCTAAGTAAATTGCTTTGACTACATTTTCTCAATATTTCAACGCCCCATGGGTCTTCAATAACCTAGGAACGGTTTTACGAATTTGCGTGTTGGACACATATTTAATGCGATAAAATTTCGGAACAGGGCTAAGTGGTAAGATAAGCTCCAAGAATGCTCAAACAGTAAATAGATGCAGGTTAGAGTATATGCTCCATTGTCTTGTAATCCCTGTAGCGTTGTGTTTATCCCATGGCCTCTGGGGGAGGATAAAGCTGCCCCAAACCTTATTTAGCATTAGCAGGAAGAATCAATATAGTGGCCCTGCTCTCCAAAAATCTTTCAGATCTGGAACCATGTAGTTTTAGTAAAAGAAAGTGGAGATCATTGGTTACATTCACGCAAAATTCCAAGGCCTTACGTGTCTTAATTAACCCAGCAGTGATGTTGCAAGGTGCTGTTTTAAATAAAGCTTTAATACGGCAAAATCATGAAACAGGGCTATGGAGTAGGAGGATGAGCTTAAACAGTGCACAGAAAGTTACCAGATCAAGCTAGTAGGCTGGTCTTTATTATGATATCAACTTTGCAACGTTTGGTTTATCCCCTGGCATCTGGGCGTGAAGATATGGTCTCCCGACCTCATTCAGCATTTGCAGAAGCGGTCAATGTTGTGGCCCTGCTCGCCCAAATTCCATTAGCTCCAGAACAATGAAATTTTACTCAAACTAAGAGCATAGCATTGGCTACCTTCACACAAAATTGCAAAGCTCTCCGAGTCTTTTTAACCCCGGAACAGTGATCCATGTTGCAGGGTTTATACAGTTAAAACACAGTTAAAGCAGCCAAACAGCATTAGAGGCATTGATTTTTGATTCAAGAAAGCTATAATGGATATCAAATGAACGTAAGAGTTTTTTCTCAATTAATCTATGCATATCTGCAAAATTTTGTTTAACCATTGGTCTCGGGGTGGGGAGGAGATATGCTACCCCGAGTCTAGATTAACATTGGGAAACGCAATGCAAATTCTCGTTATGCTCATCGAAAGCCCATCAGATCTAGACCAACGCAATTTTACTACAGTTGCGTGCAAGGCTTTGGCTATGGGCGCTCGAAATTTCGACGTCGTACTAGTATTTAATAACCATGCTACGAATTGACGTGTTCCTTACAGCATTATTGCGATACAATAATTAACACGGTTATGGTTATTTAAATATGCTTCAAAAATGCTCAAGGAATAGGGCAATAAAACTCATAGGCTGCTCTTCATTATATATTTAACCCTGCAGAGTTGTTTTAACCCCTGGCATTGACACCAAAAGCGGGGGACGGGGGGACGTCCCCCTGTTGGTCAACCAGGGGGACGTCCCCCTGTTAAATTTTTGAGTCAATCGTCATTAATACTGCCAGGTCCCGAATATGCTCAAAATTTGCCTCCCCCGGCTCAGCACCAGCCCGGGTCTGCCCCCGCCCTGCGAAATTCCTTGGCGCCGCGCCTGACAACTGGCCTGTGGGTTAACCAATGTCATCCCCAGCTTATCTCACAGTTACGAAACTGAGTGCAATTTGTGGTCATGCTCCTCAAAACCTATGGGCTCTTGACCAGGGTGTGTTAACTCAAACTGGGTGCAAAGCTTTAGCTACGTCCACAGCAATATTTCAAGCCTTGACACGTCTTTATTAACCCATTAACTATGGTGCAGGCTGGCGTGTTTAATACAGTTTTAATACGGCAAAATCTTGAAACAGGGATAGGGTATAAAAATACGCTTCACAACTATTCAAACGGTAGACAGAAGCCGGAGGCTGTTCTTTATTATCGAATCTAATCTTATAGCGTTTTGTTGCGTCCTTAGCTTCTGGGAGAGGAAGAAGGGGGGAGGGGAAAGCACCGCCACCTTATTTAATATTACGAGCATTAGTGTAACGTGTGGCCACGGTAGGGATAAATATAAGTTTAAGCGACGCAGACCCCAGTTTTGGGGGAGGGGGCCAAACCCATGTCTGCCTCTGTCCTCCTTGGGGGGGGGGTGGGAGCGAATTTTTTTTGCTCTACAGACCTAGTGTAAACACCTTTTACCAGTGCTCGACAAACCTAGTATAAGCTACATCTCCGAGTACATGACCGCTCTCGGGAGGGGGGGGTGGGGGGAGCGAAGTTTTTTTTGCTCTGCAGACCTATTGTAAACAATTTTTTCAAAAACTTCTCCGGCGTTTGGGGGAAAGATATTTTGGCCCCACCCCTCTAGCGCTTTGGAAGCCATGGCCGGAATGCCCCCCCGGCGTCCGCCAATGAGTTGAAGCAAGTGCAGAGTTTTGGCTACGTCCATTGAAAAATTTGAAGCATTTACGTGTCTCTATTAACCCAGAAACAGTGGCGGATTCAGGACAACATTTCGAGGTGGGGGTGGACTAGAGGGCTGGAGCCCCTCCCCCACCACTCGGAACAGCCTCCGCCTATGCATTAACTATAAGCACTCTGAAATTTCGGGGGTTTGAGATCGCCTAGTCCCCCCCCCATTGTATCTGCCAATGCCAGGAAACGGTGTTCCAAGTTAGCGTGGTTGATTATATTTTATTACGGTAAATTAATGAAGCGAGGCAATGGGTACTAAGATAGGCTTGAAGAATGTTGAGACCATAGCTATTTGAAGCCAAAAGCTGTTTTTCATTAATTATTAATCCACGTTGCGTTTGCTTCACCCCTCTTCCTCGGGGAGGGGGAGGACTTATGGAACCCTTCACCCCATCACCTTACTCAACACTACGAAACTAGTTGCCGCTGGTAACCTTGCTCAGTACGGATGGAACCAATTGAATACGTTAGAAAAATTAATTGTAAGCCCATGATTCCATACGGGAAGATGTTGCCAATATTCCAGTCGACAGTCATGGTGAATCCATAGGGGCTTGGGGGAGGGGGCTCAAGCCCCCTCCCGAAATGTCCGAGCTCCTATACTTAATACATAGGCGAGGGGCTGCTCGAGGTACTGGTGGGTGAGGCTCGGGCCCACTAGCCCTCCCCCACCCGATGATTTTCTTGATCCGCCACTGCCTGTCGATGGGCAAGTAACATTAATGTACCGAAATTGATTGCTACCAATGGTTCAGCGCAGCTCACCCGAGGCTTTGATGCTAGCACTTGACAGCGGCTTCAGCTAGAAGCAACGCACGGTTGCAATTGCGCGGGCAGGCTTGTCAATACTTTCCTTTCCACCCCCTCCCTCCGTCTCGTCACCACCGCTGTCGCTCGGCACGCTGCCGACGCATGCTGGGTGCACGCCTGCACAGCCGCCGCCCTGGTGGCGGTAGAGGAAAGCTCATTTAAGACTGCCGGCGTTTCAACTGTCTCAAATGCAGTATCAAATGGTCGCAATTGGCCCATTGTTAGTGCACGAGTTTGAAACATTTGAGACTGAATTGATACTGCCTCCCATACCTTCAACATGGATTTGAGACAATTTGAGACCCCGAATTGAGAGAAGCATGTGCCAAATGCACGCGATTATGGCGCTGATGTTACTTTTCTGGAGGAGAGGTTGGAGGTCCTGCTGACAAAACTGTGCTTACTGCCACTTCTTGCACCTACTATTTTTCATCAGCGCAAACAGCAGGCCGTCAGCCCGTAAAACCTCTAGAACTAGTTCCCGGGGAGAGGCACAGTCCTGTGACGTAGGCGCAACGCGGCCCGCTGATTGGTGCTGACAAAACTGTGCTGACAGCTGGAACAGGGCTAACGACGGGATAAAGGAATTCCTCCAGGCCTGTGTGACATCCCTCAAACGTGAAGGAATTCCTCTTGAAGGTATCTTGCTTTTTAAAAGCCCTGTTCCAGCTGTCAGCCAAGAGCCCTGTTCCAGCTGTCAGCAGAGTGTTGTCAGCACCAATCAGCGGGCCGCGTTGTGCCTACGTCAGAGGACTATAGCCTCTCTCCGGGAACTGGTTCTAGAGGTTTTACGGGCTGACGGCCTGCTGTTTGCGCTGATGAAAAATAGTAAGTGCACGAAGTGGCAGTCTAATATTTTTTTAATGGTGTAAAGGTTTGAGTTCCCTTTGCTTAGCACAAGCAAGAGGCGATTATGGCGCTGATGCTACTTTTCTGGAGGAGAGGTTAGAGGTCCTGCTGACAAAACTGTGCTGACAGCTGGAACAGGGCTATAGCCTTTAAACTGTCAGCACAGTTTTGTCAGCAGGACCTCTAACCTCTCCTCCAGAAAAGTAGCATCAGCGCCATAATCGCCTCTTGCTTGTGGTAAGCAAAGGGAACTTAATCCTTTATACCATTAAAAAATATTAGGCTGCCACTTCGTGCACTTACTATTTTTCATCAGCGCAAACAGCAGGCCATCATCCCGTAAAACCTCTAGAACTAGTTCCCGGGGAGAGGCTACAATCCTGTGACGTAGGCGCAACGCGGCCCGCTGATTGGTGCTGACAAAACTGTGTTGACAGCTGGAACAGGGCTAAAAGCCCTGTTCCAGCTGTCAGCACAGTTTTGTCAGCAGGACCTCTAACCTCTCCTCCAGAAAAGTAACATCAGCGCCATAATCGCCTCTTTTTTGTGCTAAGCAAAGGAAATTCAAACCTTTACACCATTAAAAAATATTAGACTGCCACTTCGTGCACTTACTATTTTTCATCAGCGCAAACAGCAGGCCATCAGCCCGTAAAACCTCTAGAAATAGTTCCCGGGGAGAGGCTACAGTCCTGTGACGTAGGCGCAACGCGGCCCGCTGATTGGTGCTGACAAAACTCTGCTGACAGCTGGAACAGGGCTAAAGTAATTGACCCCGGTCACGCTCACCAGCGGCGCTAGTGTGCCCTCCAAGATGGCCGCGAAAGAGGGACTCCAAAAGGTAAACAACGTCAGTGGGCCCCGGGAATAGCATGGTAAGCGGTGAATTATACGTGTTTTATGTTTGGTATGTGGCAGCGGCTTATAAACAGCCACTGCGGAAGGCAGAGAAGAATGCAAATTCGAAAAGTTTTTGGTCCCAAGGAGCAAAGCTTGTAGTCAGCATCAGGTTGAAGTTTGCTGCCCCCCCCCCACTTCTTTGCCGGTGGCGACGCTTGTGTTTGGAAACGCATTTTCCATCGTACATTCAAACTGGAATTTCAGACGGCTTAAAACAAATAAAGGCGTATATCTACCGAATTATTTCAAGATGTCAGTTTTCCGGGCTAAGAAGGAATGCAGCCACAGGCGGATCCAGGGGGACGGCAAAGTGGGCACATGCCCCATAGGCAGATCCAGGGGGCAAAGGGGGTATGTGCCCACCACCTTTGACCCTCGGCGCCCCCTGAAATGGCCATGCCCCTGAAATTTCCCTTCCCACCACCATCCCCCTCCCAGGATACGAAAATCGGCTCCCACCGATAGGGTTTCCCGGTTAAGAATGGTGCGCCGCCCCCGGGAAGGTGCCCCTGATCGGCAATCCTGGATCCGCCTATGATGACGGCCCAAGGATTAAGGCTTACGCCTGCTAGAAGCAGGCTCAAGGGAGTCGAAGGAGGCATAAGCGGAACTGGAGATTGCCTCACAGCCAGTCTGCAAAGTATGGCAGCAGGCCAGACAAGTCGCACCAGCCATCTAAAGTTCTCGCACCACCAGGCTCCAAAAATTCGCACCAATATGCCACATACCAGGGGAAAAATGCACCCATTTCTACCCCTACAATGCAATGCTACCTCAATCATTAGTCAGTTAAGGACTTTTTTATAAGGCACCTCCTGTGTCTTAATGGCCATTCAGCCATTATTTGTTTAGTTTACGTGTCACTAACCTCGAAAATTCGCACCAGGTTGATAAAGTTCGCACCACTCGGTCCTGTCTCCAAGGGAACTCGCACGGACGAGATCTCGTCGAAAATGCCATACTTTGCACACTGGCCTCACAGCCGCTTACCAGGTGGATGTGAATGGAAGTCAGATGGCTGAAAATGTCTGCAACAGACAACAGCATTTGAGCCCATCTTCTTCCCAATTATCAGATTCGACTTCCACTGCTTGGACAGCACCTGATCGTGAGGAAACTTGTGAAAGCTGAGACTTGGACACTTTCTTCGGAAGGAATACACACTGAGGAACGCAGCAGTTCTGATTGGATGCAATTGGCCCCGGTCATCGAAAGTGTTGGCACCTGGCGGATTTTTTTGAAAACGCCAGTAGAGGGACTGATGTCTGGCGTGGCTGCTTCATATCCGGCGCATTTTTGAACGCGGTATAGATTTTGAACGTTTATTTTCAGTTGTGGTGAACTCGTTGCTCTGAAAAAGTGAAGTTCATGTTGGGTGGACGTAATATTGAAGACTGGCGTTATTTTCTTGTTTGTTATAGTCTTGGAAAGTTCAAAGAAAATGAAAGTGAGACGGATAACCATTACATCCAATTAGAACTGCTGCGTTCCTCAGTGTGTATCCTTCCGAAGAAAGTGTCCAAGTCTCAGCTTTCACAAGTTTCCTCAGGATAAGGTGCTGTCCAAGCAGTGGAAGTCGAATCTGATAATTGGGAAGAAGATGGGCTCAAATGCTGCTGTCTGTTGCAGACATTTTCAGCCATCTGACTTCCATTCACATCCACCTGGTAAGCGGCTGTGAGGCCAGTGTGCAAAGTATGGCATTTTCGACGAGATCTCGTCCGTGCGAGTTCCCTTGGAGACAGGACCGAGTGGTGCGAACTTTATCAACCTGGTGCGAATTTGCGAGGTTAGTGACACTTAAACTAAACAAATAATGGCTGAATGGCCATTAAGACACAGGAGGTGCCTTATAAAAAGTCCTTAACTGACTAATGATTGAGGTAGCATTGCATTGTAGGGGTAGAAATGGGTGCCTTTTTCCCCTGGTATGTGGCAGATTGGTGCGAATTTTTGGAGGCTGGTGGTGCGAGAACTTTAGATGGCTGGTGCGACTTGTCTGGCCTGCTGCCATACTTTGCAGACTGGCTGTGAGGCAATCTCCAGTTCCGCTTATGCCTCCTTCCACTCCCTTGAGCCTGCTTCTAGCAGGAGTAAGCCTTAATCCTTGGGCCGTCATCATAGGCGAATCCAGGATTGCCGATCAGGGGCACCTTCCCGGGGGCGGCGCACCATTCTTAACCGGGAAACCCTATCGGTGGGAGCCGACTTTCGTATCCTGGGAGGGGGATGGTGGTGGGAAGGGAAATTTCAGGGGCGTGGTCATTTCAGGGGGCGCCGAGGGTGCTCAGAGGTAGGTCACAGCTCCAGATCGTGCGAGGTAGAGAAACCCAAGTGTGCCGGATGTGGAGGCGACCACGAGGCGTGGAGCAGGTTGTGCCCTAAACTGACTGAGGCTAAGGAGACCCAGAAAAGAAAAGTCCCACTTCCTCCAAAACCAGTGCCGGCGGCCACACCCGTAACATCCCGGGCAAAGCCTTCTACCGACCACTCTCCTTACCGAGATGCCCTGGTGGGATCCCAGCGCAGTGTCGCACCAGCTGAAACCATCACTGAGACCCGTCCTGCACTTACCGTGGATTCGAAAATCGGTCAGTTCATGAATCTCTCCCTCCGCCAGTTCCTCGCGATGGTTGCTAAGTTCCTACCCAGTCAACCAGATGACTCCAGCTGCAAACATATGGGCTGTGGGGAGAAAGTCGACGCAGTGACGCAAACGTCATCACCACCACCACAGTACCGAGACGCTGCAGTGGGGACGGACCCGTCAGAATTCCGAGCGCTCAGTGCCGAGTCAGCCTCCCAGAGCTGCAGTCAGCCGTGATCCCCCTCAAACTGAAACCTCCGGCAAGAGAGCTCGGGAAGCCTCCCCAACTCTATCACCACCTCCCCAACGCCCAGTCGTGCCGTCTTCCATGACGGAACACATCACTCCTACGCTTCCCCTGAGGAGGCCGCAGGCACAAAGGCAAACCCCTATGAGGGTGAGGGCCAAGCCCCGGAGGAAGTGGATGGGTCTGCCCTGATGCCCCCTCCGACCAGTGACAAACCAATACGTCAAAGAGTCCACCCACAACAGGCAGTCGAAGTCGCTTCTAGTACTGTAACACAAAGCAAGAAACGTAAGCTCACATCAACAACAAATACCAAAAGTAGCGAGGACACAATAAAAATAACACAAAAACAGCGTCCGGAGCACTCTTTCCGCTCCAGCAAAGGCCTCGAACTATCAATTCCTCGAGTCACTGTAAAAACACCAAAACAACAAATCAAACTCAATCAAACTCAGCGTGCCCAATCCATGGAGAATTTAGGGCCAGCTCAAGCAGATCTAAGGAACTCGGGAGACCTCAGACAGCGGATACGAAGGCCCATCCCCCAAGATGACGGGAGGCCGGGGTATACAGGCGATGCATACATGGTAGAGAGGCCAGTGTTTGCTAAACGCTCGCCCCCAAGGGACCCTAATAACCCTCCACGTGAGGCAAGGAACTGGAACTCCCGCGCTGCCTGGAGAGAACCAGAGATGTTCGACGGGAGGAGTTGGGAAACATGATAGACGACCGAGGTTTCAATCTAGGAAAGTTTTTACACACCCTACTCGTACTCTACCTAATGACGTTTATTTTACAGTGGAACATGAGAGGTTTTAGGGCAAATCACACGGAACTCCAAACATTGTTAGCACAGAAAACTCCTGTAGTAGTTGCCTTACAGGAGACCAAGCTAAAACATGACCATCATTGCCAGCAAATATACTATAAAACATTTCGATACGACGTTCATTCCACAACAATTGCTCATGGAGGAGTAGCGCTGCTTGCCCATTTTAGCGTCCCTGCCCATCCGTTCCGCTTGAGAACAAGCCTACAGGCTGTAGCAGCGACCGTCGACCTACAACAATTTAAAGCAACCATCGTATCCCTATATCTCCCTCCCGGTGAGGACTTTCCTGGCGATGAACTCACAAATTTAATACAACAGTTGCCAGCAAATTATATAATATTAGGTGACTTCAACGCTTATAACACAACATGGGGCTGCCCCCGCACAAATAGGCGAGGCCGGCGCTTGGAGGAAATAATCCACCGCTTTAACATATGCACTTTAAACACAGGTCACCCTACACACATCTCATTGCCTTCAGGAACAGCATCGGCAGTTGATCTATCTCTCTGTTCAGCTTCAATAGCCGACCGCTTTAAGTGGCGAACTCATTCGCATCCGTGCAACAGCGATCACTACCCGATCTGGCTTTGGTCTGAGACCCCACATCCGGGCAGGAGAACGCCGCAGTGGAACTTACGGCGGGCCGACTGGCAGGGTTTTACCTCTGACTGTGTCCTCGATTTTACACCAGACGAGGCCGAAACCGCTACAATATGCGAGGAGGAGCTGCGTGCTCGAATTCTAGACTCGGCTGAGACTTTCATACCTAAGACTAGCTCGCTCCCACGGCGCATCCCCGTGCCCTGGTGGACGGAGGAGTGCAGGCGCACCATTAGAGAACGTCGACGCCGTTTTAAATTATTTACAAGACAGCCGACAACTCACAATTTAATAGAATACCGACGTACAAAAGCACTAGCCAGACGCACAGTTAGAGATGCAAAACGAAAATCATGGCAAACTTATATTACAACAATAAATCGGCTAACACCATTAACAACAATTTGGCGGCGAGTACATCGTCTGGCCGGCCGTAGCTGTGCCATGTCCCTGCCGGTTCTGACAGGTTCCGGCGGAACAATTTCTAACCCCACAGAGGTAGCGAACGCCTTTGGCAATGCGTGGGCTGCTCGCTGGCGGCTGGCCTGTTCAGACCCAAGGTTTTTACGGCACAAAGAACGGAGGGAACGTCTCCCAGTGAGTTTTAGCTCCCATGAACAACTATCATACAATGACCCTTTTACCATATCAGAACTTAACACCGCACTGTCTCGGGCGAGAAGCACAGCCGCTGGCCCGGACGGTATACACATTGACATGATAAAGAATCTCAGCGAACGGTCTTCTACTGCTTTATTGTCTTACTTCAACTTCCTTTGGACCACACACGATTTTCCCACTGCCTGGAGAGATGCCACTGTCATCCCAGTTTTAAAAGCCGACAAGGATGGTAGCGACCCCCTTCACTATAGACCGATTGCCTTGACCTCATGTGTATGTAAACTCTTAGAACGCATGGTAAACGCACGTCTGGTTTGGTACCTGGAGAGCACCGGATTCTTTTCTAATGCTCAATGTGGATTCCGCGCAGGGCGGTCCACTACCGACCATCTTACATCGCTAGATTCATCAATACGCCGTTCATTCGCCTCAAAGCAACACGTGTTTGCTTTACTATTTGACATCGAAAAGGCCTATGACACAGCCTGGCGCTACGCGGTTTTAGACAAGGCACGGAAAGCTGGCATCAAGGGTCACATGGGATTCTTTATTGACAATTTTATGGAGAGACGGAAGTTCAGAGTGAGAGTGGGCAACTCGCTATCTGATAGTTTCTACCAGGAGAGTGGTGTGGTCCAGGGCGGCGTTTTAAGCGTGACCCTGTTCGGTATCTTAATTAATGACGTCTGCGAAATTCTACCTCCCACAGTCGAGAAATCTCTGTTCGTAGATGACTTAGCGGTGTGGTTAAGCACCTCCACCTCGATTTCAGCACAGCGACAGCTCCAAATATGCATAGACCGGTTATCCGAATGGAGCCTGAAGAACGGTTTTAGATTTTCCACTGAGAAAACTATGTGTATGCACTTCTGCCGCCGCCGCTCGTGTACTGACATCAGTCTCCGTTTATACGGCAGGAGAGTCCCAATCGTCCCGGAAGCAAAGTTCCTGGGCATGACGATGGATAAACGCTTGACATACGCCCCCCACATATCACTCCTGCGTGATAAATGTTTCAAACGGATGGATGTGCTAAAGGTGATTTCTCGCACATCTTATGGTGCCGATAGGTTAACACTCCTCCGTTTGTACCGTGCTCTCATTAGGTCCGTACTAGATTATGGCTCAGTAGTATATGATGGTGCTTTGAGCAACGTTAAGCAGCCTCTGGACGCTGTACACCACGCCTGTGTTAGAGTGGCGACGGGCGCTTTTCGCACGTCCCGCAGGGCAAGCCTTCTAGTAGACGCCAATGAACCTCCACTAGACCTGAGAAGGAAGCGGTTTGCATTATCATACGCTAGCAAAATCAGGCAGGATCCGTCCCATCCAACATACAGGTGGATTTTCGACGAAAATTTGACTATGCCCCTCAGAATGGTGCGACAGACATCTTCACGAGCTCTCTGTTTGCGTGTATCTCTGTGGTTAGAAGGCAGCGGCGTTGACCTGGAAGTAATTGCTGAAACGCGACCAGAACGTACGGAACCATGGCGACTCATCCCTGCACAATGCGATCTCGATCTGATGCGCCATAAAAAAGCAGCAACACTACCCTCAGAATTTCTGGCCTTAGCGCTGCGCAAAATCGGCTCCTATGCAGCTCATGCCCGGTTCTACACCGACGGCTCGAAGTCTACCGGCGGTGCTGGAAGCGCCTTTTTAGGGGAGGGACTGAGTCAGGGGTTTAGCCTACCAGGGTCTGTTTCGGTTTTTACCACAGAACTATATGCCATTCTCCGGGTTTTAAGACACATCAAGCGTTCTCAAGAGGATCGATGTCTTATCATAACGGACTCTGCTAGCTCACTGACAGCACTCCAATCTCATCACCCACAGCAAAACTGGCTTATACCATCTATAAGAAGGCTTCTGTCAGCGATGTCCTCCAGAGGGACTGATGTGCGCTTTCTTTGGGTACCGAGCCATATTGGAATTTCAGGGAACGAAAAAGTCGATAAGGTTGCGAAAGAGGCGTCCGTACTACCCCCTTCGCGTCAGTTTAGGATTCCGGCTTCAGACCTCAAAGCATCGTTCAGAACACTACAGGAGACTGAATGGCAGTCAAGGTGGGCTGCAGAGCCAGAGTGCTTTATGAAACGCCTGCGCACCTCCATTGAGAGATGGGAGTCGAGCAACAGAAAAAGCAGAAGAGAGGAGGTGGCCCTCTCTAGACTCCGCATCGGGCACTGTTATGCCACTCATGCCTACCACCTGAATAGCTCTACTCCTAACCTGTGTTTACATTGTGGCAACCGCCTTACTGTCCAGCATGTTTTATCCGAGGTAGACTGCTGTGACAATCTCAAAAGGCAAATGCGTCGATTCTTCCCATCGGTCTCTTTAGAGCAGTGTCTTGGAAACGATCCCGTCGTAGACATCAAAGACGTTTTATCTTACCTGAAAGAAATAAAGTTTGACATCGTTTATAGCCCTCACAGCACTTTTTAGCGGTGACACCTCCGGCATAGAAAATTCATAGCTAACCAAGATCATTTTGAACTGACCTAACCTGACAATGCTGGGCACATATAGCCAAAGAAGCTGAAGTGCCCTTAAACACCAATAATCATCATCATCCAAACACAAGCGTCGCCACCGGCAAAGAAGTGGGGGGGGCAGCAAACTTCAACCTGATGCTGACTACAAGCTTTGCTCCTTGGGACCAAAAACTTTTCAAATTTGCATTCTTCTCTGCCTTCCGCAGTGGCTGGTTTTAAGCCGCTGCCACTTACCAAACATAAAACACGTATAATTTACCGCTTACCATGCTATTCCCGGGGCCCACTAACGTTGTTTACCTTTTGGAGTCCCTCTTTCGCGGCCATCTTGGAGGGCACACTAGCGCCACTGGTGAGCGTGACCGGGGTCAATGGTTATCCGTCTGTACTTTCATTTTCTTTGAACGTTTCCAAGATTATAACAAACAAGAAAATAACGCCAGTCTTCAATATTCACGTCCACCCAACATGAACTTCACTTTTTCAGAGCAACGAGTTCACCACGACTGAAAATAAACGTTCAAAATCTATACCGCGTTCAACAGATGGCGCCGAATATTTTTTTCTGAAGCAGCCACGCCAGACGTCAGTCCCTCTACTGGCGTTTGCAAAAAAATCCGCCAGGTGCCAACACTTTCGATAACCGGGGCCAATCTTGGCTTTTTACCTCTATCATAGGAAAATCCAGGGTTACTGACGGCTAGCCTTACTGACTGATGGGGGAACCTTCACAGGGGCACCATCCGGACCAGAAGTGCACCACTTTTGACAAGTAAAACATCAAGAAGGGCGCAAAATCTTATCGGTGGGCGAGAAATTTCACTTCCCGGGGAGGGGATGGGAAGCGACATTTCAGAGGGGCACCATTGACCCATTAGTGGGGCGCCAAAGCCATCACACGTTTATTACGTACTCATCATACTAAGGTTAAAAATAAAAAAACAATAAAACGGATCTAGTCGTCTTTACACCACCAGCGGACACAGGCCACGACTGAACATCCAGCAACTGGGCGCCGTCAGGCCCCATGGTCCTCAGACACCGACACTCAATATACCTTTACTTTCAAAGCAAAAGAGACACTAGACACCACTTTACACCGACACTGACACTGACACTCAGCTCAGCGGGAACATATATGTTTAGACATAAAGGGGGAGACGGGTTGCCATTCACGGGGTGCTGAGGAGCAAACGGGGGCGTGCCCCTCTTTGCCCCTGGATTCACCTATGGTTTTAACTTAAATGGCTCAGACATTTTGGGGATAGGTCGGGCGGCCCATTCCTTTTTCCTGCGCTAAACTTGCACCTTTATTGCAGGCACCTGAGCACGCTTCTGAGCACTTCAATCTTCACTATATACTCATTACTAGCCTCGCAGTGGTACTTACATTTGAATCCCTCTTAAAAATATTTTATCGATCATAATTTTGGCATAGAAATTAATGAATTATAGATTTGAAAATCAATATTATTATTTTGGTGCGAATGATATCTAGATAAATATATTGGACCAACACAAATAAATATATAGTATTTGATGGTAGAGGATATTTTTCATCACTATTTAGCGTAACTTCCTTTAGGGTCGCTGGGTCTCCCACTGAGGTTGTGTTGCTGTGGGCAGCTGTGTTCACTTGATTGAATATCACCATGAAGGTCTACAAAGATATTATTTCGGGTAAGTGTTTTCTTGATGTAGTGTCAGTTTCCTACAATGAGCGCATGTGCTTCGGGGGCTCTAGTCGGGGGACGCCTGCGTCACATGTGTCGCTTAGCTGACGCTGCGTTGTAATGTACGGGAGTGGGGCACCCTGGTGCAATTCAGGAAGGTGTTAGTTTTAGGGAAATGTGTGCTCGAAATGATGTATTTTGCCTTACTCTTGCTAAAAGGTGGCTCATAAGCATATTTTGCCATATTCTTGCTTAAAGGTGGTTTACAGGGACATGGCGCGGGCTGCTGTCCCGGGAGGCGCTGATGTCGCGGTCGGCTGTCCTGATTGGGTGCTGGTGTCGGGGAGGCTGTGCTGGTGTGACGCTCATGTGGGGGTGGCTCTGTTGGTGTGGCAGTGATTGTGCACATGGTGATGGCTCATTTATCTTTCAGCACTGTTTCATTCCACGTTTTTGCGTAGTGTGGCGTGATACTTTTAACTATTTCAGTCTACCGTTGGCTTTTAATGTCAAGCTGTGCAGCGATGATGCTCCCGGCGTTATCTAGGGGCCAGCGCCGGGGTATTGTGGTTGCAGGTGCTGATGCATGTATGCTTTTGTTTTGTGTAGTGAAATATACCATGTATTGACTCAATTGTTTCATTTAATTTTCCTCTGTTAGCAATTCATGTTTTAGTACCAGCTGGTTTTATTATTTTGGTTTTGTTCTGCTACTAGACTTCATTATGTTTTGCTTCAGTTGTATAATTGATCTGCTTCATGTTAGATATGTTGCAGTTGTCTGCAATTGCTTTCTGTGCAGTTCCTCATTATTGTTTTCTGCTTGACTCTGTTGTGACTGCTCATTTGCTTTCAGCTTTCTGCTCTTCTTCACTCCTGTCTTCATGTACAATGCAATGAATGATGATATTCAAAGGTTACATTATTCATGGACATTAAAGAGTGTGAGCTGGCAATGTTGTGTACTAGAATCAAGATTCATCAAATTTAATGTGGGTGCTGAGAATGAAACTGAAGCATTCAAACCAAACAATGTTACTTCCTCTAATTTTCCTACCTAAAGAATTTTGTTTCAAATTCATTGTCAGTATCATGATTATGCACTTTTATAGTCAACAGTATCAATTTTGTTTTTAGCACATGGCTTTTAAAGATATCCAAGCAATAATGAGATCTTGAGGTTCACCTGTCTTCAGAATGTGACAGTAAACTTGATGAGGTGTTTGGGGCAGCTCAAAGCCTGTCCCAGTTGGAGCAGAAAGTTTGTTGCTGGGGTCACTATTCCTATAGATACGGTTGGGACATGACAGCCAGCTGACTGCCTGATTTGGCAGCATGTTGAGGATATGGTAGTATTTTGAAGGGTTTTGTTCAAGATACCTTTAGTATTGCTAGCATAAGGTAAAATACAGTGTTCTGATTGGTTGAGCAAAACGTTCAAAACAGAATTCTGAAGGAATTAGCATGAAATTCATTGTGGATTTTCCTTGTTATAAAAGCACTTCAGTGACTAAAAACTGCACCCAGAAGATAGCCTGATCAATTTTACATACCAAAAATAAGAAATGTACCCTTAAGCCCACTTAAATTTTCCCACTGACCTGTGCCCCAAACCCCTGCAAACAGTCCACATTGGAATTACATACCTAAATGTTAAATTTTGCTATACATGTTAATTTTTTTAAATACATGTTAAATTTTGCTGCAAAAAACTGTTTGAACCAGAAATGGAACCTTAAAAAACCCCAAAATTCTAGAGAAGTATCTCATGTCCACCCCCTGGCTGGGGTAGACTTCCTCAACTGGGTGGGGGTAGCAACCGTTTTTCTATGATATAGGCTTAAATTTACTTCAATTTTTTAATGGAGTGGTGAGAAATAAAACTGCATCTGATCCCTGGCAGCTATGTACACCTAATGATCCTCCACCTCCAATATACATGTCTTCCACAATGCAATATACACTCACATGCATCAGATATTTTGTTGTTTTCAAGAAGACACATGATTTTAAAATTAATGAAGATTACATTCTCTTTCACCTTGGTGTCATTGTTTGCCCCTACCTTCAAGTTGTATCAATCAAAGAGATATTCTAAAAGTGTTTCCATGTTCAAACAGAATGTTTTTCTACATTTGAGATATATTTTGTTCCTTGTGTATTCACTCATGCATGAAATTATCACAAAATTTGGAATATTTTCCATAGGCCAAACAGAAAAAAACATATTTACTTCATGTGATGTCAAACCATGAACTGGCCCATACTCTAACATCAATGATATGAATGCTGCATGTGCTAGAGATGTGTAGTGTGTATACTAGTTATATTTATCAATCTTTTTGTCAATGTGTTGATGCATAATTTCAGTCAGAGCATGTTGCCCATGATGTGGAGTATCTTATGTCATCTGGGTTTCCTCTCTGTTCCTGAAAGCTTTTCTAACAACCCTAAGCCAAGCAGAGAACCTCATAAGTTGAGTTCAAGCAAAAATTGGTCCCCACACAGTGAGGTTTGGGCATGACTTAACTTTAACATTTCATTGCCTGGGGGCTAATTGGATCCCCTCAACTTTTTGTTCATGCTTCTGAGCCAACCTAAATGAGAACAATGTCACCTTGCACATGCTAAGAGTGATCAATTTAACAGCCCATGACCTAGAAATTGGTACCTGATCAGATTAGTGAGTTATTACATTGTATCTAAACTCATGCAAGGAATTTGTGGCTGCTTAAAGTGAATCCAACCAAAACAGGGTGTAGCTTGGGTTCTAGAAGAGCCAAGTTAAATGTCTAAATATCAAACAACAGAAACCATTCAAAAGGAAAATTCTGCATGCTGGTATCCATTCTGAGTTCAAGTCAATAATTTTTTTATAAATTTTGTCCAAGTCCTCAGTTCGACTGTTAGAGTCTTTAGTCTCACGAAAGTCATCAAGGGACTTGTCACGGAGGCCCTGACCTCACCATCCAAACAAGCAACTCCCACAATGAATGGTTGATTTAGAAGCCAAAGTTTAAAGGGAATGTGGCACCTTCATAACATGATTTTAACTGAGATAGCCAAGTTGTAAAGCAAGTCGGAAAACCCGGTACTCCATATTTCATTTGTGTTGGAACACTATATTTCCGTAGAAAAGAGCTAAAACCTACCAGACACCAGCCCCCACATCAGCCCGTCGTCGGGCGGCTATTGTTGTGAGCTGCTGGTGTGACGAAATTTGCTGACGTCACAATGAGCATCAGTCAATTAAAGCCCTTGAAGCGTTTCAAGTATGGTAGTGGTTGACAGATCGTGACATCATCCACAGATTGATATTTATTTCTTTTTCTAGAGGAGTATTATTTAAAACAAAATATTGAGCCTATTGTACATTTTTCAGAGAAGTCATGAATGGTTTCATTATTCTTGGCTAAAAGTACACCAATTTCACTAAATTCCAAGATTCGACCAAGGTGCCACATTCCCTTTAGCATCCCACAAAGCTCAGGGACGGTTGCCCCGCTCAGGCTACCCTCTCACCAGACAGTTGCTAGCCGACCTGTACGTCGGGTAAACTATTGGGCGCGGGAGCGTCTCAGGGGAACTGATCCCAAGCCTGGACATGCACTGCCACTGTGTGCTTCTGAGCAGCGGGCCGGAGCCCAACGCTCTACCAACTGAGCTACCGGGGCGGCAAACGCGACATTTGTCGTAATGTCACCAAAGGTCATAGTTTTCACAATTGTTTTTGTGTATATATTTTGAAAAAATATACAGCAATAGATTTTGTATTAAAGTGATTGCATGACCAAACAGTTCAAATTATATGCAATATGACCTTGAAAGATCAGTATTTGACCTATGCCTGAGGTCAAGGCATGATGTCAGTTTGTGTGGTGATGATGTTTTGCAGAGCCAACCAGCATCAAGTGGGGTTAGGGGATGGGGGTTTGACAATTGTGGCAGGATGGACATGATATCATACTCTGTTGACATTGCATTTGAAATTTTAGGGCACACCACCAGCAAGGGTCATATTTCACCCAACACCCATGTATTTTGCTTGGCTCCAGAGCATGCACATGAAGCACAACAGTTATTTGATTAGAATAAGCACATCTTTCATGTTTGTTGTTTTCACAGAGCATTACTAGGCCCCAAATATCGTGTTTTAGGTTTACACATGACTACGATTTCAGTGCAGAACACTAACTTTTTGCTTTCACAGGTGACGAGTTGTTCATGGACACCTACCCCATGGAGTTGCTGCACGATGCTGTGTACCGAGTGGAGGGCAAGGTAAAATCTTGATGCTGAAACTGTAGTAAAATCACAATGTCAGTTTTTTGCACCTTAATGTTGATATGTTGCATGATTCAATAACATTGGATTGTTCCAATTATTAGTGCTCCAGATATTTGCAGTTTTATGTGATTTTCCCCTCCATAAGTTAAAAAATACTGGAAATCTGTCATAATATTTGACTAATATGTTGAAAGATGAAGGGATTGTCCATATTTTATATTAAGCTTTGAATTGAGTTCTTAATTTTGTGGGGTGTGTCGATGCACCACTATTTGTATACTTCACCAAAAGCTCGATGTTTAAGGGAATGTGGCATCTTTATAACGTGATTTTAACTGTGATAGCCAAGTTGTAACACACTCTGGAGAACTTGGCACGCAACATATCATTTGTCTTTGAACTTGAAATTTCCAAAGAGAAAAGCTAAAAACCGACCTGAAATGTACTCAAGGAGCTGGTCACAGTTGTCAGCTGTTGGTATGATGTCATGCAGACGTCACAGTGAGTAGTCATCATATTGAAGCCGATTGAATATGGTAGTAGCTGCCAGATCATGATGTCATGCACAGGTAGAAGTTTATATCTTACTATGGAGGAGCATTTTAGATACCCAAATATTGAGTGAGCTTATTGTTTTTGAAGGGAAAATCGTGGATATCTTCATGGTTTTTGCCAAAAAAATCCTTAATTACTTCAAATTCCTTGATTCGGCCAAGGTGCCACTTTCTCTTTAAGCCAGCTTAGCTGTTTTTTGTTCTTATTTTTTAAACAAATTATGCATAGCGTCCTTGCCCCCACTGTACTAAATACTATTGAAGCATAAGTGTCACCACCAGCAAAAAAGTGGGGGGCAGCCAAACTTCAACCTGATGCTGACAAAAACTTTCAACATCAGGACCAAAACCTGATCGAATTTGGGCTCCTCGTTGCCTTCTGCAGGGGCTGGATATAAGAAGGTCCAACTTTCTCTCATTATTTGACTGAGATCAGGCAATTTTTGGCCAAATAGTGGGGGCCAGGCCTCCCTGCCCCTCCCCCTTTTCCGACGCATATGAATTGAAGGGTGCTGGCACAGCGTCTATTTCATGGTGCCAGTAAGCTGGTGCTATAACTCAGTTTGCCAGTTGCTTTGCTACATTAACCCGCCAAGGGCAATGGCCCCCAAGGTTTTCGGGATAGCAGAAAAAGCCGAGGCGCAGCACCGCGTTGAGGGCTCACCTCTCACTGCATCATTTTCCCATCATCCCTGAAATTTTACCCCGGGTCACCCAAGGTCAGGTCACCAGACGAGGTCAACCAAGGTCACCCACTTCACCTTTAAAGCTCTGTAAGAGCTACATTTCGAAGTCGATCAATTGAAACTTCGTACACTCAGACCCCTCCAGGGCTACAAGGTGTATATCCGGGATTTTCGATTTCGTGCCTGAGGTCAGGTCACGAGGCGACCTCTCCCATTGGAAAACAGGAAAAGCATTCATGATATAAAGCCACAAAAATGATTGCAAATACTCAACTGCTCAGAACAACGTTTTGGACACCCTTTCACGGATACCAGGGGTCATATTTGCCCTTTGACTTTTCCAAGGTCATGCAAGGTCACCAGAGGTCAAAAACAGTATTTTGACAATAACTTTGACCTAATTGAACTAGAGCGGTGAAACAAACACCATCGTGTTTGTCTTGTCACTGGCTTTCATTTGATATACGGCAAGGTCACTTTTGACCTTTCGTGACCTCAGGTCATATTAGGTCACGAGGTGACCCTGGCGGTCAAACCACTGGCGGGAGGTCTTACGTTTCACATAGCGGAAAAGTACTGGCAATTTGCTATCAAATGTACTTTACCAGGCCTCAATAGCCTAATGACATAAGACTTATGCCCAGTTGGCTTAATCATTGCATATTTGAGTGAAAATAGCCGATCTTGACCTAATTTGGCCTCTGGAGGTCAAACCATTGACCTGAGCACTAAAACATGCAAATAATTTCTTACTGAATTCACGCGAGCTTTCTATTGCACTTTGCGATTTGCGCTAACGCCCATATTTTCGGAGTTAGAGGGGGCCATCGATGGCCCCCGGTGGGGCGAAGGTGGCGCCGGACCCCGGTGGGGCGCGGGTTAAGTATTTGGCAAGCTGCAATATGACAGAAGGTCATGACATGCTGACCTCAGAACAGTTCTATTTAAAGGGAATGTGGCACCTTGGTCGAATCCTGGAATTTAGTGTAATTAGGCGTACTTTTAATAAAAAATAATGAAACCACTCATGATTTCTCTGAAAAATGCACAATAAGCTCAATATTTGGTTTTTAAAAATACTCCTCTAGAAAAAGAAATAAATATCAGACTGTGGATGATGTTACGATCTGGCAACCACTACCATACTTGAAGCGCTTCAAGGGCTTCGATTAGCTGGTGCTCATCTTGACGTCAGCATATGCCGTCACACCAGTAGCTCACAACAATGGCCGCCGGCGACGGGGGCTGAGGGGGGCTGGTGTCAGGTAGGTTTTAGTTTTTTTTCTACGAAATATCGAGTTCCAAGACAAATGAAATATGGAGTACCGGGTTTTCCGACCTGCTTTACAACTTGGCTATCTCAGTTAAAATCATGTTGTGAAGGTGCCACATTACCTTTAACAAACTATCTAATACTCTCCACTTTAACTTTGCACAACTGCCAAGATCCAAGAAATTAGATATCATCATTCATGGAAGGTTTGTTAAAGGGGTCAAACAGAAATAGAAGTAGCACATTCCTTTCAAAATTTCCTTTTAAAAATGTATAGGTTCTCATAATAAAAGGGAGAACAATGGTTCGCTGCAGAATCCCAGGCGCAGCATTGAAGCTAATCAATAACGACAAGAAAAAATGAACGTTGACCCTCCCCGGTGGCGCGTGGTCGAGTGAAGAGCGATGCAATTGATCGATATTGATTGATATAAGTGGGCTTATGAGTAAATGTTTTGTTGTCCTTTGTGTGATTATGACTGTACAATGAGAGAGAGGCACCCAGAGCTAGCTGCGGCTTTTGTGCCGATCTCAGATGTTATGTCGCTGCAACTCTATCGTAAATAAATGCATCTATCTATCTAAGGTGAACTGGAACTTCAAGTCCCTGTTTGAGTAATGTGGAGATAGGTCTGATTGTTCCTTTGTCTTTCAGAGCTTGTATCTGTACGCGAATATTCAATTACAATCTGCGACCACGCACATTTCTGAACTAAGCAGATATATACATGAATGACACAGCCAGCAAGGAAACACGAAAGCCATAACACGCAGGATGGGGTAGACATTGGAATTTGGTATGAATGGAGTAAAGACTTTGTGCTCACGGTCCGGAATACGGGCACCGCGTGCTCCATGTGATGGAGGGGGATGGGGTGGAGCGTGGCTCCGGCGCGACCCATAGCATAATCGGGGCCGGCGGCTAGCCCGGGCGGAGTCTCTGTCGGGACGTTCTGCAATTGACGCGTTGGCTACATTGCGGTAAAATAGATGGTGCAACGAGAGTGGCAAGTTAGCGAGGCAGTGTTGAGGGCGCGACGAACGCCTGGGCTGCAAGGTTAAAGTTTGCTCTGTTTGTAATGTTACATGGGTATTCTTTCGAATTTCTCCTCCGTCTTTTCTGTGACTTATGGATTAGCACATGTACGGAACAAAACACGGTACTATGTGTGCATGCAACACAGCTTCATGGCATTCTTTGTTATGCAACATACTGGCAATTTGATTTCTCCCTTTGCATTTAGGGTAAAGTTTGACTCCGCCGTATCCAGCTGGTGCAGTAGCTAACATACTGCCCTTTTTGCAGTACATCACACGCAACAAAGTCGGCGACTTTGTGCTGGAGGGTGCCAACGCGTCTGCGGAGGAGGTCGACGAGGGCACTGACGACAATGATACCGAGTCTGGCCTCGACATTGTCCTCAACAACCGGCTGGTCGAAACTGGCTTCAAGGACAAGAAGGCCTACCTCTCGTACCTGAAGGTAAATGAGAAGGCTTTCACTTCCTCAAAAATGGAGTGTGGCACCTCTGTGGGATTCACACATTTTAAGTAGCGTACGGGAAAGGTGCTGGCCGCATATTTCGTGTGCTCCGTAAAGCGAATGTGGCACCTTCCTTATGGGATATGAACGGAGTGGTAGTTGTCAGCGGAGCTGACTTCCACGCAGACTTTCCGGGTTCATGGCCCGGTGACTTCCCCTGCGCATGGAGCAAGTTGGCTCCCGAGAAACCCTTCCAACAGTTAAAGAGTTGGTGACGCTTAATGACCCTGCCCATTTGGTGCGTCGATAAGCCCCAAAAGAAAACTATTATTCGCGATCTTCTACAATAATGCAAATGCTCAAACACATTTTTTTATATGTTTGCTCAATGCTTTGTAGTGGACACCAACGGCATTTGCCCAGTTGCCGATTTAGTCGCGGCAACCAAGTCTGGACTTCATTGATATTAGTACGGGATGCAGTGGTAACGCATCGGGGCTTCCGCGTCGCCGGCCCGGGTTCAAATCCCGAGCGCGAATACCGAATAAGGACTTTCTGATCCCCAATATACCATTCCAATAGTGTGAAAGTTGGCACTGCCATATTACGCCAGCAGTTCGTGGGCCGTATAGGGTTCCATCCTCCCATCAATTTGAGCACTATAATATTTCGTAACATAGCAGTACTTGTCCGATGTATTGTCGATTGTGGTGCTGAGAAGCATGTGCTAGTTCCTTTAATGGCTGGAAGGAGGTAGATTAGCCAGGCATGGACTTACCTGTTCCAGTGTTGCATGTCCGGTGCCATCAGTGTAGTGCGATCGTCAAGTGTTGCTTTGCGGATATTTATGGGTGAAGAGTAGTTATCTGGTGCGTGAATTAGTTTCCTGAGATTTATCTTTGATACCACTCTGGGTTTAAATGCCTGCCCGCTCGAACCGCAGTGTGCTTGGGTAGATCGCATTTCACTAGTATGTGGTGGGTCTCAAGTGTATGCTGAAAGTCAACCAGGACCCATGCTAAATTTGACGCCAAATTTGAGGCTACTCCGTCAATTTCCGACTGGTGCTATGCCTGACATGCTCTCTGGCTGAAGCTGAATGGGGCGAGAATCATGAGAACCAGCTGGGTCAGTGAAAATCGTGAACGTGGGCGAGCAGGTACGGCATGTTCTTTTCTGGCTATGGCTTGTGGCTACTTAGACAATTGGCTTGTTTTACAGCAGTTAATACTGGTTACATTTCGTCATAGTCTATTTCTTGTTTCAGGACTACATGAAGCGGGTCGTAACCAAGCTGGAGGAGGAAGGCAGCAAAGACATCGATGTCTTCAAGGCAGGCTCCAATGCTTTCATCAAGGAGAAACTTAGCAAGTACAAGGACATGCAGTTCTTCCAAGGTGAGGACCTCGTTGAGATAGGGTGCCAAATATTGTTTGCACAATAGTTCTATCCCCCCGTATCTCCGCGAAACCATAAGTCAGCAGAATTGTGGATTAGAAGTATAAGATTATTAAGTTATTAACAACATGTAATTGCGTATAACACGATTGTCGCAAATCGATCGTAATGGTAATTCGATGAATCGCCCCAGCCCTCGTATTTTCCTCAATTATTTTTAGTTGAAATGTGTAAAATTGTGAGGGGCTGTTATGAAGATCTTATACGCAATACTTCACGCTTAGGTTGGCTAACATATGGACGAGGGAGCGTGCAGTACGGCGAGCCAGGCCGCTTTCCAGGTTCTAAATTATCAAGTAAGGTCTTCAAGAAAGCTATTTACCCTATCTCGCCAGCTTGGCAGACCACGCGAGCTCTGTGGCCCGACTGGCTGCCTTTCTAGAGACCCCTTGGTCCTGTTTCATAAGATGTGTAGAAATGCGCCCATTTGACACCATACTCATCTGCACAGTGGCTGCGTTCAGAGCCCCTTTCCCATCGAGCAGCGTAGAAATACAATCTAACGTAAAGAACACAATTCGTAGTTGGAATTATATGCCAATAGCTCTTGAGAATGATGATTTAAAGTGATGAAATTGCTGTTATTTTGATATTTAGGAGCTAATATGAATTGTTTTATTTTGTTGTGATTTAACACGCGCATTGACGGGGGTGGGTACCCGCCCCCACGGGTTTTTCGGAGATAGCAGGAAAACGGCGGCGCGTAGCGCCGCCGTACTTGGCATACCTTTTTCCCTCATCATTTTTACAACTTCTGTGAAAATTTTAAGGTTAGGTCATCTCAGGTCAGGTCACCAGTACAGGTCAAGTGACCCGACCTCAAAAAAGTTTAAGGTAGCATAAGTCGGAGCAGGGTGAGCTTATCCGATTGAAACTCATATCAAATAATGGCCCCACCGAGTTCTCTAAAATATGCTCCGGTATTTTTGATATCGATGACCTAGGTCAGGTACGAGGCATGACCTCTCCATTGGAAATACATGGGCAAATGTTTTTTACGGAATAACTCAGTAACGGCTGGTGATAGAGCATTTATTTATTTTAGCTGCATTAGACTCGCCTGGCCTTTTCGGTTCTAATGATACGCATTTTATATAATTTGACCCTGACCTGACCTCAGGTCAGGTCAAATCCTTGATTTGACCCAGCAAGGTAAAATTATACATCATTCGATTCGGCTTGCTGGGAGGATTCATATTGTTCAAGTCGTTTTGCTCTATCTTTACTTGTTCAGATGTAGTGGCCGAAAACCTTAATTCACATGTTACCCCTATGACCGCATGTTTTGACCTCTCGTAACCTTAAATGTGACCTGACAAAAATGGTTCAAATGTTTTCAATGGAGAAGTGGATGGGCAGCCCAACGCCGTTTACCGTTTTTCGCTACCTACCGTAGTTCTCGAGATCTTAGGAGGAGGGGGCGGGTACCCGCTTCCCCACCCCCGTCAAAGCGAAGGTGGCTCAGACCCCCGTCAATGCGCGTGTTAATTTAAATACATTTGATGTATTACTTCCATTTGATCCACTATTGCATGACATTGCGCGTGACAAAAGTTTTTATTTTCTTTTTGGAAGACACTATTTTTATCCAACCTTTTATTACAACCAACAAAGGTGGCCACGGTCCGTCCTTCTGTCTGTAAGCAGTTGCGAATTGAAGGGGGTCCTTGGACGGAGATGGGACTATATTCCAGTCCGGAACCTAATAAACAATAATTTGGAGCAGCTGGGACGTGAGCAGTACGTTTTGACGGTTTCTTTTTATTTCCAGGCATATAAGCATCACGCGATTGTTATCTTATAATACAGTTGACTTTGATGCTATTACCCAGGAGTGCGAGTGCCACTCGGGCATGGTGCATTCGCAGAGGCGGGCTTTTCGTTGTCAAAAGGGTGGGGCGGAGTCGCTCGTATACGGAATTGTATCCGTATGCAGTGAGAGGTCGCCAGCGCTGCGTACCATCACGGTATCTGTCGTAAGCAGAGTTTGGATCTCATATATTGTAAAGGACTAGATATTTTCTTTTTCAGCGTAGTATAGGGGTATGTCTCGTTTTTATATAACCAGATTACATGGAAGTCAAATCGTTGCTGGAAGTCTCAGGTGTTTTTGAATGGCTTACGAGTGTCTGGCTATCATGACTGGTGACCTATATGGTTATTTTGTTGGAATGACCAGATTACTGATCCACCGTTTTGTGAAGCCTAATGATCCGTATGTATGTGTATTGCAGGAGCATTTGACTATATTGATTAATGTTTCTGTAGAAGGGAGTGCCGGAATTAGCCAGGGATATGTTAATCACATCATAAGGCAGCTCTTTGCCCTGGCTGTATTGTCTGCAATGGTGCCATCATAGACTCCAGCGGCGGCTTTGTTTGGGGATGTTGCCTGGTCCAACCTCAGTTTCCCCGTGTTCTCAGGTGAGACGATGGACCCCGACGCCATGTCAGGAATCCTGCTCCACGAGGACAAGCCAGACGGTAACGAAGCGCCATACTTCTACTTCTTCAAGCATGGTCTACTGGAAGAGAAATGCTAGGGGAATTTACATGTGAGTATGGAATATGTGTGTATTTTTAGCGTATCCCACGCAATGACACTGATTTAGCCACGAACCAGTGACGTGCTTGAAGCTGCTCGCTTTGAAGGAATCATCCCGAATTATAGGGGCGTTAGCGTCAGCTTCTGACTTCTGTTTGGCTGCAGCCTTGCTCGGTTTGGCAACATGTCAGCGGGACATGGATGCGGAACTGGGAGGTTTTGAGTCCTCCACTAGGGATTTGCGCCACAACTTCCATGTTGAGGAAATGGGTGTTCATAGTAAAAGAAAAAACAGCTCGTGGCACATTTTTGTTGCATACATGCAATTCGGAATCATAATAAATCAAAAGGTATAAACACGTTTCTCTTAAGCACGGGAAAAAGACGCCCACTACAAAAACAGGTTTATTAGAATTGTTCGTACCGGCAAATATTCTTTCGTTCCGGAAAGTTGTGTCGTGTAATTTTAGGACGTCATACCTGCGCTGTTTCAGAACATAATGAAGTGATGCTGACTGCCTCGCTGGTCTGTTTCAGCTTGGGTTTATATGCAATCTCTGCTGCGGACTCGGCGCTCGCGGTGTCGTCGCTTGGACTCGACGGGGCGCCTACGCCTCCACCGGGCCCTCGGTGCCGCGGAGGAATGCATCAGCTGGCGCCGTGATCTCGCCGACACCGCCATCCCTGCGGAAACGCCCCGCACTTACGCTCCACGGAGGCGTTCTCCCGGCGACCCCCCACGCTACCGATACTCGAACATGGATTCGACGTTTTATCGAAAGCGTGCGATACCGAGATATTTTACTATTTATACAAACGAAATACATACTAAAAATTACTGCTTTTCTTGAGACATTGGTCGTCAACTTTGGGGGAGAGAGCTGTCGGAGACGAGTGAAAACCAAAACTGTGTCCCGAAGGAGTTGAAGCTAATACATGCGTTGTTTTTTAAGCTGCTTACGATTGGATTAACTTCAATATAACATCTCGACTTCACTGATGTGATTTACTAATGAGGGTGCGGTAAGGACTCGGACACGTTCACCGGTGTTGGTCACCAAGAGCCTGCCGTTAATCTCCACCACCGGCCTATGTAATCACGGTGTCGCTCACAACTCAAAAGTAGATGCCCTAGCGAACGACTCACCGGGCCGCGCAGAATCCGTTCAACCCCATCAAAGACCTCTCATCGGTCAGCCTGGAATAACGTCTAGAGGGTGGGGCGATGCATTTTTAGGAAGTTCCTGTTGAGGATGCTTATTAGGATGATTTCGACCGTGGCGTGGTTGGCGGACGTCTCGCACGTGAGACTGCAGCGCTCCGATTCTGCGTCTGCCGGTGCCGCGGCACAGTCTGCATGCCGGGGGATGGTTTCCGCCACCCTGCGTAGTCCGCCTCTCGACAAGCCCGTTCAGTGTCTTCAGCCACGGACGTGCCGGAGCCGGTAGTGGCGCAATCCGCCGGGCAACGCGGCGGCGGGGCAAAATACTCTGCGTGACTCAACGGCCTTGGTATTCATGGAAATGCGCTCACGACATACGCGGATCCAAGGGGGGGCAGGTGCTCCTCTATCGCTCTCGGTGCCCCCTGAAATGGTCACGACGCCCCCTGAAAGATTGATGGCGTCCACTGAAATGTCACTGTTTGCATATCAAATTAAGCTCGCGGTTCCCAGAACGCAAACCTTCTGTTCATTCATTCATTATGGCCATTCCCGGCAGGCCCACTTGCTCATCCACAGGGAATATTGGGAGGAATGGCGTGGATGTTACCGGCCAGATGGGACAAGGGGGGTTCCAGCCTTTGGGGTTAAACCCGCACTGATCCATGCCGCGCCAATCTGGGGGTAGGCAGTGAAGCCATTGAGCCACCCGGCTCCATTTCAACAGAACCCACGCGTCTCCTGGGGATTTTCGAGGCATGCATCGGTCCGGAGGAGTTTCAACGCTTCAATAAGGCGTGAACTCTGGCGGATGCAAGGCAGGGTTCAAGGCCCCCCAAAGAAGCCCTGGCTCCGCCGCTGTGTGACATCTGTGATATTTATACATCGCTCGCCTTTACGGATGCTGTGCCGGTCGGACCAGTGCTTACATGCTAATCTATTTTTACGGTACTCGGTGACCTTACATTCACGTTCGTAGTCTAGTGGAAGGAGGCTATTTTCTTACAATTGTAGCGCTCCAATATGTGCTTAGTAGGTTTGATGTTTTACTTTGATAATCTTGAAGACCAGACAGGCAGTGGCGGATCCGAGGGAGGGGGGGCTAAGGGGCTCAAGCCCCCCCGAAATGTCAGCCCCTATAGTTATTACAGGGGGAAGGGGCCCTGAACAGGTGCAAGAACAGGCACTCTTAAGGGGTCAAAATCCATACCCCTGCCCCCTTCAGTGCGGGTGTTCACGCCCGGCATCACGTGTTACCGTTACCACCCTTGCACTAGCATCAGGTTGCTATTTACAGATTCCGCATTGGCAGACGCAGATGGGGGGCATTCCGGCCATGCCCCCCAAAGCGCAGGAAGGGGGCCAAACTATCTTTTGGCCCCCCAAAGCCTGGATAATTTTTGAAAAAAGACGTTTGCACTAGGTCTGTCGAGCAATAAAATCTTCGCTATTCCTGTTTCGTGTCAATCGGGCATGAGTGTGATATTTCATAGGCGGATCCAGGAGGGCAAGGGGGCACGTGGCCCCCCCTCCTGAACAATGAAGCAAAGCTAGCCACAAAAGGGTTGGACAAGTTACGGTTTAGATCGCAAATTCCGCGGATTGTTCCGGGGCGCACATGCCCAAATTTAGGGCGATCCGCGCATCTGCTCCCAGCCTAGCCCGGGCCAACCCAGGGAGAAGGCAAAAACACTTCCCTCGTAAACGACCACAGCATGTACATGAAAAAGCTCAACCAACCAGTCCGCGCCCACTAAAGTAGTTTATAAATCCGGAGCTTAGCTAGCCTTCCCCTGTGACGAAACCCATGCAGCAGATACGGTGAAACGGGAGGGGTAGGAATCACAGGGTAGTGTGGACGATATAGTCTTTCTCCTGGAAATGCAAAACAAAATTTATCGCATTTCATGCCTCGATGGGAGTGGAGAAACAGAAACCATGAGTGAAATGACTGCAACGTGTTGGAGGAACTAACCTTTTCTTGTACTGTCTGACCATACTAACAGGTACCTCCTACGCCGAATATCAGGAGCAAATACCATTCAAAAATATTGACAAAAAGAAAGCAACATTTGTATTGAACAAAATCACACCCAGTCAGCGGCAGGCCGACATTTGTAAAGGTCACCGGTCTCAGAAGCACAACGCATGTTGAAAGGGCTATTAAATAATACGTCTAATATCTAAAACATTCCATTACGCCCAAAATTGCGGATAAGAAGAAATAAGGGCTAAAACTCGAACCCACTCTTCTCCCCCCCCACACATCCCGTTAAGAACAATGAAGCACGAAACAGCGCATTAATTCGAAATCATCCACTTCAAACGATCTCCCACCATCGCTTGAACTGTCGATTAGCTAACACATCATATTGTACAAACAGGGCCCATATCCACCCTCAGCACTTTTGCATCACACACTCTACTACAGCCAACACCAGGTAAACAAGTTACCTATTAGACTGTGGATGTCTTTGGCTCATGCAGCATTTGGCCCTACTAAAACTAGTGTGTGCAACCACATCATTTCCTTACACACCCAATGTCCCTGAGGATCTCTGCCAAGAGCTCCTTGTCCTGCAGAGCTTGCACCAGCTCAGTCTCATCTAGCATCAGGGACAGCTTGCTGAGGCGAGCTTCCCTGTTTGACTTGATGAGGATGATGCCCCTCGCCTGCAGCATCTCTAGCACACCAGAGAACTCTGACTGCACCACTGGCACTACATGCTGGCCCTTGCACACCCTGCTATAGCTCTCATGCAGTTTCCCCATCTGTACTTCTTTGCCTTGTCCATTCTTCATCATCAGCAGGAGAGAACAGACAGCCAGCTTCTGGTGAATTGGGAAGCTGTCTGATGCACCCTGAGACTGTTGTACAGCAGCATGCTCATACACTTCACTGAAAACCTGCATGATTGTAGCTGGTCCTACTGTGCCAGATGCTGCCACCTTTGCTGATTCTGAGGTGTCCACATTCTCATCTAGTTCAATCAGAAGCTGCTGCCTCATCTTTCTCTCTGTCACTTCCACAGCCCTTCTGCACACAGCCAAAGCCTTGCGCACATCACCAGTGACTGCTGCTACCTTGCCTGATAGCAGATGTATAGCAGAGGAAGAAATCACCAACTCACTACCAGGTACTCCTTTCAAGCGGTGCATAATGATGGTGCTGATGTCCTGCTTGCTGTATGGAGGAAAGTGAAGCAGGACAGGCTTTACTTGAAGCCGAGCACTCAACCGAGGGAGAAGACGATCAGTCAGATCCAGCGCATTAGCTATGCCAATCAGGATCAGCTTGGACTTGGGGAGTGTAGGCCACTCAAAGATTCTGTACAAGATGGTCTGATTTTTCTCCTCTAGATGATCAATCTCATCTAATACAATCATCACCATCTTTTTGGACGTTTTCAACTTGTGCTCAATCATCTCAATAGCTTCCTTCTCCTTGGATACATTCTTCCCACACAACTTTGATGCCACATATCCACAAATGGCAGCAGAAGACTTCTGGGACATACAATTGACAAACACTTTATGAACTTCCATCCACTTCGGATCATCCAGCACCTTTTTCAGACAGGCAGTCTTCCCTGTTCCTGGTGCACCTGATATATACAAGCTGCCAGCTTTGGTCCCTGATATAGATGACCTAATAAACTCCTCAATGTCAGAGCACTGATGTTGCCTGCACACTAGCTGGCTTAGTGAAGAAGCTTGGAGAGCCTCAGCGACTGCTCTGTGTTTTTTAGTGTCGGGAGCAGACAACACAAGCTTTCTCCTAGGCGCTGCAACCTTTTTGCTAGGAGAGAGGGTAATTGGAGCAACACCTCTCGGAGAATCCAACTTCGTCTTACTTGAACTTTTCTTGGGAGTAAGCTGAAGCGGGGATAACGTTAACCGCTGGGGAGACTTGACTGGCGATGTTACAGCCGTTCGTCTCCGACACTTCCTCGTTCTCAAACTTAGCATCTTCAGCTCGAATTGCAAGAAAAGGCTTCCACCCAAGGCCGTTCAACTCTTCACAAACTCAGCCAAGTCGCTGCACCCATTAAACAGGGCAAATGGAATGAGAGGGAGAGAAAAAGAGAGCAGATGAATACAACAGCAATGGCCACCACAGCGTCGAAGAAAGAAAAGCCGCACGTAGCATTTTGAAATGGCGGGAATGTGTGAGTGCTGCCAGATAAGTATTATTTTTGCTGACAATTTTTCATTTTATGCATGGGTTTACATTTCTACCATTGGCTGATGATTTCATATTTACTAATCAGAAGAGAAATTTTTACTTTTTGAGCAATGAAATTTTGATATCTTGGCGATTTTTTTTAATAGCCAGGTCTGGATAATTGCCAATAAAACCCCTTAAACTTAGAGGATTTAAATGGTATTTATTTTATCTAAACGTAGAAGTGTGCGCCACGTTTGTCAACCAGCTATTCATTCGACAACAACGGAGGCTGTGTCTACTATTTTGCCCGGTGTCTCTATCGCTTTGATCGCAGGGCAGGAATAGATGAACGAGGTATCTGGAAAGACGGCGGCCTTATAAACTTGCTTCGTCTTTTAATCGTCAGTCTTCACTGTCATATTTTGATACAAGTCAGTAGTTACAAGCACAAATACTCGTTTTGACAAAGGTAAGGTGCGTTGTGTTTAAGGGTGGGTATCGGGTCTGCCAGGTTTGCCGTTTTCAGTCCATACATGTATTATATCCATACATATATTTTCACACATATACATGGGCGATACACATTACAACATGCACTTAGGGTAAAACGAATAACAGGCACGCGATTCTGCCGATTCTTGAATCTATTTCACATTTGAATTATATGATTACATTTGAATTATATATTAATTATTTTGATTTGAATTATATTCATAACACAGGTAAAAATGGGTCACACACAATGCAAGCAGGTGAATGGTAAAACGCTGGCAGGGTATGAGGTGAACAGATGCGATAACTCAACAGTTTCAAGTACTCCACAGTTTCACAGTGTGTTTCAAGATGAATGATGCATCTGCATCCTGTATAACACCTCTGCGTGTGGAAACCTGTGTAGAAAAAATGGGGTCAGGTAGAAAAATAAAGAAAAAAAGGAAAATAAATTCATGGGTTAGCGATAGACACAACATAACCAGCATCATCAAGCCCGGACAACTTCGAGCAGCTGCACGGCTCCAGCAGCGCCAACTATTGTGCAGGCACCAGTGCTGCCCAGCGGCCATGCAATAAGCGCGGCCCAGTGGCCACCTTAGCGCCACCTCGCTACCCAGCACCAGCATGGCCACCATAGCCGCAACTTGATCAGGCTGCGCCCGTTCTGCGCAGCTTGCAGCCCTCTGTTTTGTGGCCAAATATCTCAAATTTTTGCCTTTTTTGTTGTGCTTGGCCTGGGATTTTTTTGGTTGTCCTTTTCTTGGAATCTGGCCTTTTTTAGCTCTTTTTCTAGACACTGGCACCTAACAATTTTTCATTTGTCACTTGTATAAATATGGCTTCTCTGGCCCTTCCTGCTCTCTAATAAGATTTTCTGACACCAAAAAAGCAACAGCAGCAGAAAGATGGTTATGGCATTGGCAGGGAGGGACAGAGCTTTGTTAAGAACACAATCCATTGGTATGGCAGCCACCAGATGGGAAGCATGCAATACTATAGGCTTTCTTTGGGTGAAAAGTTGATGGCTGATCTGCAATAAGGTATCCACTTTCCCGAAAGATTTTTCTATAGAAATGATACATCGTTGGAATCAGCAAGACACACTCTTGCTATTCAGCATGACCCTGAAGCGTAACTCCCACTTAAACCCTGAAATTTCAGGCGGGCAATGTGACCATTTCAGGGGCGCCGAGGGTCGATTGGGGGCATATGCCCCACCTTGCTCCCCTGGATCCGCCCATGATTTTGGGCACAAATTTGATGTGTATTTTAATACAAACTCTGTTGAGGATGTACATATTTATGAAAATTTGATTGATGTGCCGGAAACAATATTTCTAGGGCTCACACTGGACAAAAGCTCTCATACATACCACATTTGTAGCAGCTATGTGCAAAGTGTGTGAATACATTAAATATACTAAATATCCTGACAAAAATGAAATACTGGGTGGACAGGAAGATGCTGGTCATGCTTCATAGGTCATTAATATGTTAAAAAAATGAGTATGGTAGCATTGTATATGAGGCTGCTCCCCATTCGGTAAAAACCATGCTGGATACCGTTCACCATCAAGCAGTTTAAGTTGTAGAGTGGACATTTTGTAGATCCCCAATTACAAGCATGTTAGCAAACATTGATGAGATGCTATTAGAGCTGCACCATAGAACACTTGTCATGTGCTATATACTGAAATTTAAACAAACACCAATGTATCCCACATATTCAATTTTTTGTGACACCCACCTCCGCCAGGTTGATAATGGGTCCCGTGCAGTAACTGGGAGCTGCAACCAGGCTCAGTGTTGTGGTCTTCAGGTGGTGCAGACTCCAGGAGGGAGGAGGTTCTCCTTGGTAGATTGCAACTTGGACACATCCATTCAACTCATATCTTTTAGCTCATAATGACCCACAGGAGTATTCACGCTGTGGCGACAGGCTCACATTCAAACATATCCTTTTAAAATTCCATGACCATGAGATAGAGAGAAACCCATATCTACAGGGGTCTCTGACGCTAGATGCTCTTCTGGGGGAGCATCCTGTGGATATCATTAGCATCATGCCATATCGGAGGAGCGTTGGTTTTAAAGGGAATGTGGCACCTTCACAACATGATTTTAACTGAGATAGCCAAGTTGTAAAGCAGGTCGGAAAACCCGGTACTCCATATTTCATTTGTCTTGGAACTCGATATTTCCGTAGAAAAAAGCTAAAACCTACCTGACACCAGACCCCCTTGGCCCCCGTAGCCGGCGGCCATTGTTGTGAGCTACTGGTGTGACGACACATGCTGACGTCACGATGAGCATCAGCCAATTGAAGCCCTTGAAGCGTTTCAAGTATGGTAGTGGTTGCCAGATCGTGACATCCACAGGCTGATATTTATTTCTTTTTCTAGAGGAGTATTTTTTAAAAACCAAATAGTGAGCTTATTGTACAGTCAGAGAAATCGAGAGTGGTTTCATTATTTTTGACTAAAAGTACGCCTAATAACACTAAATTCCAGGATTCGACCAAGGTGCCACATTTCCTTTAATGTCATATATTCACCCTCAGAGTTTTTCAGGGTGTACAATGCATAACGTGGAAGTTCAAGCTACCTGCTCGCTGACCTTGGTATGTGATGTGTTTATGTCTGTGTCATTTTTTAATATATATGTTTTATTTTATTTATGTTTCATTTTATTATTATATAAACTTTTGATACCATCTTAACAACCTGGCCTGTTTTACCACCTGACTTGTTGAAATTCGTGCGGATATGTCTTATTTATGGACTTCACTTAGTGTTATGGGCGCCGTATGACCACAGATGTCGCACCCTAAAACGTCAAATATGATGATGATGAACCCGGCGCGGGGCCCCTAAATTACGTCGGGGAGTCACCACGATACGTGCGCCCACGGCGCCTCAGGTGTAAGATTCAAGAACACGTTAAAAAATGAGTCAAGAAGTAGCATTCAGCATCATGCACATGGTTTTACCATCAATTCTGGCCGTTAACTCACAATTTGTTCCGATATTTGTGCAGGCAGCAAGGCCGCCATGTCCGGAGCTGTGCCGGCCGACCGCCTGGCGGCGTTGGAGAGGATAGAGGGCGAGCTGGCGGGAGTGTTGCACACAGCAGCCAACGTGCTGCAGGAGCTGGCCAAGGACAAAGCCAGTGCCAAACAGGTGGAGAACCACTCCACCCAGTTCCTGAAGGCGCTGAATGGTGTGGAAATGGAACTCACCAAACAAATCGACTACCTCACACAGGTCAGTGGTCAGACATCCTATTCACCAGATATTGATTAGAGGACCCCGCTATTGAGCGGATGTTTCTATTTATGTGGGTATTATAGGAAGATGACGTAGAAGTGGACCTTTGGCGGGGCTTGGCGAATTTCGTGGATGTATGGTGCTATAGTGATGTGTGGACAGAAATCTAAGCTTAAATAAAGCGAAATGTATTCGTACGATCTTTCTTGACGTTTGTAAGAAATGAGCAATACTTGCAAGTTTGTTTTGCCTGAATTTGTATGGCACGCCATTGTTTGCGTTACTGCCTTTAGCTTTATTATGGTATAACGGCAAAAGGTGCGCTTTCCTTGACCCAAAGATGATTGGCTGGCATCGTATCGAAGCATTCAGAGGTTTTCAAGTTTTCTTCAACACGAGTACAGCTTTTTGGCTCAAAATGATGAGAAGTCTGCGCGAATCACTTTGGAAGGATTGATTTGTGTGTTTACCTGACGCTTAAGATATATTCCGGACCAGCTCCGCCCTGACAGCCCCGCTATCGGGCAGGTTTCGACCGGCCAGCCGCACGAGGGCAGCAGCTACGCCGCTGGCAAGGTGCTGCAGATGGCCTGGCACCGGCTACAGCACGCGCGCAACGAAACTGCCAAACTGGACGCCAAGCGGGCGGCGCTGGTAGCGGCACAGGGACCGCCGCCGCCCTATCAGGCAGGACAGGCACCTCCGCCCGGGTACGGCCCTCAGCCGGCCCCCCCAGTGAACCGGGAGCTGGGGATACTCGGAACACGGCCGGCAGCTGGACGGCGAGACTGGCAGCAGGTGGGTACTGAGTTTGTGCCACTGGCTGGTTTCCACGGTCTGCTCGCGGGCCCGCAGAAACTGCGGCGTGATAAGGACGGGAGCTGGGACACCGCAGCAGCAGCGAACGCTGCACCCGCCCCGCCGAGATTCGCTGGACTGCAACCCACTGCGACTACACGTGGCTCGCGGTCGGGTGTTTCAGTGCTTGGAGCTTGTCCGGTGCCTGAATACACACGAACCAACGTGTGTGCCCATCGGCAGCGCACGGCTGTCTGGAGCAGAGTTGAGGTATTCGGGCACGTGGTTGCAATGCGGGGCTAGAAGATCATAGTTTTCTCCCTCTGCCTTCGGCTCCCGAAAGTGACCTTAATTGGTCTCTCCCTCCGGCAAAGTCACAGCCAGACACTTTGTGTCGACGTGTTGTCATTCGGGAAACTTATAAGATCGGGAGACACCCGGGATTCAGCTTACGTCGCGCTAGCGGTGTTTTATATCCAGCTACTTCGCAGCCGACGAGGTTTGTGAATTGTTGCCTACTTTTTGTGGCACGTTTTTGTATTCCAGGCGATTGCCGAAGTATCAAGTATTTGGAGGTATATCTGTACAGTTGAGAGAAGATCAGCGAGAGGGGATCTGACGCCGGTTCAGAATTCTCGCGGCGTCGTGGTGTACAAATTTGAATGCGAGCGGAGGTCTTTGGTTGTACCAAGATCGTTTGCACCGCTAGTGTATTCTCGTCGTGTATGGTTGATATTTTCACTGTAAAACATGCTGTTTATCGTATGCGATTTATTCTTTGGGTAAGTGGCCGTGAATCACAAGCTATAACATGGTGAAGACCGAGTCTGCACTGCTCGGGTGTGCTCCAGCCCCACGTTGAAGAGAATTCGAACTTAACTCAGACGGCATACCTGGCCTAAGACATGAACACCGCAGAAGGAGGCGGTACTTATGGGGCGCCTCTCCAAATCGGCCTGGCTAACTGCGCACACCGAGGCGAGGCACAGTTAGGCTTTCTCACTCTAAATTCCCGCTCCTCGCACATTCGGTCGATATTTGTCAGAGAAGGTACTACGTACAGCTGATCACGTGACAATCGGGGTTACTCGTGCACGCACACGCGGCTAGGCATCGTTATTTTCGGCACACACCAGTGGAACACGGCAAACCGAGCAACACACGGTCAACCCATCAACAGTTCACAGTACACCGGCAGGGCGGGGCACAGGTGGCGCAGTGAACGCCCTCCAGGAAGTGCGCCGCGTCGCAGGACACCAGCGCCTCTACAGACCGCTGACGCACGCCGCCGCGGCGCCGGTGCCCAGTTCTATGTACAATGTAACTACATATCTCTGTGCCATCAGCATATAATTGCAAGCCGCCCTTTGAAGCTAAAAAGACTCGTCCCGGACGCGGCCACGCCTGAAGCCGGCAGCCCACCGTCGACGGACACGCCCCTGCGGCTACCAGCGACACCGCGGGAGCGCCCCGCACCGGCAGCCCACCGTCGACGGACACACCCCTGCGGCTACCAGCGACACCGCGGGAGCGCCCCGCACCGGCAGCCCGCCGTCGACGGACACACCCCTGCGGCTACCAGCGACACCGCGGGAGCGCCCCGCACCGGCAGCCCGCCGTCGACGGACACACCCCTGCGGCTACCAGCGACACCGCGGGAGTGCCCCGCACCGGCAGCCCACCGTCGACAGACACACCCCTGCGGCTACCAGCGACACCGCGGGAGCGCCCCGCACCGGCAGCCCACCGTCGACGGACACACCCCTGCGGCTACCGGCGACACCGCGGGAGCGCCCGCACCGGCAGCCCACCGTCGACGGACACACCCCTGCGGCTGCCAGCGACACCGCGGGAGCGCCCGCACCGGCAGCCCACCGTCGACAGACACACCCCTGCGGCTGCCAGCGACACCGCGGGAGCGCCCCGCACGGTCGCCCACCGTCGACGGACACACCCCTGCGGCTACCAGCGACACCGCGGGAGCGCCCCGCACCGGCAGCCCACCGTCGACGGACACACCCCTGCGGCTGCCAGCGACACCGCGGGAGCGCCCCGCACGGTCGCCCACCGTCGACAGACACACCCCTGCGGCTACCAGCGACACCGCGGGAGCGCCCCGCACCGGCAGCCCACCGTCGACGGACACACCCCTGCGGCTACCAGCGATACCGCGGGAGTGCCCCGCACCGGCAGCCCACCGTCGACAGACACACCCCTGCGGCTACCAGCGACACCGCGGGAGCGCCCCGCACCGGCAGCCCGCCGTCGACGGAAACACCCCTGCGGCTACCAGCGACACCGCGGGAGCGCCCCGCACCGGCAGCCCGCCGTCGACGGACACACCCCTGCGGCTACCAGCGACACCGCGGGAGTGCCCCGCACCGGCAGCCCACCGTCGACAGACACACCCCTGCGGCTACCGGCGACACCGCGGGAGCGCCCCGCACCGGCAGCCCACCGTCGACAGACACACCCCTGCGGCTACCAGCGACACCGCGGGAGTGCCCCGCACCGGCAGCCCGCCGTCGACGGACACACCCCTGCGGCTACCAGCGACACCGCGGGAGCGCCCCGCACCGGCAGCCCGCCGTCGACAGACACACCCCTGCGGCTACCAGCGACACCGCGGGAGTGCCCCGCACCGGCAGCCCACCGTCGACAGACACACCCCTGCGGCTACCAGCGACACCGCGGGAGCGCCCCGCACCGGCAGCCCGCCGTCGACGGACACACCCCTGCGGCTACCAGCGACACCGCGGGAGCGCCCCGCATGGTCGCCAGCGCCACAGACACGCCTGCCTCCTGCTTTAGCTAATGACACTATGGAGCACCTCCCGCCGCCCATTGCACTGGAGGAGCAGCTCCTGCCGGAGTCGCTGCAGCGTCTCCGGCAGTACCACAGGGGCGCCCACCCCTGGCAGCCGAAGACGGTGCAGGAGGCGGCCCCTGCGTACAGCGGCCACACCTGAGCTACGGCAGCCTCTCGGACGGCAGCGCGCGTCCTCGGCGACATCCACCATTGAGCGGAGGCGCGATCACATCGACGCCGCCCCGTTCGTCCCCGCGTATTTAGGCTTACCGAAGGTGAACGGAATGTATTTATACCGGATCATGTGCTGCCGGGGGAGGAGACAGCGTTGAAACGGCGCATATCAGAATGCAAAGCACACACGCAAACAAAAGAGACCATGTTCAGCCTTTTCACATAGACAGTACGGAACGACAACCGCGGAGCGGTGGCGGATCTATTACTCAGAGCGTTTGGCAGCCAGTGTACTGCGTTCGTACAGTTTTCCGCAGCATATCACTAAACAAATCCGGGCTTCACTACGAAAAAATAGACCAAGCCGAAAGTTAAAGAATATATATTCTTTGTCCACATCTATGCTGCTTTGTCTGCTATATATGCTATATATCTGCTTTGTCCACATATATGTGGACAAAGCGCGTTCCTGCCGTGCAAAGGAAAATGGGGATCTCTCATATGCAATAGATTAGAAGGAAAATGGGGATCTCTCATATGCAATAGGTTGGAAGGAAAATGGGGATCTCTCATATGCAATAGATTGAAGGAAAATGGGGATCTCTCATATGCAATACATTGGAGATACCAGTTTCCTTTTGCACGAAAGATTTGCTCTAACCATCAGTCAATATTTCTTTTCCTCCTTTTACCGCAAGATGCTCTAACGCTCGAAACAGTTTTCAAAATTCAGTGCCTTCTTTGAGACTGGGTTTTTTTATATAATCCAACCGATTTTCTGTGGATGGCCCGGGGCACTGAAACACTTCACCAAGCATGTCTACGAAACCAAAACCACTTGCCAACTTGAAACCTCAAAACCAAAGTAAAAAAGAATGGTGATAAACGTTCCGTCAGAAGATCAGACGGTGCGGCTCTCACCTTGATTTGCCGCTTCATGGTGATGCAGAAGAGCGTGATGAAGTACATGACCAAAATCGGCCAGAACACGGGAATGTTGAACACCTCGAAAAAGGTGCAGATGAAGGCCAGTACGGTGGCCTTGGTGACACTGTACCAGAACTTGAACTCGGGCAGCCGGCGGATGAACGGCCGGAACTCGTCGGCGGCGCGGGTGGGCAGGCCCGGCTCGTCGCCGTCTGACGGCAGCGGCCAGCTCAGAGACAGTAACAACGCAGAGGGGTAACACATTCAGCGGCGCGGGTGGGCAGGCCCGGCTCGTCCCCGTCTGACGGCAGCGGCCAGCTCAGAGACAGTAACAACGCAGAGGGGTAACACATTCAGCGGCGCGGGTGGGCAGGCCCGGCTCGTCGCCGTCCGACGGCAGCGGCCAGCTCAGAGACAGTAACAACGCAGAGGGTAACACATTCAGCGGCGCGGGTGGGCAGGCCCGGCTCGTCCCCGTCTGACGGCAGCGGCCAGCTCAGAGACAGTAACAACGCAGAGGGTAACACATTCAGCGGCGCGGGTGGGCAGGCCCGGCTCGTCGCCGTCGACGGCAGCGGCCAGCTCAGAGACAGTAACAACGCAGAGGGTAACACATTCAGCGGCGCGGGTGGGCAGGCCCGGCTCGTCGCCGTCTGACGGCAGCGGCCAGCTCAGAGACAGTAACAACGCAGAGGGTAACACATTCAGCAGCGCGGGTGGGCAGGCCCGGCTCGTCGCCGCCGAAGGCAGCGGCCAGCTCAGAGACAAAACAAAGCAGAGGGTAACACATTCAGCAGCGCGGGTGGGCAGGCCCGGCTCGTCGCCGTCTGACGGCAGCGGCCAGCTCAGAGACAGAAACAAAGCAGAGGGGTAACACATTCAGCAGCGCGGGTGGGCAGGCCCGGCTCGTCCCAGTCTGACGGCCAGCTCAGAGACGGGCAGGACATGCCGCAAACAGCGCCGGGGCGGGGCGGCACCCGACACAGCAATACATCTACATTCCGGGAACCGATAATCCGTCCAATCACCTAAGTCGCATCACTGCTTTAATTACCACAGCTCCGGTGGTGTTCTTTATATTTTATTTGTGTCCACGTCAACAAAAGAGGAATTTGAATGAAACAGCTCGCGGATGGTTCTGTTGTTTTTACCGTTCCTGAAACCGCTATCATACTGGTTAACCGATATGGCATAACAGACCATTTATATTCCAGACTTAATTTGGGTGCAGTTTATAACACCATGCGGGTCTCACTTCTTTTTTAACACATAAAGTGTTCTTGTTGAATCGCTTCCGCGCGATCATATGAAAAGTCTGTCAGAGAGCTCGATCAATCATATATCTACCAAATGGTTCTGAACCGATGCACAATTAACACGCTATCAGAGGAACTAGAAAACGCCCACGCATCACCGAAGCCACGTTCCAATCAGGGTCCTGCTATGGTATGGGGAGCGGCGACCGCTTACCATCTGAGCTCATTTCTAAGCTGGGGTCCAGCTTCGGCGTTAGGAAGGCGATCAGCAAGTTCAAGTGGTAGATGGCCAGCGCGTAGGTCACGATGTACCATCCCTGCAGACACACACGCGTGCACACAGTAGGGATCAACCGCCGGGCCAGTATTCAGCGGTCGCCTGGGGGAGAGGGCAGGGGGCGGAGACGAACCTGTTGGCACAGGAACAGGGTTATTTTTTGTCAAATTGTGCAATAATGTCTTAGAAAAGAGACCAAACGGAGTTAACTTCCCGAAGAACGGCCGTGAGGAAAGGGCATGAGATTACAAAGCGCAAAGTACAGAATTACAAGTTATACGTACGCATGTGCGAGTACATGTACACCTGTTTCAGGGATAAGTATATCATTGATCAGGAAGATTAGTTTACAAGGAAAACATTAGTACAAAACCGCGTAAAACGAAACACAGCTTGAGGCCCGTGCAGTATGCAGCTACATTCTCTTGCCGCTTGAACATGAAGCCTATTTAAATGCCCCATAGGGTCTGGGAGCATATCTTGCGACACACATGGATTTAGAAGATAAATGGACGTTGCATCTGACAAGGTGCCTCGTTCCCTTCCCAATAAACATTCACAACAAAGCAGGGGTTTTATTGAATAATTCAAAATCCTGGGAGTCAACAGATTTTGTTGAATGAGGGCTCGCATTTTTCCAGGCGCTGTCGAAGAGTTCTTCCTCTTGCTTGCTATCATACTTTCTAATACGCGTTTATTTCTGACCCTATGAAAGGTGCAGAAAACAGATCCCTTTGACAGTGCGAAATTGCATATTATAAAAAAATGGCCGACGCTTACAGGAAATGTGACACCTTGGTCCAATCCCGGAATTTAGTTCAATTTAGGGCATTTTCACCCGAAAATCATGAAAATATCCATGATTTTTTCTTAAAAAAGGTACAGTAAGTTCAATATTTTGATATTCAAAATGTTACTCTATGGTAAGAAATCAAGCTGCCTGTCGATGACGTCATGATCTGGCAACTACTACCGTATTCAATTGGCTTCAATAGGCTGACTTCTCACTGTGACGTCAGCATAACGTCACGCCAGTAGCTAACGACTGTGGCCGGCTCCTTGGGTACATTTTGGGTACATTTCGTATAGGTGTTTAGCTTTTCTCTACGGAAATTTCGAGTTCCAGGACAAATTATAAGTTGAGTACCGGGATTTCCGGCATGGTTTACAACTTGGCTATCTCAGTTAAAATCACGTTATAATCACGTTAAAATCACGTGCCACATGATTCCCTTTTATCAATTATTTCTACCGGCTTTTCATGCTGGAACCGAGAAAACTGTCCGTCAAAGTCTACAATATGGAAACGCACCGTCCACACGCTAATCCAGGCTACCTATCTCCCTCCACTGCAGACACCTGGACAATACGGGGCGCGGAGGCTGGCCGCTACCGAAATGACTGTGGGACGGACCTGTGCCAGCAGGATCCGCAGACAGAAGGCCAGCATCAGCAGACAGGTGAAGACCCAGCGGCCGGTGGTGTGGGGCGTCCACCGGTCCAGCAGCGACTGGAACGTCTGCAGCGTCCGGCGGCCGTCAGTCCCCGACAGTGGCGCCCTCCGGCACCGGTCTCGTCAATCGAGTGTCCCCGCTCCCCAGTGACAACGCCTCGGGGCATTGCCCAACCACCGCCTCAGGACATTAGCCAATTTGTAGTAATGATTTTGCTTTAGCGAACCGAGTTTGTTTGGCATGCATAACAAGGCATTCAATTTTATCTACTTAGAAAAGTAAGAACAGGAACACGAAATATAGTGATGTAGGAATTTAATCTCGGTACTTAGGTAACCCTCTTGACACAGATACTCTACCAACTTCGAAACCCCAGAAAAAGGATCCATTAGTCATCATAAAAGGTTAACCTGTAAAAGCAACTGAGAACGACTAGCAATTAATCAATCAAATCAACTGGTTTTGCATGATTTCAACCCTATGCCCACCTTTAAAAGTTTACAATATGCACATGCACCGTGGATACAGGGTACACTGTACATCCACCTGCACCGCAGACTCCTAAATAATACGAGGCGCAGAGGTCTCTCATTCTCCCCTCCTCTCCTTACCCTCTCATTCCAGATACCATTGCTCGAACCATAATGAGATCACATATAATGATTAAACATCCCGGCTCCAGAACAACGCAAGGATTGCTGTATTATGCACTAACGTACACCCTTTGACACCATACAATGAATAACATAAAGCAGCTAGGTCATGGGCGGATCCAGGGACAGGTACCCCCCACTCGGCAGAGGCATTTGCGCCCCACAAAGGAGCAAATGGTTGTGGCACTGCCTCAAACCACCCTGGCACCTCCTAAAATATCGTCCTCCACGGGGGTGGGAGTAACATAACATGCAATTTGGTGCCCTATGGCAAGCCGCACATTTCAAGATGGTGTGCCCTGGGCCCACAAGATGTCATCCCCTTTTACCCCACAGAAATTGTCGACTGCACACCAGGGTTAATGATTTCAGCTAACAAAAGCAGCTTCAATAGATAAATTTACCTGACCAATCCTCTTGAATAGTTTGGGCAGCAGCCCGGGAGTGTTTGTTGGCTGTTCTTCCATATTGTCCATCATCTTTGCATCACTCTGAAAAGCAAAACCACATCACTCTGAAAAGCAAAACCACATCACTCTGAAAAGCAAAGCCACATCACTCTAAAAGCAAAACACATCACTCGAAAAGCAAACCAATCACTGAAACAAAACCACATCACTCTGAAAAGCAAAACCACATCACTCTGAAAAGCAAAACCACATCACTCTGAAAAGCAAAACCACATCACTCTGAAAAGCAAAACCAAACAGAACAATTGTAGGCCGATATATGCTTAATGTCGACACATGCTTGCCTGTGTTTGAGTGCACGTGTTTCCATTACTCTTCTTATTCGGCGGGGCAGACACAGGGTAAGAATCGTTCAATCATTAACGGTCATTAAATCAACAAACATTAAGATGGACAGTGTTCCCAAAACTTTTTTTTGGCGGAGAGCTGTAGAACTCTTTACCAGGCTGTTTATTGAGTGAGACAAAAGAACATTAATATATTCTGCTCAACCCTGGGGAGTTCTCGCTCTGGGTTTCTGTGGTGGGCCCCAAAGTGCATATTACCAATGATGTTGCATAAATGCTAACAAAATGCACAAGTACAAGCTAAATTGTCAAAAATGCATATTTCTAATGCCCAAAAAGACAAGCACATGATGAAAACTCTCCAGCGATGAGACTTGTATTTCCTATTCAAATATCTCATAGGTCAATTAGCACTTCCCTTCTTCAAATATCCACCGAATAGCAAAACAAGTACATATTTCTGTCAATAAGCCAAGCAATGCATGACATATTCTGAAATCATTAGGCAATGTATGCAGAAGCATCCTATGGTTTATTATTGGCATTTCAATGTTTTTATACCCTTAACAGCAGGCAACATTCAAACTCACCTTATTGAACAGCTGATGCAAAACCTAAGAAGGAACTAGTCTTAGTTCTTGGATGAACAGTAAACTCAGTGTCCTGGGTCCAAGTTTATTCAAGTGCGTGCTGTCCTGGAAAGCAGAGAGTTGAAAGCTGATGAAGACATTGAACACTGAAACAGTGAATGGTTTTCGGAAATACATACAAATAATAGCACAAGCACAAAAAACAATATCAAAATATTTGCTATGCTCCTGATTATGTCAGTGGGAGGGGAGGGGGAATGTGGTAAAAGTTATGGGAGCTGGGGTCCATTGATGAGGTGTACATCGGACGAGCATGGATGCGGTTCAGGACATGTTCGCGACGAGTATCCCAGGCCATTTGCACTATTTGTTCTAGCAAGGGCATACTTTACATCATTTGGTTCACCATGGTGAGAGGAATCCAATCACGCCTACAGACTTGCTCTTGCTCAGCTGAGTAGAAATCTGGAGGGAAAAATGTACACTGCCCTGTTGTAAGCCTATGGAGCCTTCCTTGACCTCTGCAAACCTCAATATTGACTTGAGTAAAAAATAGGTAGTTAAAATAGTTAAAATAGTACCTTCTCTTCGTCTCGTTAAGAGTTTTTAAAACTGTCCACAATTTTTCTTTAGCTTTCCTGGAAAATGATAAAGAGAAAAATACACTCCACCAAGCGAGGCGCATCTTACCACAGACCCCAGCTGGGAGCATATCAAGACATAGGCGGATCCAGGGGGCAAGGGGCATGTGCCCCCCGATCGACCCTCGGCGCACCCTGAAATGGTCACGGCGCCCCCTGAAAGGTCGATGGCGCCCCCTGAAATGTCGCTTTCCACCCCCCCAGGATGCGAAAGTCGGCGCCCACTGATAGGATTTGGCGCCCACCCGGTCAAAAGTGGCGCCCCCTGGTCCGGATGGCACCCCCCGGGGAAGGTCCCCCCGATCGGCAATCCTGGATCCGCCTATGTTAATCAAGACTACATATCCCATCAAAAAGTGCCAAATTTTAATACCTATCTATTAATATGGCCAGATCATAATACCGTATTATTTTCAGCCATCATGTCCCAGTTCACCTTACGTCCACCAGTCCACCTGAGAGAGGTTGCACAATGATATTAAATATTGTATGTGTAAGACATAATCTATCTGAGGACAAAATGTATAGTTTCAGGTGAATGTGTCTGTAAACTTTTTTTGTCAGTCGAATGGATTAACACGCACATTGACGGGGGTCTGAGCCACCTTCGCTTTGACGGGGAGGGGCGGGTACCCGCCCCCCCAAGTACTCGAGAACCACAGTAGGTAGCGAAAAACGGTAAACGGCGTTGGGTAGCCCATCCACTTCTCCATCGAGAATATTTGTACCATTTTTGTCAGGTCACATTTAAGGTCACGAGAGGTCAAAACATGCCGTCATAGGGATAACATGTAAATGAAGGTTTTCCGCCATTATATCTGAACAAGTAAAGATAGAGCAAAACGACTTGAAATATGTGAATCCTCGCAGCAAGCCGAATCGAATGTTATATAATATGACCTTGCTAGGTCAAATCAAAGATTTGACCTAACCTGAGGTCAGGTCCAGGTCAAATTATATAAAATGTATATCATTAGAACCGCAAAGACAAGGCGAGTCTAATGCAGCTAAAATAAACGCTCTATCGCCATCCGTCACTGAGTTATTCAGTCAAAATCATTGTCCCATGTAGAGGTATCATTGTAGAATCATTTTCCAATGGAGAGGTCATGGCTTGTACCTGACCTTAGGTCGATATAAAGATACCGGAACATATTTTAGAGAACTCGGTGGGCCCATTATGTAATATGAGTTTCAATCGGATAATTTCACCCTGTTCCGACTTATGCTATCTTGGTCAGGTCATTTGACCTGTACTGGTGACCTGACCTGAGATGACCTAACCTTAAAATGTTCACAGAAGTTGTAAAAATGATGAGAGAAAGGTATGCCAAGTAAGGTGGCGCATAGCGCCGCCATTTTTCTGCAATTTCTCCGAAAAAACGTGTGGGGGCGGGTACCCGCTACCGTCAATGCGTGTGTTAAATAAACGTGTACTGTAAGGTAAAAAAACAAGGGAGTAAATTTGCTATAAGAATCTGTGAGTCAGTGAAAATTTTTAAAATCAAAATTTTGTTCTGAAAGCCCAGACCAAGCATCACTTCACTGCTATCTTTGCCAATATAAGGGGAGTCTCAATGGTGGAGCCCCCTGGTCCGTCCAAGGGAGGCATGGTGCCCAGATTCCTGACTCTTCCTCCGTTCTGTCACCTCTGGATACATTGTGAAGTCATTGAGTCTATGGAGCTATTTTCCCCGTACTTGATGAAGTCAATGACTGTAAGGTGTATCATGGAGTCCATCCATACATATATTTACTGCGATGGCATGCAGTAAAATTCATGCCGGTACATGCTAAAAACAAAACTAAGTACATACACAGGAAAGTATGTTACGAAATTATTGCTCTGTGCGCTCACAATCATAAGGAGTTATGTTATAGGTTAGGTTATCTTGTATGTTGGTGTAATGCTTAAAATTATTGGCCAAACTAAGAGTCTCATTATCGTGGCTATTTCATTATTTCTGGCATCTAGGGAGTCGAACAGGCTCGCCCTCTGGCACCCTCTGTCATATCCTAAAGTTCCATACCTACCTTCAAATCACCGCGCATGACCCGATTCCCCATAGCCTCTCCCTCCCTCCCTCCCCCTCCTCTCTCTCTCTCTCTCTCTCTCTCTCTCTCTCTCTCTCTCTCTCTCTCTCTCTCTCTCTCTCTCTCTCTCTCTCTCTCTCTCTCTCTCTCTCTCCCCCCCCCCCCCCCCCCGCATTAACATGCACTGCATGCACAGCCAATCAACTTACTACCCACTCCCCTAACTAATGTGCCCCCAGCAGCAGCTGATGATAGTGTGGAGCCGTGACACTGCACAGCTTGCATCTTCCACGGCTGCTCTGAGCCTCCCGCGGGCGATCACGGTTAAGCAGTTGGTGCCGTGCAGCGTCCTCTGCCACTGCAATGCTGCTCGTTGGCTTATTGGACCATCAGCGGTGCCATGGCTAGGGGTGATCTACTGAAGCGTTGACTCTGAATGGTTATGAGGCTCTAGTGTGGCGGCCGCTAGGCGGTGCTGTGGTGGCCGCTGGGCGGCACTGCGGTCGCCACTGGTACCTCACCGCTGGTCGGCGCTGCAGGGCCTTCTGTCCATGGACTAGCCCATTAATTTATTTTACTTTCTTCACCTGTTCCCCTTTTTTCTTTTATGTTCACTACCACCGCAGTGAGACTTTCTCCTCGCGTCAACCTCTGCTGCTGCCATATTGACTGTGATACCTCTAGAGGAGAGGAATGCTCCACCCATTATGTGCCTCGCATGGGTCTACCCATTGCTTTGAGTCTACCTTCATGATGCCATGTGGGGGTTGGTGCTACATTCCTGGCTCAGGTCTGTAGAGCACTCGATTTACTGTGGATGCCCCAAAGCTTTTTAGATTTCAGGGAGGGTGGATTGAGTGCTGTCATCTGGGTGTGTGTACTTGAGGAATGTTTTGACTGTGAAATATATGAGTATGGACTCAAACTTTAAAAGCTTGTAGCGGATGCTGAGAAGTATGATCTGGATCAAATTTTGGCCATGGAACCTAGGCCAAAGAAATAATTTCCATTGGTTGCAGAAAATATTGGTAAATAACAAGGTAATGAGGTAGGTGGCTTCACACATGTTGCCAGATAACTTCAGGTTGATCTGTATGATAAGTGCTACTGTTCAAAAGCTCCAATGGATCAAAGCTTCCTTTAATTAGAATTGCTACAGGTTAACATATAACATAAGTGCCACTATTCAAAACATCCTCCAGTGCAATATTCCAAGTACCACAACTGGTGTTGACCACAACTGGTTAGGTTAGGTTAAATTAGGTTAGGCTAGGCTAGGCTAGGCTCGGTTAGGTTAAGTAGGCACACTGCATAGCCACAGCAGCTGATGAAAGCGAAAGTGCCACCAGTAGGTTAGGTGCGCCACAGGCCAGCTCGCTGAGTCGAGAAAGCTTAGGTCAGGTTTGGTTATGTTGTGCTACATGTAGAAATATTAAGAAGAATTACCAAAGGTTTTTGAAAAAGCATCACTCAGCAATGCCAAAAGCAGTTTTGGCACTAGGAACATTTCAAAGAAGGATGTTTCAGCAATGCAAAAAACAGCTAGACCAATTGGAATATTTCACTGATGAAAGCTTTGAACAGTGGCAATTACAATCCAGATCAACCTGTGGCGCTTTTGTTTGGAAGGGTTTTGATTCGTAGGGAGCTTTTGAGCTGTGGTAGTTATGATGTAGATTAGCCTGTTGTGATTCTATCTGGCAACATGTGTGAAGCCAGCTTCCTTGTTACCAATAACAATGCCTGTAATCTAGCACCCAGGCATTGAGCACAACAAATAAAAATAGAAGTACAACCAACATAGGTAAATAGGCAGACATGATTAAACATGATGCTCAGTTATCACAGAATTTAAATTTTGAATATTTCAGCTCAAATTTCTATGTTGATGTACCGAATTGCAACTGAAAAATAGGCTCCTTATTTCAGCACAGATCCACGCGATCACTTTTAAAAATAGAAAATGAAACCACCCACCTACCTTTACATCGCACCTGACTGTACAGTCTGAGCCTTAAGTAAAAGTATCTTGAGTCTGAGCAGCCTTTCTCCCCTTTGCTCGTTCTATTCAGTTATTTATCCATCATCAAATCAAGCGAATGACTTCAGCGGACACAAAAACAAAACTACGACACCGGTAAGTAATTCCCCTTCCCTCCCTCATCACACAACGCCTTGCCTCACACAGAATTTGTGGAAAACAAGGATAGGTAGTGGGTAATGCCAGATCTACTAAAACAGCTGTTGTTCGCTTTACTTGGTAATACTTATTAGCCTAGAATATTCTGAATCCTCCATCAAATATAAAACATATTCGCCTAAACTCGTCGCTTATTGCCCGTTAGGGCTCTACCTGCACAGAATTTACAGTTCACGAACAAGACTCAAAAGCTAAGATCTGGAGAGTTCTACGCTGACACGACAATCGTAATAGCTATCAAGTTATTTAACACTCCAGATTTTCAATAAGTCTCTAGCTTCCATTCCTTGCGTGGGGAGAAGAGACTTGGACAGATGCCCTTGCATTGATAGACGCAGGGGAGGGGGGAATTCCGTTCATGACCCCCAAAGCGCTGTAAGGGGGCCAAAATATCTTTTGGACCCCTGAAAGGCCGGATAATTTTTTTTAAAAGTTGTTTGCACTAGGTCTGTCGAGTAATTAAATCTTCGCGCCCACCCCCTCCTCCCCCACGGGAGCGATCATGTACTTGGAGAGGTTGCTGATACTAGTTCTGTCGAGCACTCAAATCGCATGTCCCACAAAAACTAAATCGCAAGTGTTGGCGCCCACACAATTTAAAAGTTCAAAGTCGACATAAAAGTGATCGTAAAAGTCAAATTTCGTTAAAAAGTGGTTAAAGTTAAATCAGACTATTTCGGCCCATACAAAGTCACTTATGTACAACACATCATTTAGCTCCAGGATGGTAGCGAAAGCCTTCTGCCGCCCCTTCCCATCCCTCCTTTTTGGAAGGCGTTGATTCGGCTAGCACACTGGGAGCCTATGCTGACTTGCTTTTCGCCGATACCATTCACGGTATGAACTTGAACCGGGCACACACCGAGGTCAGATATTCACCTCTAAAACCGGTGGACCTTCTCAAACGCTTGTTCGCGACCTTCATCATTGCTGGAAGTTGGAACGTCCCTCCCCCACCACAAATCCACACGTTTCCGCCAGTTTCCGGCCTGCATCCGCCACTGGCCATACCGGTATCATTTTACCACGTACCGTCGCACACAGCAACCGGCTGCTGCCAGATCCCGGGGGCATGAATACACCGTGTCTTACGACCACTCAAACAAGCTATAAGAACTGTATGAAAATAGCCTGTATTGAATATCGTAGAGCAATACGCCCAGTGCTGTCCCGTGCGATCTCTATGAGAAAGGTCATCTAAGCACATGCGCTTGGCGCCATTTCAGCATCCTAAACGGAATATGAATGGCTTGACGCCAATACTGGCAGAGCCAAAGCTTATACTGGCAGTCTGCACGCCACCACCGATTACATGGTTCCACAGGATAAGACACCACTACGCCCCGGTTAAACCACTACAAACCCCACCATAATCGTTTGCACACAGTGCGACAGATATGACAAAAGTGCTCGGTTGCAAGACGTTCAAATCCGCCCTGGTGCGGGCTAAAAGTACACCTTTCCGAAAATACATTTTTCCATACCATGGTGGCATTTCCACCAGCTCTGTCAGCCAGCACTTACGTATGAAACGTCGTAATCAAACATCTCAGAGAGCGAGAAAGAGAGAGAGAGCCAGGTTGTTCAACCCATTTACACTTCGTATGCACTTGCATCTATCATCAGAGAGTAGAATATGTATATCTATTCTCCATCCAGCGAAAACAAAAACTTTTTCCCTGATCATTGTCAACTCTCAGCACCACTTCACGGACTGCCATCGCCACTAAGCTATCACTATTCCGTCATGGCGCGAGCCAGGCAGACATAAGCATCGTCAAGCGAAAACTCGGGCACCTCGGTGCTAACACTCCTTGAGCTAATCTCTCGCCCCACAGAGCCATTTTAAGAATCCGTGTGACAGTGCAGTGCACCCAAGCCCGGCTCTGCGACGGACGAGGTCACTACTTCTTGTTCTTCTCGATGCACTTGAGCAGGTCATCGACATCCTCAGGCGAGCCCAGGAAGATGGGGCTGCGCTGGTGGATCTTCGTGGGCTGCACGTCCAGCATGGACTGGGAGCCGTTGGAGGACTTGCCTCCCGCCTGTCGAATACGGGAGGAGTGGCAACTTTGTACCGCAGGCCTCATTCGAAAAAAACGGGGAAAACAGTTCTGAATAAGAAATCGAAGCCTTTACCGACATGGGGTTGCCTTTTACCTAGTACCGTAGACAACAGCTGCGACAATCTCATTATTAGAATGGTCTATTCACCGTTCAAAATTAAAGAAAAACAATAATTGCAGTAAAATAATGCCATGTCTTAGGGTCCCTTTACAATGACAGCGATTCTAGTCCACTCCGCAACTATGCACCGACCTGCTCCATTATGAAGGACATGGGGTTGCACTCGTACAGCACGCGCAGCTTGCCGGCGGGCGCGTCTGCCGTGGCGGGGTACATGAAGATGCCGCCGTACTTCAGGGTGCGGTGTACGTCCGCCACCATGGAGCCGATGTAGCGGCCGCCGTATGGCTTCTGGAAGAGCGAGTGCATATAGGGTTATATACTATACACGGGAAGGCAGCTGACGGGAAATAAAAATGGGACAGGAGTCTCCTCACATATGGCGGCCAGAACTCATAGCAAGAGGCAACACATAAAACTTAGACAATATTTCACCGGAGGCGTTCCAAAACAGGTGGAAATTTTCAACCATGCAACGTATTAAGTAAAGAAAACGACGCCCGACCCAAAGGGCAGCAGAATCGACAATTTGCAAGCCCCTTAACGAGGCACACCTAAATCACACCGAAGAAGCTCGCAATAGGAACACCATAACGTATGCGCCACTTAAAATGTCACGCTTCTTCTGGGTGGCTTTCAAAATATACACTTTAAGAGCTGGTCCTGAGACAGGAATCGTTCATAACACAGGTTTGTGAGGCAGAGCACCGTCTCTATCTTACAAGCTGTTGAGTCACCTCCTCTCATACTCAAAATGTTATCCATTTGATTCTGAGCCATTAAATAACCAACGTAACTAACAATGCATTGATCATAGGTAATTTTGATCACATAACTCCAATATACACCAGATTGTGTAGCTCCAGCTACTCACGGGTCCGGCCTTCTTGCTGTTGACGTACTCCCTGACGGCGTCGTCCCACTTGTTGGCATAGCCTTCGTTCAGACTGTAGATCTTGCCACGTGGTTTGATCCGCATGTTGGGGTCGGTCAGCACGAACTCGCCGATCGCCTGTCGGCAGCCACGTGCAACGATTGCCGACGGGAATACTGTGTATAGGACACTCTGGCGGATATGTCCTGTCAAGAAAGCGAAAAACGAGGGGGGAGGGGTGGGGGCACCACTCAACCTTCCCATGTGGGGAGCTCACCCTCTGCCTAAGCCTTCGAGTCCACACCGAATGTCTCGACTTCTTAAAGGGAATGTGGCACCTTGGTCGAATCCTGGAATTTAGTGTTATTAGGCGTACTTTTAGTCAAAAATAATGAAACCACTCACGATTTCTCTGAAAAATGTACAATAAGCTCAAGATTTGGTGTTCAAAAATACTCCTCTAGAAAAAGAAATAAATATCAGCGTGTGGATGTCACGATCTGGCAACCACTACCATACTTGAAACGCTTCAAGGGCTTCGATTGGCTGATGCTCATCGTGACGTCAGCATATGTCGTCACACCAGTAGCTTACAACAATGTCCGCCGGCGACGGGGGGCTGAGGGGGGCTGGTGTCAGGTAGGTTTTAGCTTTTTTCTACGGAAATATCGAGTACCAAGACAAATGAAATATGGAGTACCGGGTTTTCCGACCTGCTTTACAACTTGGCTATCTCAGTTAAAATCACGTTGTGAAGGTGCCACATTCCCTTTAACCCTACTTCACTTTTATCCCGGATAGTCTCCCGCGGACGAAGGTAAACAAGTCGTCACAGACCAGGGGTGCAGTGATACGGTGACACTCAGGGCCCTCCAAAGTTAGTTGGTAGCAATCTACTGCCATGGCGCACAAATGCGACTGCTCCATAGAGCTTACGTGTTAAATTGGTCATTTTCCGACAGCTGCTGTCATCAGCCTATGGCCGTTGGAAAAGATCTAATAACGCTGTTAGAAAGCCTGTTCTCTGCTCTTTCCATGTTCTATTTTGCGTTTTTACGTCAGACGCACAGAACTACCTCGAAACATCCATTTTCGAGAACTCTGCAAATGTGCGCCACAGATTTCTTGGCGCACACCCCGTACGCCAGCGTCGGCGTAGCGCAGTGGATAGAGCAATGGTCTAGAGATCAGAAGAGTGTGTGTTCGAGACCTAGTCGCGGCACACGTTTTTAACCGCTAACATTGCACACGTTTTTAACCGCTAACATTAAGTTTTGCGAATCAATTTAGTCGTTCAGAACTCGTGCAGATTCTTACAACTATAGTTAGACAACAAAGATAAAGCTGCCGCTTTACCCAGTGGCGGATCCAGGGGGAGGGACTTAAGCCCCCCAAAATTTACGAGCCTCTAAAGTTAATAGATAGACGAGCGACTAACCGAGATACTGGCGGGTGAGGCTCGAGCTTCGAGCCGGTGAGGCTTGAGGTGAGCCCCCCAAATGAATTCCTAGATCCGACACTGAATTTACCCCTATTCCTGTCAAGGAGAGATTCTGCCCACCCATTACGTTTTTTCCAGGATATCTCCTGAACAGTTTGCGATAAGCATTTGAAACTTTCTAGCTTGTAAAACTGGGGCAGATTCCATGGAAATTTTGAGACTAAATCTTGACCAGGGGCGGAGCTATGACCCGATATTTGGGGAGGTTCTTTTCCCAAAATGAGTATTATTGTATACGGTTCGTTCTTCGCACAACAAAGCCGTCCGTTACAACATTGAGATATGTCATAATGATACAATATTATGAATAGGATAACAGGTAATAGCTCATTTACATTTTCAGCTTGTTTAACAGAGGCAGTTACAGCAACAAAAAATCGGGATTTTTAGTATATTAAAATTGTACTTTCCAGAGTACAAGATTGCTTACAGGGCAGCCTCGAGGAATAAAGAAAACTATACCATGTTCCCAGCCAGTGGCGGATATAAGGGAGCTAGGGTGGCTCAAGCCCCCCGAAATTTCCGAGTGCATATAGCAAATACATAAGCGGAGCCTGATCTGAGGCAAAGACCCTATCCCCGTCCGAAATGAAGCCCTGGATCCGCCGCTGCTCTCAGCCCTATTTTTTATAACCGTGCATTGGCATAAGCGCGCTTCGGTATTGTAATTAAGGGGTGTCACGCAGGTGCAGTTTTTCACAGTCCAATGAATGCTACAAGCATCTTCGGTATGCATTCGGTTGCAAGACCGAAAAGACAACAATTCACCCACAGACGGATTAGAGAGACAAGACTATTACGCTCACCCGGGTTTTGCACAGGCGGAAACAGGTCAAGCAAGATACAAAGTATCAAAAGTTGAGAAACATATATTGGTACCCATGCATGGTTCCCCGACATTGCCAATATGAATCTTGCCCCACTATTTTGCTTTCTTTCTTCCATCTCTGATGACTTTTTGCATTATACCATATATCTCACGAAGGGGCGACATTTTCCGCCCCTAGCCCTGACATTAAAACGGGCTTCCAGGACTCTGACAGAAGCAGGGGTCATACCCGTTGCCTAAACTGGGAGCGGCAGAAAATAGAAAATGCCAATCTCGCAAGGTATAGGTGGATCCAGGGGGAGAAGCACATGCCCCCATTCAATTGATGATCGACGCCCCTTTGAAATTTCCGATGACTCTCCCTAAAAGGTCGTTCCCCGGGATGCGAGTATCAGCGCCCTGCGGTAGAATTTGGCGCCAACTTGATAGGTTTTGCCGACCAAAATTGGCGCCCGCTGATCCGGATGCCCCCACCACCCCAATCGGACACCCTAGATCCTACCATAAAAAGATGGATGGGATCACTAGTCACAACCGTTCCCACAAATGCACTGCTCGGCATCTCCAATCCATTGTTTACCCCCCGTCCCCTTCCTCACGTAGACATACAATGAGTCTTCCAGGTCAGATAAAGGCCGCAAACCTCCTCCTCCAGTATGAATACGCCCCATACATCGCTCAACTCAGTGAAGAAGTGGAAACACAAATTGACCAACTAACTAACCACAAACCCTCACATGAATTTCTCCCCCAGCGTCCCTAATACACTGTGTACCTTTTTTATATAATGTAATTTATTATTTTTCTATTCTTCATCTGATAATCCACACATATTCAGAAATGATTGAAGGCAACAATATGTTAATTTCTCATAGTGAAATTCGAGACATTGAATTAAGACCAGCTTGCGGTGTTGACATAAATTCTTAACTTCCAAATAGGTGTACTTAATAAATATTTATCAAATGAGTTTATCTCTATATTTAAACCATGTGTTTTTGTTTGTAAAGTATTTTCATCACCACCTTGCTTTGCTCCACCTGAGTATATAGCTGACTTGGTATTATTTGTGACTTATTAGGACTTTATCTACACCCATCAACTCAACAAAACAAAAAATCATAGCTGGAAAGGCACTAAAAGCTCAATTGCAAAAGCCTCCTTCATAACCACTTATGCTTTTCAGAAAGTCAAATTTTTTTTGCAACAGTTGGGGGATGGTGACACCATCAACCAGTTGAAAGTGTTTCTTCTATTCCCTTAGTTGCAAACAAATTTATAAAAAAACACTGTTACGTGCCCAGCACATGAGTTCTGATTATCTTCCATATTGGGCTGTACCAAGTGAGTGTTTTGAAAATATTTGAATCAGCTGGTGCTTGATGCAGTAGGGCACCATATCCTGATGTATGTGCCACTGCAGTAATGTATGTGTAAGGCTTCAATGATAAAGCATACTTAATGGATGATGATGTTCTTACTGTCAATATATGTGTATGAATAAATGGGTCACCATCCCCCCCCCCATCACACTGCCATGTATCCTGACTGGCTCCCATGCTTATTTTTAGTGTGTCACCAATGTGCATAATGGACACCTGATTCTTTTAAATGTGTTCTGCATTATTGTCAAATTATGCACTGCTTGTTTCTGGCCATGGCAAAACATAGACCCAGTTTCCATGTGCAATGAGACAATCTGGATAGAGCTGAGAATCAGGATACAGGGATCACAGTTTCTGTGACACTTCGGCTTGGATATAGGTGGAACTGTAACAGATAGAAGAGTTTTTTATCACAATTTTGTCTATATCTCTAGCAAAACATTCACACCTCCTTTCACTCCCTTCACTTTCCCTTAACCCAACTATACAATTTTATTTGAAGAATAATAGTTTTGTTTAATGAATGTTGTTTAACAGTTTTATTTGAAGTTTAATACAATTTTCTTCAATTTGATATTGCTTAATGACCAAGAAAGCTTCACCCTCTGCAGACTACTCACCTTTACCTCTGCAAAATAAGGAAAATATTTACAATCATTCTGTCATGTGCTGTCACACCTGGCTAGCTACAGATAGACGTGAAACGGATTCAAGCTGTTTCAATTGCCCAAAGCTCTATCAGTATTTCAAATGTATCCTGCATCTTGATACAATGCACAATCCTGATTGGCCAGTCTGCAAAGTATGGAAGCAGGCCAGACGAGTAGCACCAGCACCCAAAATTATCGCACCACCAGCCTAAAAATAATCACAAGAATCTGCCATATACCAGGGAGAAAAACACACACATTCCTACCTACATGATGCAATGCTACCTCTCTTATTAGTTAATTAGTTGAGGACTTTTTTATAAGACCCCCTCATGTGTCTTTATAACTATTCAGCCATTATTTTACTGGTTTTCAGTGTCACCTTCCTCGCACCCGTCTTGCAAATTCGCACCAGGTTGATAAAATTTGCACCAGTCGCTCCCTGTCTCCAAGGGCACTCACATTGACAAGATCTCATCGAAAATGTCATACTTTGCACACTGGCTGATTGGCAATGGGAATTGACACTTGGTCATACTTGGATCTTGAAAAACAACAGTTGATAAGAACATAAGGCAGGAAAATTAAGGCCACCATAATATTGAGCTCCCAGAATCCCTCATTACCTACCCTGGAGTGTGATCACATCCTGATGTCCACCTCACATAGGCATCTTGCTTTGACCCTTTCCTCATACAGATTCAATAAATTCGCTTGTGATGCAGGATCAAAATTACACAAACCGGGGTATCCTCCGTCCGAATATTATACATGGCGTCCATTTGAATATTTGACAAACTATCACCGCCAGTTCAATGACTTATACGTTGCTTAGATCCCACACAAGACAAAAATACCCACAAAAAAGTAAATAGGCCACCTTCAGGACATGTAAGTGCCGTAAGAGGTGAATAAAAGACCAGCTGTGTGAAAGCATGCATCTCCCGCGCCGAGTGTAGTGTATCGTCCAGCAATAAATAAGTCAAACCAAAAGCGCAGTGTTCGCCGCTACCGAGCAGAGCCCATATACAAACTAAATTTGGAAGAATCTACTATTTCCTCCTAAAATTAGACTAGAGGACAATACTCAAATATTTGTATTTAAATTTAAGAAAATATTTCTTAAGTTGTTGCTCATTCGTTTCTTAAAAATAAGAAATTGAAAACAAAATATTGCTTTTGTGGTAATCTAATCACAAATCATCAAAATAGACTCATGGCGCACATACTAAACTTTGGTGTACCCGTCCTCTATTACCCTGGGTGACACTGAGCGCCGACTCCGTGCGTCCGAGCTCCAGCGTCAGGGGCAGAGGAGGGAGCGCCGACTCACCGGGTCCAGCATGAAGCCGTTGACGCCCTGGCCGGTGCTGAGCACCATCATGGTGGCGCTGCCGTACAGCGCGTAGCCGGCGGCCACCAGCTGTCGACCCGGCTGCAGCGCGTCCGACACAGAGGGCGCGTCCGGCGACAGGCGTCTGTCGCACACGGCAGTGTTAGTGGGGGCTAAGGGACACGGTAGCGCGTCCGACACAGAGGGCGCGTCCGGCGACAGACGTCTGTCACACACGGCAGGGTTAGTGGGGTCTGCGGGACACAGCAGCGCGTCCGACAAAGAGGGCGCGTCCGGCGACAGGCGTCTGTCGCACCCGGCCGGGTTAGTGGGGTCTGAGGGACACAGCAGCGCGTCCGACACAGAGGGCGCGTCCGGCGACAGGCGTCTGTCGCACCCGGCCGGGTTAGTGGGGTCTGAGGGACACGGTAGCGCGTCCGACACAGCGGGGTCACTGAAAGCAGTGTACACCTGCCGCATACAGCGGGGTTATTGATGTCTGTAGGATACGGCAGCGTGTATTTGCCGCACCCAAACACACACGCACACACACACACACACACACACACACACACACACACACACACACACACACACACACACACACACACACACACACACACACACACACACACACACACACACACACACACACACACACACACACACACACACACACACACACACACACACACACACACACACACACACACACACACACACACACACACACACACACACACACACACACACACACACACACACACACACACACACACACACACACACACACACACACACACACACACACACACACACACACACACACACACACACACACACACACACACACACACACACACACACACACACACACACACACACACACACACACACACACACACACACACACACACACACACACACACACACACACACACACACACACACACACACACACACACACACACACACACACACACACACACACACACACACACACACACACACACACACACACACACACACACACACACACACACACACACACACACACACACACACACACACACACACACACACACACACACACACACACACACACACACACACACACACACACACACACACACACACACACACACACACACACACACACACACACACACACACACACACACACACACACACACACACACACACACACACACACACACACACACACACACACACACACACACACACACACACACACACACACACACACACACACACACACACACACACACACACACACACACACACACACACACACACACACACACACACACACACACACACACACACACACACACACACACACACACACACACACACACACACACACACACACACACACCCAGCTGGGTTACAGAGGTCTATGGGATACAGCACTGACACTACAGCCTACCAACGCAGCATGGCCACGACGGCCAAGCATTGCTGCTACAGTGGTTTGCTACACACAGTGGTGTTGCCGTGAATCTCTTCTGCCGGGGAAATACCAACACGCAGCAGTCAAAGCGAGCGCTCGGGCACGGCATGATCACATTCCGGGTCAGACGGCAGATCACCACCTGACCAAGGGGATCACGCCGTCCTGGGAAAGGATGCCAGACCTTCAGGAGAGGCGAGTTCGAATCCCACGCCGGTCACGCTTTAACTCCCTTTTAGCAGCGTGAGAGTTAGAGCAGTATAAAATTACGACAGGAGCTGGTGATTTGTAAATCCGAAACCAGACACTGAACCAATCGCACCACTGCCATCCTATATAATTAGCCACTTTGTTATAAATGGCTACGAATTATCTGGAAACCCCTGAGCTTCGGCCACATTTTTGCCACATCACAAGTGATGATGGCTTTGGCTGGGGCATCTGATCATCCGTCCATAGCTGCATAAAACAGGGTAGACAGGTAAAGAGCACAGGGAACACAGTGTTCCATCATACCAGTGGGACCATTGCCGAGTGGCGAGGGTCACCATGAAAAGCCTGTGGTCGTACACGGGGCGGGCATGGGGGCGAGGGCAGAGGCCAGCCAGTGAGCAGAAACCGGTCACAGGATCGGGCGGCGTTGCCCGAATAGCTAGGCACTGAGTCAGCAGGCACCCTGAGATGCCTCGTGCCATAAAACAGCGGGGAGCTGGGAACATTACAGGTGTATACATCTAATCCCGCTCGAAGGTTCGTCCAGGGTTGCCTTTTTTAAGACAATACTGGCAAATATAAACATGAATTTATCCGGGGCGTGCCACGGAAGGTTGCATGTGCATGAGCACGAGAGACTGCCATGAAGCAGCTCCATATATTTTTGGACATGCCAATAGCACTACATGATAAATGTACGGAAACCGTCCATTTCTACATCTTTTGTAAACCCGAAATACACTTGAGGCGACATCGATCTTTGAGAAGCTAGAAAACAGAAACACACCATTCAACCACCATGTTCTGTCTGACGGAGCGGCTTCTATCCCTTCCAAGGTATGGCTAAAACACCAACTCACTGGTTTCGAATCATCAGCTCAGTGTATACACCAGCCAGGTCGTAGAAGTCCTCTATCAAGAGAGCCACGTGGGCACCTGTTCAAATTTGCAGGCTTTCCGAGGTTACATTCAACAGTGTTTTCGTGTCCCCCCCCATCAGTAGCCCACGTAACAAATTGGCTGTAACACCGTATATACTAATTCCCCCAGCCCACGCCCGATGCTTTTATCATCCATCTAAAAAAGGCAGGCTCCCATACTTGTTTTTCCTGGTGTCCCATGGATGGATGGATGGTGGCATCCTGGTTAAGGTTAGGTTAAGGTTAAGGTATTGTGGGCTGAGGTTAGACAGTCTATTTGAATACCCACTTCATGGTAAGGACGTGTTGGGACAGGATATGTTTGTCCAGCCTTGCTTTGAATGCATTAGTAGATGGCGCACTTATCACATGTTCATCTTTTCAAATTCATGCACTTATTCATGTTCATCCATGGTGTGCCATGGATGATTTGCTCGAACGGTTCTCGGAATGTACAGACAAATAATGAATGCTGGTCGTCGACCCCAGCAGGTCCGGGATGGTTTCAATAGGTCACGTGTCTGAAAATGCTCAATCATTGCCCTAACAGATTATAAACACAGCGACATATGCTGTCCTTGGTCCCAGTCGTTTAATTGTTCACATTTGCCCCGCGTACGCCGTTCACCAATGGAGGCGAATCTGGGGGGAGGGGCACCGGGGCACGATGCCCACCCTTAAAACAGAAATTTTAACGCTATACCTATGGCGTTGACTGAAAAGAAATGGGTTGAAAAGCCCATGGTGCCCCCCTAAACTCAGAAGTTCCGCCGCCACTGCCGTTCACGATGTCGTCGGCCTCGCCGAAAGCGACTCGGACTGCCCCTTCTGGCTGCGTCCGAACGGAGTCGCCCTGCCACGTCCAACACTGCCGGCTCCACGTGGTCCGACCAGACACTTCTGCACAACCACTACGCGGGCCGCGATCGAATACGGTGAAAACAATGGTAGCCACTAGGCGTGACTGTTTTGGTTGGGACCCTGGTCATGCATTACAATACTCGGACGTGTAGTAACAGCTGCCCAGCTAACGCGATCTCAAACAGTGCGCGGAGTGAGGCAGGGCGCAGAGGGCCCAAAGTCCACGTCAACGCTAGAAGCGAGACGCACGGGCTCAGAGGTTAGAAAAAACGGTGCTCGTCAACTTAGCTGGGGGAAAATCTCAGGAAAACCAGAGTATCTTTATTTAAAAAAAAAGACACTTGCCAATTTATGTGTAAACAATCCCTTCAATATGGCGAATTGTTAGGATCTGTTGCCTGGCTTACCCATTCTGTGCATTGGGAATGGTCATTTTCCCTCTTGTACGATTCCAAAAGCCGTTTTCGTTAGAAGCTTCCAAACCTTGAAGTAAAAATTGGCTTGCATTGGGGAAAATAAATAACTTTTCCGACCTCTGCATGAGCTGCTCCTGCACGCGCCTGGTTGGAAAACTCCCAATTCAGTAAAAATCGCCCACACCACTGGCAGGAGAGGTTGAACTATTACACAGGATTCGCTAGGGATGCACGCAGTTCTTTTCACAATTGGACGCAGAAAGGGGCTTGACAGCAAGATGACGTAACTCTGAGAAGACGTGACGAGGCCAGGATTGCAACACGGTAGCATCGATAGCACCAGACATGTCCCGAGATTCATAACCCGATCCCGGTTATTATCAGAAGGCAGGAGGACTTTAAAACCTTAAGCTCTGAAGCTTTAACGCTATGACCTAGCTCGGATCCCGCAATAAGCAGACAACCGCAAGATGCAAACACGATGCAATGGAAAACTCCAGCCTTAATACATTCCACTTGCAACACGAAGGCCAAATTTGGGAGCCCCTCACAAACTCAGGTCACCATCCTAAAAAGATCCTGAGCCGTGAGTTCCTTCGACACCGGGCAGCACCGACCAATAAGCGCATGCCGAAAAACTTACGCACATACTTAGCTTCAACTTATGCGTAGTGGCCCTCAAGGCTCTTACTCGCCCGAAAAATAATTCATCACTTTAAAAAACCTAGCAAATGAATAAATGAAATGACAGAACGTCACTGGACTCAGAAAGAACAAACTAGGAATTTATGACACACCACGACCGAGTATAATTAGTCTAGCATATGCCCACCGGCGTTTTACGATCCGGCGCCTTCTGTGCTGGGCCAGGACACAGGTCTGGTGACGGTTGGCGGAGTCGGGGCGTGGCTGAGATCGCTGACGCTCCACGGTCGCCCGGTCTGACGCACACAGCCGCACGCGACAGACCCTACCACCGGTCACCGCTCCAAACAAACCCGCCCGCCGCGTCGGCCCGGCCTCGCTCCGCTCAAATCGCCGCTTGTCTCGAGGCCGCAGTCAACTCCTCGATTATGTTCGAAATCGCCATTCCGAAGGGTCCCACAAAAACCAGGGGAGGTTGCCTGATATGGAAAAGAGTGCAAACAGCGAGTAAAACCCCCACCCATGGTGTCTATGACGGCGTCTGGAATCTGTCCAACCATCGCAAAATGAGCCAGTCTGATAATCGTCTCTGAAAAAGGAGAATACCGGCTTCAAAGCGCTCAGCAGAACTCCCATTCGACGGCTCCACGCCCCACGAGCCCCGACCCCGTTTCACAGTGCTTGGTGTTCGGTGGTCATGGCAACAGTGAGGCCGTTTCCGCCGCTCCAGTAACGGATACCAGTGAGACGGGCGGCAGAGCGCGGATCCCGATACCGACCCGGCCGGCGCGGGGCCTCAGCGGGGCGGAAACTGGGACATACCAGCCTCCCTCACCCGCGAACCACAGCGCCACGGCTGACTGGCAGCATACAGGGCGGTCAGGCTATCCAGCCTTCCTCAGCCAAGGTACCACAGCGCCACGGCCAACTGGCAGCACACAGGGCGGTCACGTAAAAAAAACCGGAGGGGGCGGGCCATATAGATTTGGGGGCACGGGTATCGCCGCTTAGACATTTCGAAGACATTTTTGGCGCGGGATTTCGTGCCATACCATGGAATGATGCGTTCGGTTGGTGAAACAGGCAGTATCTCCCTCAAATAGGATGCTGAATGTTGACTACTGTGAGACAAGGTATCCACCCTTACCTTCTGTAAGCCAATCTCTAATTCAATTTAGAGTTAAATATCCATCTCTCTTTCCTATGCCTACATCTCTTATACTGTCTTCTCACCCCCCCCGTACCCAAGTTTACTGGACAACAAATGAGGAGGCCGTCAACCCATGTTGCTCGCACTGTGCTCATGTGGGCGCCCCTCGGCAGTCGCTCGAAATAAAAAATTAGAGGAATTTATCGCAGGTCTTAACATTCCTTTTCCCATTATTAACAAGGAAGGGCGTAAACAATCCCACATTCAATGTAAATGAAAAGGCTCCGGTAACTGTTTTCAGGACGGTCACTAAGGTAACGCCAGGCCCGCCAATCCACCCTTCCCAACCTTCCCCAACCCCATCGGACGTCATAGGTCAGGGTTCATTCCCTCTCCTCCAACCACAGTAAATTGTTATTAAAACAAGCTCAATTTCAGACCCCGCCAAGCCCACCATTTGGAATGACTTTAACCAGCCTGATTTGACTCCTCTTGCTTTCTCCCTGACATACTGAATTGACAACACCTGCATCTGCTCAGCAGCATCTGTCCAGGTTCATGAGCCCTTCGTATGAGTTCGCTCCCCTGCCATTTAGCCAGCCTTAGCGAGCCCTGGATACACCTGTGTACATATACCGCTTGTGGCGTCCTCGATGCCCTTACCTGGCGTCCTGTTCTGTCCAGATACCTTTCCCTGTCATTTCTCTGGACCCACTGAGAATCCTGGAGTTTTAACCAAGGAAGCCCCGCGTTGTTTCCGACGACACCCCACGTTCCTTTGGTTCAGCTGGCGTGTTTTGTTCCCCTTCCAGATGCATTCAAGGGCGAACCACTCTACACGTCGAAATGCCACCATTAATGACAAAATAGCTCATTATCTTACGGTGCATCCGTGAATGCATTTAAGGTGTATAAACATATGGAATGATACATGAACTATACCATAGAGGACATTCATTCATTACGTAACGCAAGTGGGGTGGAGGAAGTCGGCCACAGCGTTATTAAACATTACACATGGGCGTCAGAAAGCATTTTATGGGGACAGGGGTTAACTATCACAAAACATGCGTTACGTAATTCACGAACATTAGGGATAAATGAATGACCTCCATGAAGGCGCTTAAGGCTTTATATCCCGTTCATCATTCACAATCCCCAAAATTGTACTGCTTCACCTCCGTGCACCGTTGCCGTTTCATACTTCCCTGAGTCTGAGACAGTCTGGCGATGTTCCAAATTACGAACCACTTACCCGTCCCCAAAATGGATGGAGCTTGCTCGTCCAACGAAAATATAAACCGTTGATCATTGGAAACGTTAACGACGATGCATTTAATCAAGATACATTTACCTAAACCTATGCAGGTAATCGAGATAAAATATTAAGACCTAGACCGAGTTCCAAAATTTGGACGGAGACGTCCCTCCTGATTTGTGAGCTGGGGACGCGCATCCCTGTATTCGACGCTCATGTGTACGTGTTCTCGTTTCTACACAAACGCAAGGCTAATAAAAGCAGGCATGTTTCCGAGAGAAAATTAACGTTTTTCCGTAATCTAATCCCTCTGTTCCAGAAACGCTGTGAAACGGCAAACTTCGTTTTGTTTAGCACGCCGACATTTGATCATTAGCCGGAAGATAGAAATACGTCGCAGATGTGCCCTACATTCAAACGGGGCACCGTATTCCGTCATCGCGAAACATCACAGTTACCCCCATCATTTTTCAAGCCAAATTTACCGGAAAGAAGGACAAAACATTCAGTCACAGCAGCGACTGCAGGACCATCCAGCTACACCTGGGCGACCGAAACGGGCGATTCCCTGGCGCAGTGCCCCAAAATTACTTTTGTTCACAAAGCGAGATCAAAATTCAGGGGAGGAATGACACCAAAATGCATATAACGCCATATAACGCAGCATCTCCATGACCGGATACGGCGGGGAAGGGAAGACATCCCTTAGCGTTGTCGCTAAGGACAAAAACGGTGGTCGTGCACTCGCCTGGGCGTTGAGGTCTGCTCATGAACCCAGTTTATATCATGCACATGAAATAAATCGCAACAATATGTAAAGCAACAATATGCCTGCACCTACGAATATGCACGCCTGGGCATTCGTAAATGCACTGATTGAAAAAACCAGGCCTGTGCCCCAATGATTACTCATTCTGTAAGTAAAAGAAGAAACAACAAGCAAAGCAGCCATTTTCCAGACTGTTAGGGGTCACCTCTGTCACGCAGGGGCTTAGTTGGGACGAGCTGCCAATCTGAATCCTGTAAGAAACCTGATGGGCCCCCGACATTTAACCTTCGCCCGGGTGGGGGGTCTTTTTAGACCCCCTCGGGTTTTTCCGAAGTGACTAAAAAACGGCGGCGCGCAGCGCCGCCAAACTTGGTCTAGCTGTTCCTTCATCATTTTTACATCTTTCCTGAAAATTTTGGCTCAAGGTCATATCAGGTCAGGTCACCAGGCCAGGTGAAGTGACCTCACCTCAAAAAATACTTCGGACCGCATAACTAAAAGAAGGTTTAATCCATCAAGTTGAAACTCATACCACATATTGGGCCCACCAGGAGCTACAACATTTGTTCCGGGATTTTTGATATTGGTGACCTAAGGTCATGTGCAGAGCATGACCTCCCCATTGTCAATACATGGGGAAAATCCCGAAATGAGCTTTTCTCAGTAAGTATGGATGGAATCAACTTCAAACATCGTTTGCGACTTGCTCTTAGCCAATTTCTGAAGCTGATGCCAAAATTTTTGACTTGTGACCTTTAAAAGGTCACCTTAGGTCAAATAAACATTTTTTGGTGTTTTTCTCTATAAATTTTGAATAAACTAAGATAGAGCTTTTATTTTGTCACCGAAGTGTTTGTATAGTCACTGGAAGTCAAATAATATACGCCATGACTATACCAGGTCAAGTTGGGTCAGACCGTTGACCTGGGTCAGGTCAAATTCTTAAATTTGACCTGGCATAGCAATATCATATATCATTCGATTCGTATTGACGAGAGGATTGCAATGGTGCATCAACTATGGCTGTATCTTGTTTGGTTTGGAAGCTATTAGCGAAAAAGTAAACGCCCTTATGCATGGGTGGCTATGGACATTCCCAAGAATATGCCCAATATTTAGTGACCTGTAGCTCCCTAGGCTTTGACCTGACACGAGAATGAATGCCACTGTGATGAAAGCGCATCTCAAGAGCTTTCGAATGGTGTTAGAAAAATGTTTCTAGCTATCATAGTTTCTGAGATATATGAGGTTTTCTTAGTACACCTCATATTAGCGATTTTGACCTGTTTTGACCTCTGGTGACCTTGATATTGACCTGACAAGAAAAATGACTGAAGTATTTTCGATATCATTTTCGAAGAGCTTTCGATTGCCGTTTTGCGCTTTTTCTAGCTCTCTTAGTTTTTGAGATCGTGGGGGTCTTTTTAGCCCCCCCCCACCAGGGCGAAGGTGGCTCGTACCCGCCACCGGGGCAAGGGTTAAACCATTCATCACAAGTACCATAAGCAAGCAGTTTAGTCCAGTTCAGTGCACGATACCGTTGTTCGCGAGTTCGTGTGTATGCAATAGAGCCCTGCCGCAGTGACAGCGGCGGACACACAGTCCGGCGAAGCATCCGGCGCCGCCTACTTACTTGTAAATGCCGAAGATGGAGCCGATGGAGACCAGGCAGTCGATGTTGGAGGAGCCGTCCAGCGGGTCGAAGCACACTACGTATTTGCCCTGGCATCTGTCCTCTACCTGAAACCGGCCGCCAATCTCTAGCTTAGAACCAGCACAGGGCCCTCTATGTAACAGACCATCCGTGAGCAGTTATTGAATCAGACGGGGGACATGTAAAATAAATGGAAAACATGAGAATTAGGTAAATGCAATAGTTGAGAATCTTTCAGACGTAAAATGCGTCGATATAACCTTCTGATTAAAAAAAATAAAATAAGCATGCAAACTTAACAGATTTATTCATTTTCCCTGGAAATGCTTGCTCAGGCAAACGACTTGCATTTTCACACGCAAATGATGTCTGTTTGATCTAAGTGAGCGACCACACAAACATTCCAGAGGGAGCATCAACCGAGGACGATTATGACCACACGCTCCGGAGAAAGATACAATTGCACAGTAAGTTAAGGTAAGTTCCAAGGAACACACAACGCCACTCCATAATTCAAAATGTTAGAGAGAGGGATTAAGCGTGCCATGCTTTTGACGACGATTAAACTGAAACGAATAGTGACATTCAAGGGGGCCTTAGCACGTTAAAAGCATGTCCTTACAGTATTTGGTACAGAACCAAACACTTTGATACCGCAAGGAAAAGGTCATAAAGTGCTAACAAAAAACCACACCGGCTGGTGGGACATGAAAGACCGATACAAATTGTGACAGCTAAGCGCTATAGGTAAATGAAATGAAAATACACACTCTAGCTCAAAGTACTGATGACTTACCCCGGTCACCTATAAACAAGCGAAAATGTGTCAATGAAGAGTCTGAGCGATCGAACAGGGGGAACCAGGAGACGAATATACCAGGAGACAAATAACGAAAATAAAAATACTAAAACTTCAGTCACCGTGCATTGACGGGAAATACTTTTTTACTTGAGTTTCTCCTAAGTTAATTAGGTGAAAGCAGCATGGAAGACATGAAAGAAGGTAAGCGCAAAGTATAACAAGCAAGAAAAAACGCTAAGATGCTGACGTTAGATTCTACAATAACTATCATAGTGGCAGTATGTATAGAACGGCAGAGGTGTAGATGCTAAAAAGAAAAGAACCCTGCACAACACACTACATCAGTCGTCAGCTTGAGAGACAAAGGTTTATCCCACGATCGCCATAGCTCATCATCATCTTTGGGGTTTTCGGGCGCACCGACCGCTAAGGTCACATGGCGCCCAAATCGCCACAGCTCGAACCCGCCCTGGATCACGTATAATTCGTTAAGAGCTTGGATAAAACACTAGATGGGAGAATAAAAGAACATATTGAACTTATATTCGTTCAGTTAATTGTTTGGATGACGACGAAGCCATTTTCAACATGTTCGGTTGATTTTGAAACAATGAAATGCGATCACACCGTACGCCACCCTCCCAAAACACGAGCCAAGAAGAGTTAAAAATCTTATAGAGCTTGTTCAACGGACGCTCTCTGTTCTTCTGCTTACCTCAAGCACAAAAGACGAATATGTATCAACGCTAGCAACGAATTTTTCGGGGTAGACCATGTTTATACCCTTGCTATAACACAGGGAGCTTTCCTCATTCCCTAATGGGAGGGGATTTTTCTAACAATGTTCAAATCAATTCACGGACGCTCAACAGTCTTCAGTTATAGACCCGGTGTCACTAAGGTACGAGCCGTCAGCTGCGCAGTCTAAAAGTCTTCTGAACGATCTAAGGGCGTCCGACGCACGAGCCTGCAGTAACGCACGAGGTAGGTGAGGCTTGTGCGTGTGATCGGGACTCGATCCGGGGTCACGTCGCCACGGACTACGGGCCGCTCTTTACAGAGGTGTAGCGGAGCGTCAGACGACCTCGCCGATCCACGCAGCCGCCAACCAAGTTGACCTATCGTGGGCGTTGAATTCCACGATTGTTCTTATATCTGTATACATATTTCGGCCCTTCTATCCCAGCGATCCTGGTTTGACATGGACTTCTATGTCGTTTGCTTACGTATGTTATCACCTCCGCCGACATTTGCGGGTTTCCCCGGCGTAATTGAGGGGCGCCGCATTGGGGCTACAAGCAAACGTTTAGCTCGGACTTGTAATCGCCATCGTCCACCAATATACGCATGAAGGAAAGAATACAAAAAAGAAAATAGCTTGCAAAGTCATTCACCAAGCCTATCATGGTGATCCGTCACCTTCAAACAAGTCTGAAGTAAGTATAATGCCCTAGTGCAAGTCCAAACATATGAGGGTTCAGCCCAGCGCGGCCTCGCGCAGACTGTCAGGCTGCAGGACGCACCTCGATGACGTTCTCGTTTTCCTCGGAGACAAGCAGGCAGGTGGTGTAGGAGGCCCGCAGCAGGTTGATGAACAGGTCGTTGGACAGCACATCCAGCTTCTTCACGTCCTCCCCCTGCACGTTGGTGTTGCCAGCCATGCCATAGCTGGGAAAAGAAAACAAACTTGCTATTAGGATGTTGATATCGGGAATATTACCAGTTTACAAAAAAGTCAACACTTCTAGGCATAACAGATCAATAACTTTGTTGGCATTGACTTCTCATAGGTATATGAAACATCTCAAGGAGGGAACTTGAAATCATGTTATGGTTTTGCCTACAAAATAAGCCCTTCCATAATGTGAAGTTTCACCACGGTTTAGAGCCACACAAATCTATGGTAATTCTGTCAAAAAGGTTCCAGGTATTGACTCTGGACACCTGGCATTACAGCAGGACTTCAAACTATTTAACCAGAAGCAAAATAACTTATTACTGAAATTTACAAAGCTTTTCTTGTCAAACTTGTTACTTGAATATAATTAAAATTTTTACAAATTGAAAATTTAGATAATATAGTAGTGGGAGGGTTGTACCCAACTTTAAAAGTATGTGAACGAAGAAAAAAATCATGATGAACTATTTCGCTAAGCATGCAAGTGACAAGGGCGCTGGTGGCATGAGCATGTAGTTCATGCACCTCCTGGATCCACTCCTGAAGCTGGTCATCCCTTTTAACCTGCGCCCCACCGGGGTTCGGCGCCACCTTCCCCCCACCGGCAGCATTGATGATCCCCTCTAACTCCAAAAACATGGGGGCTAGCACAAATCTGCAAAGTGCATTGGAAAGCTTGTTTCTAATCAGTATGATTTCACCTCACATTCTTAAGTGCTCATGTCAATGGTTTGACCTCCAGAGGTCATGTTGGGTCACAGCAGGTTATTTCCACTAACATATGCAATGTTTAAGAAACCTGGGCATAGCCATGTCATGCCATTAGAGCTACTAAGATCTGGTTAAGTAATTTGATAGGAAAATTCCATGGCCTTTCTGTCATAAGGAACATAATGACCTCTCACCAGTGGTTTGACCTCCTGAGGTCACCTCTTGCCCAACATGACTGGAGGTCACAGAAGATAAGAAAGTGACCTTGCTGTATATCAAATGAAAGCCAGTGCCAAGACAAACATAACAGAGTTTGATTCAGAATTCTAGCTTGATCAGGCCAAAATTTATTCACAAAATACTGTTTGTTTACCCCTAGTGACCTATGATGACCTCATATAGGTCAAAGGGAAAATATTGTCCCTGTAATCCATGAAAGGGTGGCCAAGAATGTTTTTTCTGAGAAATCTAAGCATGTGCAATAATTTTTGTGACTTTAAGATCATAACACAGCTTTTCCCCATACTTTTTCTATAGGAGAGGTCACCTTGTGACCTGACCTCTTGCCACCAAATTTAAAAATCCTGGGTATAATTTTTTAGATCCTACAGGGTCATCAAGTGCAGAAAGTTTCAAATCAATCAGCTCAGAAATGCAGCTGTGGTAAAGCTCAAACATTAAAATGAGGCAACATTGGTTGACCTCATCTAGTGACCTGACCTAGTGTGACCCAGGGTAAAACATTTCAGGGATGGTGCAAAAATGATGCGTTGAGAGGTACACTTTCAACCAGTGCTGCACCCTGTTGTTTTTCTGCTATTCTGAAAAACCTTAGGGGGCCATCAATGGCCCCCGTGGGGCCCAGTCTGCAAAGTATGGCAGCAGGCCAGACGAGTCGCACCAACCATCTAAAATTCTCGCACCACGAGCCTCCAAAAATTCGCACAAATCTGCCACATACCAGGGAAAAAATGCACCCATTCCTAACCCCTACAATGCAACACTACCTCAATCATTAGTCAGTTAGTTAAGGGCTTTTTATAAGGCCCTCTCCTGTGCCTTAATAGCCATTCAGTCATTATTTGTTTAGTTTAAGTTCACTAACCTTGCAAATTCGCACCAGGTTGATAAAATTTGCACCACTTGGTCCTGTCTCCAAGGGCACTCGCACCGACGAGATCTCGTCGAAAATGCCATACTTTGCACACTGGCGTGGGGCGAGGACCAACCATTAAAGCCAACCTCAAATTCCTGAACCCAAACATAATACAGAAGCTAATGAAATTCTAGCACCAAAAATTTGTATTTTATACAAAACCAACTTACTGCTAGCCAATCTAAGAAATCATATCTACTAAGAAATTCCCCATGTTGCCATACCATCTATTAGGAAAACTTTGAAGAGAATTGTGAATATAAAAATTATGATTTCAAAAATATTATTTCTTAGGGAGTTGTGCTCATCTGCTATTTCTACAGAATAGCACTTAGACCTTCATTTTCACTTCCCTAATAACCTCATTATCAATCTGTCAATGTATTCAGGACGTGTGGGCTAGATCCTGCATTCCAGGTCAAGGTAGGCTTGGACAGGGTTGTTTCACTTTTAGCCACACAATCTATCCAGGGTAACATCAAATGACCACTAGGTAAGGTGAAAAGGTAATAGGTACACCCAAAATTGTCAGCAGAACTGAAGAAGACATGCACACTACCTAAAATTGTACTTTAACACAAAGGCACTTACAGTTGTGCAATTCCAGCTTTTCTGACAGCAGAGCTTATTGCTTTCACAGCACTCTGGATGGCTGTTAGCAGAGTCGTGAGATCTCCTGTAGCTTCAGGGACCTTTCTTTGCTCAGCAAGAATGAAGCGCGTCAGCGTCATACAGTCCACATCAATTGGTTGTCCCGACATCTTCGGAATTTTAAGAAAAAGTCAAACTCGTAACACAGGACTCGCAAGAACTGTCCTTGCACCACACTCGCGAGTATCAGGCCAAAATAATAAAGCTCTCGCCAGTTCACCCACACCCAACAAATCGTAAACAACTCCCTGCTCTGTAGCACCCACCCTCCCACACCACTTTCTTCTGTCAAAAGAAATACATTCGCCTCCGCTGCGCCGCCGCCCCCCACCAGGACTGCTCCAAGGTCAGAAGAAACAGAGGAAGTAGCGCCCTCTGCGTAAACTCTTCAGATGCTGTTTTGGGCCAATGGTCGAGCTACAAATCTCCCTATGACAGTAAAAGCACCAATGGACGGCTAGTATTCAATCTGATGCTTGGTGTATCTCTTGCGACTGATTGAATCTGGAACATGGAACAACCCCACTGGCGGATCCAGGTAGGTGGGCACAATAAGTGAAGTAATCTTAGCAGAGTGTATTTGTCCACCGCCAATAACCATGTAGGTTTCTATCAATTTTATGTCAAAACTATGTTAATATATATTTTTACAGCTTTTGGCTCCTTTGCTCCCCTAAGCCACCGACATAGATTTGCCACTGAACTTCTTTGCCGATGAACTTCCAGATACCTCTTCCCTTGAACCAGATCTAGAGGTTCTAGTAGCAGACCCTCTAGTGAAGGCTTTGTCTGCCCAGCGTGTTGCGCCCTTCGAGCTGGGACTGTTTATAAATGACATCCGCCGAGGGGGAGGGAGGTTGCCTGAAAAGTGACGTATCATGATGTGGTTACGTAGATGTTGGCCGAAAAGTGATGTGCCCTGACACTGCTATGCCTTGGCCACCGGCATGGCTGGAGATTCCGGGCGTTGTTGCACAGAAAGAATCTATTACAAGGTACAAGCTTAAAATTGTGTTTCTACAAGTTTTACCATTGCAGAACAATAGTTACACCGTAGTTCAATTACCGAAGTAAAACAACCCTGATTACGTCACTAGCATAAAGCAATGCAATTACTACGGAATGACAACCTTGCCTTGTGCCACAATAGTGCGCGCCTCGTTCATACCTGGTTCATACCTTGCTTGCGCACCAGCGCTGCACTAACTGAATACTAGGCGTTGTAGTGGCATTGCAAATACAGGGGAGGAAAAAATGTCAAGACTGTCGCCAAACCAGAATTCATATGACCAAAACTGTCGCACCAGGGATAAGTTGCATGCTGGTACAACACAACATACAAAGCTTGGAAAGTCGGTCGTAGATCTGTCTAAAACTCCCGTTAAGCCAAGTTCCTTAGCATGTTATAGTCACTAAGACTGATATTCTGTTATATTTGTTACACATATGGTTCACTGACATTTGGAAATGTACCGCTACTATCAGGGGTCATACGCGCGCGTGACGGGCGAACGCGAGCGCCGACGGGAACGATTTATGCTAAGTGCGGCGGGCGACGAACAGCGACGGAGGTGTCTGGGTGGGACAGAGCGAGCCACGGACGGCTCGCTCGACGCAGAGACGATGTGTCCCAAGGTGAGGTTACAGGCAGGGTGAGGGCTCTTTATTCCGAGGCATGTTGGCTGGTTTGGATGGGCACACATATGGTAAAGCACACATACGAGCACCGTTCTTTCTGCGTCAGGTGAGAAAAACTGACAAGAGACAAGCTAAGGGTATGCTTAAAACGGTAACAACGGAGGGCTGCTGCAAAGCTTAAGTCAAGATTAGGATTCAGAAGCTAGAGTAGCAAGACTAGCTATGCAATAAAGTACACAGCACATCCAATGCAGGTCTCATAGGAGCCGCTACGAATCCTTCGTCAGACCGAGATCATAGGTGGCGCTGTCAAAATTTCAATATGGCTTCGATACCAGCCGGTTACGTCTGTTCACCACCGCCGAAAATGATCAAATAAACATTCAGACAATTGCTATACAAACGGCCTCTGAAGTGGAGTTTCTGCAAAAGTTTTAGTAGGTCGGGTACAGATTCATATTCTAGGATACGAAAATAGAACACCTAAGCTGCTAACAGGAGCGTCGGAACTATGTTCAAAGTTGGGGGGGGCAGCGGGAATTTTCAAGTCATTTCTTTCCAGTCAACGCCGTAGGGTTAATGGTTAAGAATCATGAAAGTTGAGGGGGCAGCTGCCCCCTGCCCCCCCCCCCGGCTCCTACATCCCTGGCTGCTAATTGTTCAAAAAACCTCATTGTGCAAAGGGATACATTTGAGTTACATGCTGGTTTAGAGTGGCACACAAGATACATAGGTACAACAGCTGTGACGGGAGGGAGAACTGCAAAAGCAGAAAGTGAGAGCTTATACACGAAAGGCCCTGCTACTTGCAGCAAATTTACCAGAACAATGTCGAGGTAAGAATTCGAAATAGCTCGATGTTCGGCAAGTATAAGCATGTATCAAACACATGTAGGAAATGTGTATCAAACACATTTTTAAGGAGCAGCTTTGTGAGTTTGAAACAAATATTCAAAGAAAATTCAACCACTGGTTTCATACTTCAAGTGAAGCTTTTCAAAATTTTACAACTTACAGCTAAACCACTACAGCAGCAGCCCATTTTATTTCCTAGTGGCCTGTTGAGTTTCTTTTTTCTAAAAGAAGATGACACCTTGAAACTATTCAAAATTATAGTGCTTCCAGGGACAATCTATGCTAAAAATAATGGATTTGGCCCATATCTGCAAAAAAAATGATATGACTGATATTTCAATAAAAATAATTGTTGGGGTTTAACTATGCATCAACTGCCAGGGTTATATGGCATTGATACAACTAATATTTTGTTATATTTTGCTTGCGTTAATTTTCCTCTGTTAGTAAAGAAAAATATCCAAATTATTTTGATATCAAATTGGCCCATGAGCTGGCAATGCTATTTCCCTATTTGATTTGTGCCAATAATGAATATGAATATAAGCAAATGTGTTTAGCTAAAAGAGGTTACCATTAGGAGCCAAAGCAACATATATCATTTCTTCTCTTTTGTTTACAACATTTAAACATATTTTGAGCTTAAACACAGTCAATAAGCAAGTTATATATACCCATGTACAATCAACAGTACCAATAGTATGTTTCACATGTGGGTTTTAAAGATGACCAAAAAGAAAACTTTGTTCCCTCAGCATGTGTAGCAGGGTTGAGCGTAACATAGGTAACTTGCCTAACATTGTGTCATAAAGTGTAAACACGACCAAGGAGGACAGGGTCCACAGGAAAAAATTTCTTCATTTTTCTGCAGACAGTAAAACCTTGAACAGATGAAATGGCAATCAAGTGGTGTCTTGGCATTTTGTATCACACGACTTTCTCCCATTGTGCTAAGTATGGCATTTTATATGAGATCTTGTTGTTGAGAGTGCCCTTGAAGACAGGAGCAAGTGGTGCAAATTTTACCAACCTAGTGCGAATTTGTGAGACTGGTGCAAGGAAGGTGACACAGAAAACCAAACAAATAATGGCTATATGGTTATAAAGATACAGGAGGGGCCTTATGAAAAGTCCTCAACTAACTAACTAATAAGATAGGTAGCATTGCATCTTGTGGGTAGGAATGGGTGCGTTTTTCTCCCTGGTATATGGAAGATCGGTGTGAATTTTTGGTTGCTGGCGGTGCGAGAATTTTAGATGGCTGGTGTGACTTGTCTGGCCTGCTGCCATACTTTGCAGACTTGACTTTCTCAGTTCATGTCATATTAGGAAGGTATCATATTCCCTAAACTGGTCTTCAGAGTTCCCACATTTAAGAACAAAGATGGGTCAAGTAACCCATTATCGGGTCAAGTGGTTATTGGGTCTGATTGGCACAATTTCCAGCATGGCAACTCTCCAAGACCAGGAGTGTCAAATGCTGCCCAAACGGGTGCAGGTCCAGCAGGTTGCTTAGGGGAAGCCGAGCCCATGCATGTGAGAATAGATCAAGTATACTTCAGTATACTTTCTACAGAAAGTATTGACTGACAGAGTCAATGGGCCAAATTTGTCTGGTGCAGCCAATAAATTTTTCACTATCAATTATAAATACCTTGCAAATGGTCAAAAGCAATCAAAATAGTTTTTACTGATGGAAATTTCCCAATTGATTAATTATGAAACACTACTTGGCTAGAAAACAGGCCATAGGAGAGTTTGGACCCTCCCATTGCTTTGGGGTTTATGGCCGAATCGGCATAGCAGGTTTTGACGAGCTCATTCGGGCAGCCTCAGGAAGAACAACCAGTTTGGGGCAGCTTTTACCCTTTTTAGGGCAGGTAAGGAAACTTGGAATTATCCTCCCATCCATTATATTCCTTCATTTAACAATGTGCGGCCGCAGATTATTGTTGATAGGATATACTTACATGTACGAAGGCGAACATGCCGCATTCTATTTTGAGCTTTTTTTAGCAAGTTCCGTTCAACACTGGGACCCAAAGCGGTACTTTCCAGTCTTCTGCTATTATTGGCATTACGCTAAAACGATTTGCACATGCCAACCTACTCGAGATGAATCACATAGGCATTTACAAACCAAGATACCTTTACAAACGAGATACGGCATAATGCGAAGGAAATTTGACAGACACCGCTGGAGATTGAGGTATGTTCCAGACCCTCGTGGCGAAAATCCAAGAGCTTTTAATGCCAGATGTTTTCCAAAAATTACCCAAGACAAATGACGCAAGGGATCGTAACATGTGGGTCATAATTTTCATACCAACGAATGAGGCCCATAACTAGGCAATTGAAGTTTATTTGTTACATTTCTTGACGTCATTTATCTTGGGAATTTTTCAAGGGGTCAGTAGGTATTTCCTCAAAAAAGTCTGGCACCAGGAGCTCTCAGATTTTCATAAGAGAGTCTGGAACATACCTATTATTTCCGACAGTGAACAGCATGGGCGCCAAAAGCGGGGGGGACGGGGGAAGTGTCCCCCTGTTGGCCAACCAAGGGGGACGTTCCCCCTCCCAAATTTTTGGATTCATTATTATTAATGCTGCCAGGTATCGAATACGCTTCAAATTTGCTTCCCCCGGTCAGCACCAGCCTGGGTATTTCCCCTGTACAAATTCCGTGGCGGCGCCCCTGGTGAATAGGGATTTCAATGGTTCAGATTTGCCGTCGGGACTGGCCGGGCCCTGTATATCCGGCAAATCTGGCTGTCGCCCAAGGCCGCTGTCGCCGATTCTCACTGTCCCATGCACACTGTCTGGGGTCATTGAACTCCGCAGTGATGCAGTAGAAAAACAGCAAAGGAACGTGACTACTAATTAGACAATTGTGATTACTTATTTCCTTCGCCAGAAAGTCTTATCTATTGAATCGTCTAACGTGACATAGGCGGGTCTAGGATTTCCGATTGCGTGAAAAAGGAGCGTTTAAGCTGAGGCGCCATCGGAACCATGAGGAAGCCTTTTTGTACGGAAAAACCTATTGTGGGGGCGCGGTACCTGCATACTGAGGGGATGGGAGTCGAAGGGGCAGTTTATAGGTGGCGCCATCCACATTTCAGGGGCCCGTGACCATTTCAGATGGAGGCGGGAGTTTATGGGAATGTGGGGGAGAGGGGTGTCAAGTGGCCCCTTGCCTCCTGGATCTGTCTGTGTATCGAGGTTTTTAGCGGCGTAAGGACCCGGCTCCCTGGGAACTTCCTGGAAAAAAGCTAGTTTTTTTGTTTTCTCGGCGGCTGCTGGAGTTCCTATTTGGTAGACGTTATCTGTCGCACAGAATATTTGCACTAGCCAAGTTCTGTCGCAATCCCTGCTTGGCGAATTGGCGGGTTTTTCCACCCCTGTGCAAATAGCTGGTAGGTAAAGCTAGGACGTTGTTGCACCCTTGCTCGGCCATTGTCGTTTGACTATGGTTTCAAATACCTGCTCGGGTTACGGTCGCCATCTTGCTTTCTGTTTACCCGTGGCAATACGCAGTGGCCTGGCACGCATGCCGTGTAGGTAATCAATCGTGGAACTTTGGAAGCTGTCTGGAATATTTTCCAGTGATCTGCGAGTGGAAAGTATTGTTCTCTGTTCCAATAGTTGAAAAGTGAGGCATTTTGGAATGGTCAATCCAGGTCCAGGTGAGTAGGTATGTGGTTACTTCAGGCATGTATGCCATATTGGTATTACGGCTCATATTTTCGTGTCAAACGAGCACAGACTATTTGATCATATGGCTTAGGTACCTGCCAGAACCAACAAAACAACGCCAAAACTTGCCAACGGCGAAAACCCGGTTGTCTTCATTTACAACAGTTGCGAGGCCCCCCCCCCCCCCGACGCGATGGTACCTGCAGTGGGTAGAACCTAATTGTGTTTGCCTTATGGGCCCGTTTGAAAAATAGGGTGAGCTCAGTTCCAATATGATCTTGTTGGTGTCTTCAGATGGATCGGCGCCTGATGAGCGATGCTGTGTTTTACCGATATGGGTAAGACAACGTGCGGGTTATTTTCTTGCTTGAGAGGTGGCTCAATGCTTACCCTTTTTCTACCGATGGTCTTCCGGTTGCATTTGGGGCCAGAAAACGTTTTAGCTTTCGCATAGAGACTGAAAAGTTCCTTTTGAAGCAGAGGTAGGTACAAGGGGAGGGGCTAAGAGGGCTCAAGCCCCCTTTCACACCATGAAATGTCAGAGTGCCTAAAATAAATGCGTAGTCGGATGCTGTCCAGACACTATGGCGGGGGAGGCGCGAGCGCCCAAGCTCCCCCCGAAATGAAGTCCTGGATCTGCCGCTGTTGTAAAGACGTAACCCGAGTCTCGTTTTACCCTTGTAAGAAGCCTTGCAACACCCTTGTTCCCTCCCCGTTACGCACTGGTAAAGCGGTTGTGTAAGCAAGGTTCTAATCTCGTCACGCTCTTGTAGGAAGGCTGCGGTTGCGTACAAGGCGGACACGAGGCTTTGTTCTACCCTTGTTATGGGGTAATCATGACCTAGTAGAGGGCTTGTGGGGACGTTGTCAGCCATTGTCTTTGCCATGTAGGTTAACCATAGTTAGGTTACAAGGTTTGTACAACGTCTTCTAGCAACCCTTGTCGTACTATGGTTCTACCATGGTTTTACAAGGTTTTTGCTTGTAGTTCCCTTTGTTTTCGTGGCACGGATTTTGAACGTACAAGCTTTGCGTTTTACCCTAGTAATTTTCCATGTAAACAAGGGTCTGACAAGGTTTGCCCTTGTAAAAATTTCTTTCTGTGTGGGGGCCAGGATCCTCTGGATTTTTGTCTCCCATTGCCTTTTATAGAACTTGCACTGACGGAACCAAGGGGAGGGGTGGGAAAACCGTGCAATTGCCAATACCCCGATTTTCCCGACTTTCTTTAACCCGCGCCCCACCGGGGGTCCGGCGCCACCTTCGCCCCACCGGGGGTATCGATGGCCCCCCTCTAACTCCGAAAATATGGGCGTTAGCGCAAATCTGCAAAGTGCAATAGAAAGCTCGCGTGAATTCAGTAAGAAATTATCTCATGTTTTAGTGCTCAGGTCAATGGTTTGACCTCCAGAGGTCAAATTAGGTCAAGATCGGCTATTTTCACTCAAATATGCAATACTTAACCAAACGGGGCATAACTCTTATGCCATTAGAGCTATTATGGTCTGGTAAAGTACATTTGATAGTAAATTGCCAGTCCTTTTCCGCTATGTGAAACATAAAGACCTCCCGCCAGTGGTTTGACCTCCAGAGGTCACCTCGTGACCTCATATGACCTGAGGTCACGAAAGGTCAGAAATTGAACTTGCTGTATATCGAATTAAAGCCAGTGACAAGAAAAACACGATGGTGTTTGTTTTAGCCCTCTAGCTTGATTAGGTCAAAAGTTATTGTCAAAATACTGTTTTTGACCCCTGGTGACTTGGACCTTGGAGAGGTCAAAGGGCAAATATGGCCCCTGGAATCCGTGAAAGGGTGTTCAAGAAGAACGGTTTTCCCATCAAGATCAGCATTTTCAATCGTTTTTGTGACTTTTAGATCATAAGACAGCTTTTCCCCATGCTTTTTCAATGGGAGAGGTCACCTCGTGACCTGACCTCAGGGCACGAAATCGGAAAATCCCATACATACGCCTTGTAGACCCTGGAGGGGTCATGAAGTGTAGGAAGTTTCAAATTGATCGACTTCGAAATGTAGCTCTTACAGAGCTCTAAAGTTGAAGTGAGGTGACCTTGGTTGACCTCGTCTGGTGACCTGACCTTGGGTGAACCGGGGTAAAAAATTTCAGGGATGGTGGAAAAATGATGCAGTGAGAAGTAGAAACCTCAACCGCAGTGCTGCACCTCATCGTATTTCTGTTATCCCGGAAAAACCTTAGGGGGGCCATCGATGGCCCCCTCCGGTGGGGTGAGGGTTAAACAAAATGTGCTCACACGATGTTGGTTCCCGTCCCCCCTGCCAATCCATCGGTCTGGATCCGACACTTAGGTAGGGCTTGTATTTCCGTGCCAGCATTAACTCATCTACAATGGTAGAAACGAAAAACTTGACCCGCGTCCCGGTGGGCCTCCGAGCCACCGTTGCCCTGGTGGGGGGTGTTTGAACGCCCCCTCGAACTCGGCTCCTATGCGGGAAGGCGAAAAACGCAAACGATGGTGGATAGCTCATACAGATTCATGACGAAACTAAATTAGTCACTTTTTGGCTAGGTCAATGTTGAGGTCATGACAGGTCAAAGAAAAATGGGATTTTGAGTAGAGTTTTTGGGCTCTAGCGTCGGACAGTTGAGTTAGAATCATTTTTAGGCACCATTCGCTTAATCTCGTTACGGCAAATCGAATGATGTATAATATGACCATACCCGGTCAAAACACAAAAATGACCTGACCTTAGGTCAGTTCAATGTAAATTTTTAACCTAACATAGTCAATATGCATACCTACCTATCATTCGACTTGCAATAGCAATCTAAACGCAATGATATCAAAATAAAAGTTGTGCCATCATTTCATGCAAAGTTATTGACCTAAGTCTGAAAACTGCTTAAATAGCCCCAGATGACCTCTCAGAGATTACAGGTGAAAAATTGGAACATGAACCCGGAAAGGGGCCCAGGATACTACGACTTGGGGAATAAAGGCAATATCAGTTGTATCTACACAAATACAGCCCAATTTCTGTTTCCCCTATGTATTTACAATGGAGAGGTCATGGTCCATACCTGACCTTAGGTCATCAATATGAAAAATCCCAGAATTTATGTTGTAGCACTCGGCGGGTCCATTATGTGGTATAAGTTTCTATCCGATAGATTCACCCATTTCTTACTCATGCCACCTTGAACATTTTTTGAGGCGAGGTCACTTGACCTGCACTGGTGACTTGACCTGAAATGTACCAACCTTAAAATTGTGGGGAAAGTTGTTGAATTGTTCAAGGATAAGGTATGCCAAGTACGGCGGCGCTCCGTTCCGCTATTTTTTCGTGCCGCCGGAAAAACCCGAGGGGGTGTTCAAACATCCCCTCAGCGGGGCGAGAGTTAAGTTGTGAATAGTCTCTTCACCAAAACACCCTTGTTTTTACAAATCCCTCTCAAGTAAATATTTTTGGCACCCATGTTTATCGTTTTCAATACTGCGGCTAACTCCTTCTCCCTCCCACCTTAGCGTTACGCAACTTACTGAATGCCCCCAGCCTGCTCATTCTGTGTTTTAGGCATATTCATTTTCCCTCTCGTTATGACACAGAAGCCACTCTCTGTGGGGGAAAAATACTTGTTTTGACTAAAGGATCAGCCAATGTTGGGGAGAATACATGTTTTTGCTGACCTCTGGAATAATCTTGTCATGGTTTTATGCTAAAACTTTTGTGATGCTGAAGTTCATTCAACCTCAAATTTGTATTGGTAATCTTGGCTGATCAAATTCGGACATCGATAAATCAGATATGCACCTCAGCTACTTTCATCATCAGCTAAAATCTTTCTTTGAGTTAACCCGCGCCACCGGGGGCATCGATGGCCCCCTCTAACTCCGAAACTATGGAGTTGCGCAAATCTGCGAAGTGCATTAGAAAGTTCGTGTGAATTCAGTAAGAAATTACTTCAAATGTTTAAGCGCTTAGATCAATGGTTTGACATCCAGAGGTCAAGTTAAGTGACGATAGGCTATTTCCACTAAGATATGCAATGCCTATGGAAACTGGGCTCTCATGCCGTTCAACCTATTGCAATATGGTAAAGTAAATTTGATAGGAAAATGCCAGGCCTTTTTCTGCTAGGTGGAACATAATGACCTCCCACCAGTGGTTTGACCTCTAGAGATCACCTCGTGACCTAATATGACCTGAGGTCACGAAAGGTTAGAAAGTGACCTTGCCGGATATCACATGAAAGCCAGTGACGAGACATACACGATGACGTTTGATTCAGCGCTCTAGCTTGGTTAGGTCAAAATGTATCGTCAAGCACTGTTTTTGACCTCTGGTGACCTGAGATGACCTCAAATAGGTCAAAGGTCAAATATCGCCCCTGGGGTCCGTGAAAGGGTGTCCAAGAACGCTTTTCTGAGCAACCTGAGCATTTGCAATCCATTTTGTGACTTTTAGAGCATAATACAGATTTTCTCCATGCTTTTGCAATGTGAGAGGTCACCTCGTGACCTGACCTCAAATTGAAAAATTGAAAAATCCCGGATATACATTCTGTAGATCCTGGAGGGGTCATGAAGTGTTGGCAGTTTCAAATCGATTGGCTTAGAAATGTAGCTATTGCAGAGCTCAAAAGGTGAAGTGAGGTGACCTTGGTTGAACTCGCCTGGTGACCTGACCTTGAGCGACCCGGGATGAAAAATTCAGGGATAGTGTGAAAATATTGGAGTGAGAGATAGAGCCCTCAGCCGTGGTGCTGCGCCTCGTCCTTTTTTGCTATCTTGAAAAACAAACCTTTGGGGGTCATCGATGGCCCCCGGTGCGGCGAGGGTTAAACATGGCTCATCTGGTGTCGTAACATTAGGCCTTGAAAAGCTCTGACTGCGGCCAGTGTCCTTAAGCTCTCAGAGCCGCAGCGAGAGTCAAAACCACAGGATATTTCCAGGCTCCAAAACTCTGGTGCTCTCTTTATTTCTCCCTGACACCATCCTCGCTTTTCCGATTTTCTTAAAGAACACAAAGTTTTCTTCATGATTTTTGGTGCCGTTCCCTCCTCTATAATACTGGTGCAAATTCACCTCTGGGCGGTCTCTGTTCACGAGATCCAGTGACGGCGCTAGAAAACCAGAGCCTTAGGTGCTGGAAATCCCGGCAGGAAGAGGAGCCACCTCTCTGACTGGGACCATTTACCTGTCAAGATTGAGCCACCACATTAGAATTTTAGGTGCTGGTCATTTTTACAGCTTAAATTAAAACGGGAAGCTCGTGCATGTTTATTTTGATTGTAGCTGAACTAACATATTTTTTCAAGTGTTGACATTGATAGACTATTCCATGGGCTCCGTCCTCTTCGACGGATCATTCTTATGTAGCTCCGGAAGAGTGTCTCTTATGCTAGGTCTGACCAGGAAACTAAACGAAAAACGAGGTCAAATTTGCAGCTGATATCAGGGAGTAATCTCGCCTGTGAATGGGTTGCGCTGCCGGCGTGTGCTCTATCACGGGGGAAGCGGCTATTGATGGGATCTCTGGGGCAGTGGGAGCGGTGGCACCGCCGCCTGGGAGCCTCCGCCGGGGCGTGGCCTGCCACCGCGCGAGATGTGAGCCACGGGCCGACAGCGCCCTCCTTCGATCACCGTGCTGCCGCCGGCGGCGCTCCTCTCCGCAGCAGCGGGTCAAGGCCGCCTGCGTCGGCGGTCGACGCCGTCGACGCGGGCGGAGGGGCGTTGTGTCCGGGTGTTGGGGTGCGCCGCCGGCCGTCGCACGCAGGCCACGTTAGCAGCGCGCCCGTCGACCGTGCTGTATCCGGTCTCCAGACTGCAGGATTCACAGCCGGCTCAGCGCTCTAGTCTCACTGGCTGGCGCGACAGTGAGAGGGGATTCTACGGAACGGGGGTTATCTGCCCTTCCAAACGGACTTGGAAAGTGGCCGGCAAGCAATGCCACGTTTGCAGTGTAGATAAATGCTTTTAGGGTGTAAATTTGTGATAGCCCTACTCAAAATAAAAGGAGATTAAGCCAGTTGAAAATGTTTTGGTGGATAGTGGTAGGCTGAGTTAGAAAAACGCAATGAAGTTTGTCATAGTTAAATCAGCCTTAAGATTTCTGCTTCATTAATATTTTTCTCGGTTGTTCTTGTATTCGTATCCACGGTGGATGCAAACCCACTTTCTCTTGGCGTAAAATAATTTGAATGGTTTTCTGTCATGTAAGTTGTAGTACCAGTTTTTTGATAATACAGCATATCGATGAAATGTGAACTTACCTTGAAAATAAGTGAAGGCCGAACGCTTGCGTCTTAGGTCAATGGGGCAGATGTTGTCTCATGTAGAGTACAATTTTGTACACTTTGTGCTCGTGGCATTGTTGTAACGTAATTTTATACACGTGTATTTCCTGGTGGATCCAGGGGATGGGGTAAAAGCTTCCCAAAATCTCTAATTTACCCCAAAAACACTGTTAATAACTATTCCTAGGCCCTTCCCCCCACCCCCCGCCTCACGCCCCAAAGCCATCGATGCAGACCTGGCACTGTTTCGTACCCTTTTTGGGCTGGCCCAGCCTGGTCATACCACAAATACAACATTGTGTCGTGCAGCTACGCCTCCTTATGGTTGTGTTGCACCGTAGTACTTCACTATATGTTCCACTGCCCTGCACCACCAGCCTTTGGAGTTATGCTGAAACGTCATACACTATACTCTGCCGCACGGCGTCACTCATACGGTATATATAAATATAAATTCATATTTACACTGCAGCTGTCCAATACGCTTCTATAGTGGTGAGTGGAAATGCTATCCACAGAATGCCTTATAAAATGTCACATGTAAGTCGGTTCAGCGCCACACTTAGTAATGCGGTGCTGTCCAGCCTTGTTATACTGTGGCGCATTCCTCTAACTGGTGGTTACACTGTGCCGGAGTACCCCAACGCGAGGATATACTGTGCCGCAGTGTTCTAACATGGAGTTGTACTGTGTCGCAGTACACAACGCGCAGTTATACTGTGCCGCAGTACCCCGACGCGCAGTTATACTGTGCCGAAGTACCCCGACGCGTGGTTATGCTGTGCCGCAGTGCACAAACGCGTAATTATACTGTGCCGCAGTATCCTAACATGCAGTTATACTGTACCGCACTATATCACCCATGACTAGGCCATGAATGATTCCTTCATGACTAGGCTGTACCGCAGTACTCTAGCACGCAACAAACCAGCTCAATTCATAGGCCTTCAATCGGCACAGGACCACGACTAGGCCACAATTACAAATTGTTTTATACTGCAAAAAATTGGACACTAAAGCATTGTACCTATTCCTAAGTCTGCTTGGGGGGGAGGCGGTAGTGGAGTGGTCAGCGTAGCTGTCTGCCACGCAGCCGACCCGGGTTCAAGGCCAGGCGGCTTCCCTGAACAAGGAGCAAGCTGGCTCCCGAGAAACCCTTCCAACAGGGAAAGAGTTGGCGACACCATATGACCCTGGCAGTTGGTGCGTCGATAAGCCCCAATAATTATTATTATTAAGCCTGCTTGGAAACATCTCAGCATCACAATTGACGTAAGTTGGAATATTTGCAGCCAACTGGTGCATATTTTCTTGCTGACCTCCCTATGTGGAAAAAGCTGCATTTGAACAAGTTCTCAGGCTTTTCGGGATAACCCGTATTTGGCACGGCATGACCCTGATTCTTTCACCTTTTCCAAAATGTAGGTCTGTGTCATTTCAGGTCAGCTTTTACACGGGGGAAAATAAAGCAGCTTAACCCTCACTGGTACAGGGTCCATGCTACCTTTACTGATACGAGTGGTCGGTGCCAGCCCCGCCCCCTACCGCGTCAACAACTATGTTAGGCAGCCTAAAATTGAAAGTAGCGTTAAATGCCACATTTTGATCCCTACCAAAAATCTATATACAATTTTTGGTCAGGCTACTGCTGAGGTCAAGAAGCCTGTTTTTATAGGAATAAAACGGAATCTAATTGTTTTGTCATAGCAACAAAAAGCTTCCACCAATAAGCTTGTGTGATGCTTATTGCTGTGTCATAACAGTTGGCAGTGTAGAGCTTTACAAAATATACAAGCATCAGTGAGATGATCTCGTCAAGCCCGATCCAATCCTGTATCTTATAACATTGTCAGGTTGAATCGTAAAACTGACCTGACCTAGGGTCACCATGGGTCATAATGCATACTATTCGAACTGGAGTGAGAATCCAAACACGATAGAGTAGAATATAAAGACTCTATCACCATTTTCTAGGAATCTATCGAATTCGACACGCATTTTGGGAGGGGGTCTTAGAGTCCCCCAGCCACCTATTTTTCCGAGGTCACCGGAGAACCGCCCGTGGCCAAATAACTTTACTTAGCCACAGTTGTGAGAATCAAACGTTTGAAAATTAGTCAATTTCTTTATACTTTTAGGCTTTCAGGGTCAGACCTATATTTTGAGATGGCTGCAATCACTCGGACACACGATTTCGCCTGCATCGGAGACCGAGTGGCAACGTTATAGCACCAAATAAACGAGATGATGTGTCAATATCACCTCACAAGAACGTCAAGGTCAAAGGTCACAGGTCAAGGTCATACCAGCATTTTCAAGATCATTGGTCCCAGTGTTTATGGTCAACTGGCGTTACCCAGTTTGACATATATTATGTTATAATATCATACTTTAGGTAACTTAATGTAAAGTTCAAGGACAAAGGTAAAATTTAAAGGTCATGGGTAAGGGTTAATTCTCGTTTCCCGCCCAACGGCTGCTATAGCGCTAGTTATAGTGAACATTACAAAGAATATGCCATATTATGACGTCAAAAGTCAATGGCCTTCAATGACCGTGACCCCAAAATATCAGGAAACGTTCTTTCGTACCTTCACTTCATGGCATTAGTTAGCTTTTATCATATTCCAGACTAATTTTACTATATCTAAGGCATTTACCAATAGGTTCCCAGCACGGAAAATATCTGACCTTTATTTCCTCGTTTGACCTTGAATCTATTGACCGAGATCAACGAAAATGTCTATAATATAGCTTGTCATAGTTCCCACATGCTCCCAAAGGCCCTCCAGTGTGTAAGTGCCTAACCCCTCTCCAGTGCAGGTTTCAAATCAATTCCCGCATGAATTCTTAATGAAGAAGTCGCAACCCTGATCTGACCCGGGTGATCGATATAAGAAATATAATTTGCACACATGATTGTTCTTCGTAACCCTATAATGTGATGTGAATCTCAGATAAAAAGGCTTACACCACAAACTATTTTGTTCTTGATTGTCCTTCACAAGATCTCTCTCGTGACAGGCTTTTTAATTCAATGTCACAAATATTGAGGCACAATTTCAATTTACTTGCCCACTCCGAACAGATAAGCATACTTATTTACGGAACTGGCCTCAGAACCTGCGGTGCGAGCGAGACTTGGCTCTCACTTTCCAAAATTTCTTCTAGAGATTAATCTATTCATATCCGGCGAAGCCCGCGCACTAGGCGGCAGTCATTATGCAATGATTTTTATGTTAGCGATGTGTATGGTTGAGAAATTTTATGAGTGTATGGGCGTTTGTGACGAGCGATGCACGAGTGAGTGGAACGATCGCAGAATGTGTCAAGAAGAAACGCCTCGACATTGGTCAAACACCGGCTTTTGCGGCAAACCGGTAAAAGCTATGCTCATTGCTTCGTGTCATATGCTGATAAATAAATATTATCATCATGGTCTGATAATGTGTGCCAGATGATTCCCTTTAATTTGCGCCAGAAATGAAAACGAATACAAATATTTTTTTGCCTAAAAGAGACCATGATTCATAATTAGGACCCAAAGTGGCACATTAATTTCAGCAACTTTTTAATATATCAACCCACACCACCTGGGGGAGGGGGTGGTCGCATTCAGACCTCCCTCGATTTTGTCGTGAATGATTCCGAGACGATTCAAATGAGACGTGCATCGCTTTGAATGTCTCCAGGGTGATCAATTTGACATCTTATGATAAAAATTGACATCAATTTAGGTCAGGTCAACGAGTTGTGGCGTCATTGCTAAACCCATGTTAGGTGATTCTGTTTCCTAAAACAAATAAGAAACTAGGGTGTAACTCGACTTCTAAAAGAGCTAGATCAAGTTTCTAAGCATCATTCGAAAGCTTTTGAAACTGAAGATTTGCATGCCATCATCAATTTTAGAGTCTTTTCAATACCAAGGTCACCAGAGATCACCAACGGCCACGGTTTTTCAAATTATTTGTGTCTGTAACTTGTTCATGAAACAAGATAGAGTCTTAACACGCGCCCCGCTGGGGTCCCTAAAATGAAGCGACTCGCTGGGGGGGATTTTCGCCCCTTCCGTATCTCATTTCCCGGGAAAGCTAAACAAAAATGACGGACGGTGCTTGGAAGCTCTTGATAAGACGAAGAGAAATTATAAGAAGTATTTTTATGTCAGGTCAATATTGAGGTCAGCATAGGTCAAATAAGGTCCCATAGGCTTACAACAGGGCAGTGTACGTTTCCCCCTCTAGATTTTACTCAGCGGAGCTTGAGAAAATATTTATGCATCATTGGATTCCTCTCATTGTGGAAAATCGAGTGATGTATAATAGGACCTTGTTAGGTCAAATTGTGAGAATGACCTGACATAGAACTAGGTCAAGGTCACAACAGGGTGACCTGGTATAGTCATGTTGCATATCAATCGACTTCCCGTGACAATATAAGCAAGATGCAAGCAAAATGGGAGCTTTATCTCAATTCAGTGAGAAGTTATTGGCAAAACAATCACTGTATGCTCCTGTGACCTGACATGACCTTTGAGAGGTCAGATGCTCAAAAACTCAACTTTATGGTCAAGATTGCGGTAAGAATAGACGGTTTAAGGATTTTAAGCTTTATCTATCCAGTATTTACTGAAAACGAGCCCATTCTATTTTTCACCATAGACTTATAATGGGGTGACCAAAAAATTGACCCCACCTTAGGTCAACAATATCAAAATTCTGAGATATCAGATTTTTACAACCTAATAGCCTCATTATATTGTGAAAGTTTCAGACTGATCGGTTGGCTGATGCTCCTTAGGCGCCGCCTCAAACTAGTAATTTTAGGTTTTGAGGTCGGGTCGCTTGACCTTGGATAGCTCCTTGACCTGACATGACCTGACCTTAAGAATTTTGTGAGATACGTAAAACTAATCAGGAATGAGGTACTGTGAGTTTCGTTGTTCTGTGTTTCTTCGTTTTTGCGTTATCTGGAGAAAACCAGGAGAAGGGGGGCGAATGTTGCCCCCTAGCGGGGTACGTATTAAATTTGGTACCATAGTAATGATCATGGCCCAAGAATTTCTGATAATAAGCAAAATGGCCTTGAAAGCTCCTGATTTGACCTTGACCTTGTGCCCTCAAAAGGTCATGTCGCATATAATTTGAATTCTTGGGTTATGATGTATGGGCTATGATATAAAATTTGAGACTGTATTTTGTTTCGCACAAAAATTATACACACAACAAATTTGGAAATGCATGACGTTTGGTGAACTCTGGCGACCTTATTATTGGTCTGATCTCAAAATGGATAGCAGAGTGCAATTTTTTATTTCAAGAGATTTTGAATGATGTTTATAAACTTGATATACCTTTTCTAGAAGCCGAATTACACCGTGGTTTTGTCAGCCTTGATTTTTTAAGAACAGAATCACCTTAAACTGGTTTAGAAATGAAATCATAACACGTTGATCAGACCTGACCTGATGACAATTTTTCTGTCATAAGCTGTCAAATTGATCATCCTAGATGTCTGCAAAGCTACGTGTCTCTCACTTGAGACGGCTTAGAATCATTTACGAAAAGTGAGGGGGACCCGATCGAGCCCCCGGGTGGTGATGGGTTAACGAATCGGTTTTTCATAAACTCCAAGTCATAGATCCACCGCTGGAAAATATTATTACCTCAAAACTGTAGGGCGTCTGTTTTCTCTCCACTGTTGTTCTCTGTTGCCCAAAATGAGTAAAACGATGAAAAAGGGTTATTTTTAAGTCACAACTTTATAACATCGTTATGACGTGATAGGATGAAATATTTTTGTCGGCCTACCTGAATACGAAGAAATCATTTCTGGGCATATACAGGAAGCTTCGTTTCTTTACCTATGAAGACCAAGGTGATTGCTCAAAAGCGTGAAGAGAGAGAGAGAGAGAGAGAGAGAGAGAGGGTGTAAAACACATTTGTGCTAGGTGCGGATTAACCCTTCACCACCTGGGGGTCCGATCAGACCCCCTCGGTTTTTGCAAATTATTCTGAGCTGGTTTAAATGAAAGGCAGGCTACTCACTTTGCACACCTGTAGAGGGATCAATTTGAAAACTTATGCGAAATATTGACATTAAGTCAGGTCAGACCAACGATGTATGACGTAATTTCTAAACCCATGTATTTATTTATTTATCAATATGCATCACCAGCAGGCAGTGCCCACTGACAGGTGAAGTCTAGCAGCTAAAACACACGGTTATTTACAATGAGCGAGCCAAAATAATAATACCATTAAGAATACACAACCATTAGAAATCAAACAAAATGACTAGCTGTAGGTAAAATCATGACAAAATGGCATAAACATGATGAAAATGGAGTTTGCTTACATGATTCTCCGCTCGGCTGCACAAATGCTAATCATGTCTCAATAAGATAGCTTTGATAGATGATGCTGGTGACTATGGGCTTCTACAATGAGACTGACAAAACCAGGGTGTAACCCAGCTTCTAGAAGAGCTAATTCAAGTTTCTAAACATCATTTAAAAGCTCTTGAAAGGATTAATCTGGATATTGATATCTATTTTGAGGTCAGGTCAATAAAAATGTCACCATAGGCCACCAGTGGTCACGGTTTTCGAAATTGTTTGCGACTATAACTTTTGATTGAACGACATAAGACACACCAATAAATTTGGTATCATAATTATGAGCATGGCCCAAGTATTCAAATGATGTGCAGCATGACTCAAAAATGTTATTATTTGAACTTTACCTGAGGTCAAGGTCGCGATGTGACCTTTTATATTTATGCATTATATCATTCGAATCATTGGTTAAGATGAACACGTTGAAGCCTTTGACTTTGTTTTACGTCTAATGCCTCCCGAGTTAAAATGGATTTCCTAAATGGGTACAAATTTTACCCATTTTGGCCCTTTGTGACGTCACGAGTCAACGAATATGGTACAAACTCGGCTTAAGAGTAGAAGATGGTAAGGTGATTCCAGCGCTGTTTCCATTTTTCCGTATCACCTCCGGTTTCCTAGATCTTAGAGAGGTGGGGTCCGATGTGACCCCCATGCGGCGGTGGGTGCAAAAAGAGCCTAGGCGATGGTGTGTTAAGGATGATTTCTAGGCCTTGTGGCGAGAATTTTCAAAGTTTCTTTAAGTTTATCAACGCACCAACTAGCAGGACCATGCAGCGTCGCCAGATATTTCTCTGTTGGAAGGTTCAGGGAGTCAATTTTCTCCTTGCTCAGGTTGTCCAACGGGCTTGAAACTGGTTTAGCCGTGTGGAGAGTGCGATCGCCAACCACTACACCAACACAACCCCATATTTCAACATTTCTGGCCGTTGCCAATTCATTATACATGGATACCAGCATTGACATGGATTCTTTTGTTGTTTAAATGTTCATGGTCTATGCTCACTTTTCGCTCCTCCAATCTCTCGCAGCAGTTTGCATGTTTTGTTTGCTACTGCCAAACCAATCCAACACCTCGGTGCTCCATTCATTCTAATATCATGGAGATGTCCAGTGCGCCGCTTCCACCAAGGCTGGTTTTCCCTGGCCTCGTCCCACACCATCCGGTGTCAATATGCACCGAGGAAGGCACTCACCTTCTGCCGGAAAATCCCGGTCATCCACCTCTCATTCTTTCGCATTGTGACCTTCCTGCCCTTGATCTTGCATGTGGAAACTCCTATGCTCCCCGACAGTCGATGACCCCACCCGCCGGCGACCTTTAAATGTCACCGGGACTACCCGGTCTCTCAACAAAACAACCACGCTTCCGTAGGTAACGAGCATAGCGTTAAGTTCACCGCTGTATTTCACAACATGTGATGCGCACTCGTATATCTTCTGTCACGAATTATGTTTCATTGTTGAATGTGTGATTACAGTTCATAATATAATTGCTCTCTCTTGTTTTCACTTACCTTTCCGATATTAGATACCAACTGGACATAACAGGATTTCTGTTTATTAGACGTCTCACTCAGTGACCATTTGCCACGTTTTGCCTCGGAATATTTTTATATTAAACATTATGTGAATTTAGGGAATATGGCACACTCATGGGATATGAACTAAGCTATAATTCGCATAGAAAGTACCGAAACATCATCAGTTTTATATTTTGTTTCTCCAAAAGTGACATTTTACGGAGAAACAACGCTGCCTGAGTGTGGCTCCTTTTGAAGGCACTCCTCCGCACCCCCCTCCCCCCCCCCGCGAGCCTTACGACCGGGCGGAGCGGCTCATTGGTGACTGCGGCCGGCGCCGGGCCGCACGTAACGAGTCTTATTCCTCCGCAAACGGTGGGCTCTGGCAAAGATGAAATATCAAACAGGGTGTTAATCAACATGCTCTATCTGTTGGTTATCTCAGCTCGTATCCCATATAAATGTAACACATTCCTTTTAAAGAGAATGGAACACCTTGTCCGAAGTTTCGAAAATGACTATTTATTGCAAACTTAACACTCGCCCCGGTGGGAGGGGGGTCTTTGAACACCCCCTTGGGTTTTTCCAGCGGCACGAAAAACGGCGGTGCAGAGCGCCGCCTTACTTGGAACACCTTATCCTTGATCGATTCCGCAACTTTCCTCAAAAGTTTAAGCTTGTGTCATCTCAGGTCAGGTCACCAGTGCAGGTCAAGTGACCTCACCGAAAAATGTTTAAGGCGGCATAAGTAAGAAATGGGTGAATTTATCGGATTAAAACTTATAACACATAATGGTCCCACCGAGTTCTACAAAAAGATCCGGGATTTTTCATATCGATGACCTAAGGTCAAGTACGGACCATAACCTCTCCATCAGAAATACATGGAAAAACAAACTGGGCTGTATTTGTGTAGATAAAGCTGATAATACCTTCATATTCTCTAAATCGAAGTATCCTGGGCCCCTTTCCAGGCTCATGTTTCAATTTTTTATAAATTTTGTCCAAGTTGTTCCCAGTTGGCTGTTGGAGTCGGAGTCCACTGAAGTCATCAATGGACTTGTCACGGAGACCCCGACCCCACCACCCGAATGAGCAACTCCACAAAAGGGGATTAGAAGCCAAAGTTTAACGTCCCACAAAGCACAGGGACGGCCGCCCCGCCAGGTCACCCCCATCAGTCAGTTGCCAGCCGACCGTACGTCGGAAACATTGACGCCGGAGCGTCCAGGAAACGATCCCAGCCGACATGCACTGCCACTGCATATTCGACAGCGGGCCGGAGCCCAACGCCCACCAACGACTACCGGGGCGGCAATTGTTGACCTGTGACCTCTGAGAAGTCATCTGGAGCTGCTTGAGCAGTTTTCAGACTTAGGTTAATAACTTTGCATGAAATGATGATACAGCATTAATTTTTATACCATTGCGTTCAGATTGCAATTGCAAGTCGATTGATGTGCATATTGACTATGCTAGGTCAAAAGTTACCTTGACCTGACCTGAGTTCAGGTCATTTTTGTGTTTTTACCTAGTATGGCTATATTACCTATCATATTCGATTTGCCGTGACGAGAGGAAGCGAATGGTGCCTACAAAATGATTCTAACTTAACACTCTGTCAGATGCTAGAGCCCAAAAACTTTGCTCAAAATGCCAACTTATTTGACCTGTCATGACCTCAATATTGACATGAGCCAAAAAGTGGCTAATATAGTTTCTCCATTAATTTGTATGATCTATCAACCAGCGTTCGCGTTTTTTCGCTATTCCGCATTGGGCCCAAGTTTGAGGGGGTGTTCAAACACCCCCCACCAGGGTGAAGGTGGCTCGAAGGCCCACCGGGGCGCGGGTTAAATCTGGAAATCCGAGAGACACATTTTGTTTCCATTTCCAACCATTCAGAACAGAAATGCAGTGTTTGATTATAACTAATAATATAATCAAGCCAGAATGTGACTCACCCAGGGTTGACTTAAGCATTGCGTGTAATTACCTGCCAGGGTGTTGCTCACAGCATGTCAACGTTGTGACAATGTTGCGAGTGTGAGCATTTATCACGTGAATTGCGTGATCGTTACACCGTTAAGACTTCGATCAATCAAACTGTTGTAATTCGATGGAAGGAGATTCCTTCGTGGTTTGAATTAAGACATTAAAACTCTCTATTTTGACTTAAAAGTGCGCCGATCTAATACACATTACGGATACGGATTTAATAAATTGGGTGAAATTATATATTCTAATACCAGGTTGCATCGACACTCTGCAAAACTGTGATCGCAGTTCAAAACCCATGATCAGATACGGTGGAACGTTTTCGTCTAAGGGGGCACCTTCCAACAGAAATAATCACTACGTTATTGTACGGTCGAAGACAGGAGATTCTCCCAAACTCACCTTCTTCGACTTTGGAAAAAGGGAACACATTTACCATCCAGAGATAGATGCTTACTACCTGATTTTTAGTGAAAGACAATGCCTAAAAAAGTGTTGAGTAGAATGCAGATTTATACATTTTTCTGCCTTTGCTTTAAGCATCTAAGAGAGCAAAAGACACCCTTTGTGCCACTGAAACTTTCTTTTAGCACGCATATCAACAGGAAGAAATTGGAGATCAACTTTGCTTCGGCAAACAAGGCGCAGTACAAAAATGCCTCCATCTGTATCTCTGTGCCCCGAGAGTGACAAGTGCACACGCATATCTAGACACAAGTCTATTAATTAATTAAACCGGCTAAAAATGATGAGGAATTATTGAAACTGATATAAGTCTGCTTAATCTAAGCAAAACCATCGTCCAAAGAACAAAGGCTGACAAATACTGGTGAATTTTTCTCCTCAGACTATTTTCAAGCCTAATTTATTTTTACCTCATTTTTGGCTTCAACATTGACCCTACATTGTGGGAGCTGCACGTTCGGGTGTTGGGGCCGAGTCCCTTGATGACTTTAGTGAGGTTCCGACTCCCATAGCTGAACTTGCAACAACTGGGAAAAGTATATAGAAAACTTGCTAGACTTACACACAACTTTGAGCCAACGATAGGAGTTTAAGAGGGGAAGGAACAGAAAGGAAAATTAACTTGTCAGAGCTCCCTCCCCTTAAAGTTATTATGTGGCACAGCCCTAAGAGATTATCATATTTAACCAGATACTGAGCAGAGCGTAGAAATGGGAATTCACCTAGGCTAATCATGTTAGGATTTGCATAAACTTAAGTGCCAATTCGAAAATAGTTTAAGCTTAATTATAAGTTTTGAAGTGCTGCGGCGAGGAGCATGATGATGAGTTGTTAAGATGTTCCCTGGCCTCTCCCCTCGAATCCATAAATGTAAAAAACACTGAAGATTATATATTCGGGCACAGCCCTTCATCAGAATCTTGGAGTAAATATCAATAATTCTCAGTCCTAGTATAGCCAGACCTCGAATTGAGCTTCACACAAAAATGCCTTTTAGAATGAATCGTTAAAAATAAGATTGGATGTCGTGACAACAACCATATTGGTACCTCTAACCTAAAAGTAATGCCGACAATACGACAAACCTAGAGCAGTATTTGTGACAGTCTTTTCTATTATTTCAGCCAAATACTAGCTTTTGATTAACAGTGAAAAACTCGCTGAAGTACCTTAATCGGTTATTTGAATATTTCTGTTATTCTTATTTACTATTTTTCCGTCGACTGCAGCTAAAATGCTAACCAAAAACTACCTATTAAGCACTAGTAGACGTGATACTAATTCGGTGTAAAGACTGCATACTTTCCCCTTTAAGATGATGCTATATTTTTACAATAAAAGCCTCCCTCGAATTATTTAGTTAAGATTGTACCTAGTGGTCAAGGTCAACTTTTTTGTAATTGATAAACCCATTTTCCACAGCCTGCTCCTCTGGCCCAACGTTAAGCGTCGAAAGAGTATACGTGTGGCTGTAAAAAAACAACATTATAAATTTTCCATTATACTTATTCAACAACCCTTGCCCTTAGTATGTGCCTCTTAAACAAATGCAACTTTTATAGCTGGTTAATGTGAACAATCATTGGTAAATATTTTTCCTCAGCCTGTACCTCTAGCCCAACGTTAAGTGTTGAATGGTTATACGTCTAGCTGCAGAAAAGTATCATCAATAATTAGTTGCATATTTCAAAAACCCCAACCCCAGTACGTACCCCTAAAATCAAAACATCTCTTTGAGCTAGTTAACCTGATCAATCATTAATAAACACTTTTTCCCAGCCTGTACCTCTGGCCCAACGTTAAGCGTTGAAAGAGTATACATCTGGTTGCAGAAAAGCACCATCAAAGATAAATTACCTAAAAAACCTGAGCCTTACCTGTGACCTAAGTCCATCACTTCTGACTAGCTAAACTAATTCAACCATCATAGCCCTTTTTCCCAGCCTGTAAATCGGGCCCAAAGTTAAACGTCAAAAGCATATACGTCTAGCATCAATAACACTATCAATAATGTAAGTAAGTCCTACCCCAGAACACATATACTTACGCTGATCCCTCCCTTACCTCTTAAGCCACTGCTGTTAAGTGATAGCCTATCCTAGACCCGCATAATAGGCCAGGACGTACCTTGTACGTTAAGGCTGGGATGACGATCCTGAATGATTATGGATTCGGCTATCTTTCTATCTGGATGATCACGTGCTCGATGAACTACTTTTAGCTCAAGTGGTTCTGATATAGCCTGAGTGCAACCTGTGCTGCATGTTTCTCGAGGAAATGATCTCCTAGAGGTGTGTTCCTAGTTTTATTTTTCGCGTCCCGCAAATGTTCGTTAAATCGCAATCGGATGGGCCTCATCGACTCCCCTACGTATTGAGCCCTGTTTTGATCCTGGTTACACAGTCTACAGTCTATTTGATACACTAAATTTTTCTGTGTGCAGTCGCCTTTAAAACCTGACTTGCCTAAATGACACCTCTGACCCCCAGGACATTTTGGCTTAGAAATGGCCGACCTAACTAATGACGACTTAAGTTTCTTGTTATTCTTCCAGGCTATATGTACTTTCAGGCTAGATTTCTTTACGACCTTTTTTATTTTACAGAGTAGCTGTTCGTCTACGTACGGCAAAGTCAAGAACCCATCATAAGAATCTGAGCCTTCTTTCTTTTTCTTGCACCTTCCGTTACCTGTCCTAGCTAGTCTAACCTCCCTCAACAAACGCCTGAGATGCCCTGCATGATACCCATAAAGCCCTGAGAAGCCCTCCATGGGTATCATGCAGGGCTTCTCAGGCGTTTGTTGAGGGAGGTTAGACTAGCTAGGACAGGTAACGGAAGGTGCAAGAAAAAGAAAGAAGGCTCAGATTCTTATGATGGGTTCTTGACTTTGCCGTACGTAGACGAACAGCTACTCTGTAAAATAAAAAAGGTCGTAAAGAAATCTAACCTGAAAGTACATATAGCCTGGAAGAATAACAAGAAACTTAAGTCGTCATCAGGTTAGGTCGGCCATTTCTAAGACCAAAATGTCCTGGGGGTCAAGAGGTGTCATTTATGCAAGTCAGGTTTTAAAGGTTTTAGGTTAGAGGTACCAATATGGTTGTTGTCACGACATCCAATCTTATTTTTAACGATTCATTCTAAAAGGCATTTTTTGTGTGAAGCTCAATTCGAGGTCTGGCTATACTAGGACTGAGAATTATTGATATTTACTCCAAGATTCTGATGAAGGGCTGTGCCCGAATATATAATCTTCAGTGTTTTTTACATTTACGGATTCGAGGGGAGAGGCCAGGGAACATCTTAACAACTCAAGCTTAATTATGTTTATTTTGACAAAAGCTGTAAGAATTATCAGGGAAGAGGCATGCCAAGCACGGTGGCACGTAGCGCCACCGTTTTTGAGCTCTCTCCGAAAACCCGAGGGGGGGCGGGTAGCCGCCCCTCCCGTCAATACGCGTGTTAATAGTTGGAACCAAAGTCGGAGCCGTTAAAATGCTGGAATTCCGTTTTTGATACTGTATTAAGTCAAAAAACCTCATATCATGAATATTAATGAATTCTAATTAACACTTTCATGATCTCACTTACAAATGTGAGTCAAGCAATCTAAGCTTGGATAAAATTAGATGTTCAAGGTCTGCATAAATGAAAAGATTTGAGTACGATACAAATTCGGATCTTAGTTTGTTTGATGACACCATTACTATGGAATTAAATAAAAAATTTTGTCCCTTCAAGTATACTTGAGCTAAAAACAGAATTTTCCTTCAATATACTTTTATTTTCATTGCTTTGAGAATAGAGCCAATGAAAACCTGAAACGAGTTTGTCAGTTTCAGTAATGACGCCGAAACATCGAAAACACCGCTGAATAAGATAAAACAATATAGTATCTCTTTCTTTCATGTAGGATTAGCGAAAAAGAAAAAGGCCTATATCAGGCCACATTTCTAGTTGAACTCTAATTGAATACTACGATTCTAGATAAAACGAAAACACAGCTCCTGACCAGTCCCCGTTGTGCAGACAATAGGCCAAATAACAGAAAACTGTTACACATAATGTCATTACATTGAAATGGTGGTTAAATCTGCATTTTCACCTCCAGGAATTTGCGATAAACGATATATGTATATGTATATATATATATATATATATATATATATATATATATATATATATATATATGCGATATATGCATTAAGCTATGTAAGCATATAGATAACTGCACTGTTAAAAAACAAACACCTGCTCTAAGCTGTGATATAGGAACCAAACATTATAACATTGTGATATCGTGATATTAAGTTTTCTCACTTAACTGAACCAAATCACATCACCATGGATAAAACTACCAACGTATTTCACATATGGAGGAGGACAATAACACGTGCCGAGTAAAGAGAAGTGTCCTAATTACACACACTTAACGCAAAATTTGCATGCCTCCCGGAACGGCATAAAAATGAGCATGAAAATGTGTACTATCATGGTTTAACGTACAGTCTCACACCTACCAAGATAAAAGAGCCCAAGCGATATTCGTCATCGCTAGAGAACCGCTCTTTGACCTGTCTGTATTTGTGCGTAATTAGGAACAGTGTGAAAGGTAAGAACACGAGTTGATATTAAATAAAATTCAAAACAAGGACGCGTTTCGAACTTCTCAGCGTGTTTTGACACCCGTTACACTGTTTAACACGAAGAAGTGAAACGTCTATATTTAATATCAACTTCGGTGTTCACCGTATCGTTCGAAATGGATCCTCAACATGGGAACAGTGTGCCTAATTACGCACACTTGTCGAATTAGCCTGCTGAATTATGCACATGCAATAACTATATTGTTTTGGTAATAAGATGAGTTCATTTTCACATAGTTCAAACATTGCACACGTTTTGGCATGGCAATGGTCGAAGCACCCATACCCCCTACGGTCACGATGTGCCCAACTGTTAGGGAGCTTGTCAGCCTTGCTGTGAATTCGTCCCTCCTCTTTTCTGAAAATGTGGTGGCCTTGGGGTGGATCCAGCTGGTTGGTTGGGGAGGGAAGGGGGAAATCTAGGTCGGTGAACCCCCTCGAAAAAAATAAAATGGCCTGAAGTTAATACGATGAACATTTCATGAAGTCACTAAAGGCCATGGGTCAACAGAGATCATTGCATTATCTACATCTAAAATACGTCCGATGGCACGCAGCAAAATCTTTGAAAACAAAAAGCAGTCTTAAATGCGCCCGGAGATGACCTAATGCAATCGGGACACGATATTTTTTCAGAAAATGTGCAGTAGTCCCCACCTCGGCTACTTTTGGGCCATTTTTGTACGAACCTTAGGATGGGTTGCAAAGCCCCTCTCCCCCGGGAAGTACGACAGTTAAAACCGACACGTCATAAGGAGGGCTTTTGAAATATAATGGGTTCTAGTCTCATGCCTGAATATGTCAATCCATAAAAAATATACGTGCGAGTAGAACAGATGCAGCGAGCAAGCGTTGCTCGGTAGAGAGTTCTGGTGATCGCCGAGAGTGCGGTGCGTGCATGGCAGGCTTGCGGCCGCAGAGGTAGGAAGAGCAGCATGCCAGCGCGCGACCACGCGGCCTCCACCTGACCGACTTCCGGTGGCCTCGGGTGGCGTCCTCGGCCGCAGCTGCCGGCCGCGCCGCCGGGAGAGAGCGGCCATCCAGAGCGGCACAGGCGAGAGCGCTGAGGATCGATGTGGCCGCTGCCACCGCCAGTCGCAACGTCGGTGGTGCGTGGCGAGCGGCGGGCGGCGCCGGCTGTGGCAGCCGCACCAGCACCGGCGCCGGCGCCGCGGCTCAGGCATGGACGAGGAGCGCGAACAGCCTTCCACCGCGGTAAGTGTCGGCGGGACGCGGCCCCGCCGCCGCCTGGCACGGCGCTAAGGAACTCTGGCGGGATTAGTGTCTCTGGTAGCGTCAGGCCTCGGTATAAGGCTCACACGGCGTTTGGGAGTTATTTCGTGGAGAAGCGCTTTTGTAACAAATGTGTGTTAATTTTCAGGAGCGTTGAGATAATTTTCGACTTCGATAGGCAGTGGCTCCAATCGTGGGGATATTTTGATCTGAAAGGAGGGAACTAATTTGGTATACGAACCCCAGACGGGTTCCAATGCTGAAGCTGCAAGTAATACAGGGGGAGGAGACCCCGTCTCCTGTGAGGTTTGGCCGTCCCCAGCCCCGCCGGCACCCGCTACCCATGGGTAAAAATATTCAACTAGGTAACATTGCTCGGTATATATCCCGGAGAGCTTATACCTAAAATACCTTATTTGAAATTTATCCTGTCAATAATCATTGAAGCTGACGAGCCCTAAAGCCATAATTATGATGATCCCTTAACCCTATTCCTGGCAGGCTCCTGGCTATCCCTATTACTGTCAGGGAGAGGGGGTGGATTCAACCATCTAAGATCTCGACATCTGCCCATCCCATTTCAGAAATTCCTTCCAGTGATCAACGTTTTTTAAACTGTGAACTACCTATCTTACGCTAGCCTCCATTTAACAAAATTCTAGAAAACTATAGCCGTGGCCGTGTTTGCTATTGTTTTGAAACATTTTATGTAAAATAAAGTATAAAATTTGACCAGTTTTCTGTTGCACAGATTGGTAATATCGTGATATGCTTAGTGACATCACTGGTATCAACATAAGTGTGGCTTATTGGCTTCATGACCCGTCTTCAGATCGGAAGGCAAGGATTAACGTGGGTGCAATCCCCACGGCGGGAAACCGCCTTCCCTGTCCGATCTGACCCGGTGGAGAAGATCCTTATACACCCATGCCAAAACTCCTTATAATTAGGCAAGTGTGCCTGTTGGGAGTGACCCTAACAAAATGATTAATGTAAATAAGTAAATAAACAAATACAGATACATATATGCATATACATATATATATATATATATATATATATATATATATATATATATATATTATACCAGAAAACATCAGAGGTGGATACAGAAAAACAAATTATTGGGGTTGCATGCATATAGTCAATGGCTAAGAGGAATATATGTATATTATGCTTATGTTCCTTCGCTACTGGTCCTTTTGTCTAGTCCAACCTTTATCCGCCCATGCCAAGCCCGGGAGAGTCGGAATGATCTTGTCTCCTTTATCTGTCTATGGATGCAGCTTTCCTTTTTACCCCTGAAACCAAATGCATGCCCAAGGTGGCTGCTCAATTGCCTAAATTACACTTCTTAAACTAAAATACGCTTGCACATGCGTGGTCTTCCTCAATTTCAGTACCTGAGCCGACCTATGACATGCTATAATGATAAAATATAGAGTTGGGAGTATGGTAGGACTACTTTCGTTCCTATCGAGTGCTCTGTAAGGGGAATGCGGAGGCGTGGGGGAAAAACGTTCGACTTCCACGTCACTGGCCCGGGTTCAAATCCTCGGGGCGGGTATTCTGCAGTCTTTCCAATCCCCATAATACCTTCCCAACAGGATGAGAGTTGGCGACACCATATGAACTCAGCAGTCGGTGTGTCCTAATGCCTCAAGACTGTTTTAGAGTATTCTGTAAGCAGTATTTTTACTCTGTAAGAATATATTCCAACTACATCAGAAGTCCCCATTTTGAGTTGCTGTTACCACCTCTAACAAAAATATAGATGACAATGTAAATGAACCTGATAACTCCTTCAAAATGTTTCGAAATTCTAACTGCTCTTAAAACAACTGTTTCGGACGGCTTTGTGGTAAGAAAACCGCATTATACCCGACAAAACACGATTTGTGAATAGATCCTCTTTAACCCGCGCCTCACCGAGGGTCCAGCGCCACCTTCGCCCCACCGGGGGAGCATCGATGCCCCCCTCTAACTCCGAAAATATGGGCGTTAGCGCAAATCTGCAAAGTGCAATAGAAAGCTCGCGTGAATTCAGTAAGAAATTATTGCACATGTTTTAGTGCTCAGGTCAATGGTTTGACCTCCAGAGGTCAAATTAGGTCAAGATCGGTTATTTTCACTCAAATATGCAATGCTTAAGCAAACTGGGCAAAACTCTTATGTCATTAGAGCTATTGAGGTCTGGTAAAGTACATTTGATAGGAAATTGTCATTACTTTTTCCGCTATGTGAAATGTAAAGACCTCCCGCCAGTGGTTTGACCTCCAGAGGTCACCTCGTGACCTTAGATGACCTGAGGTCACGAAAGGTCAGAAAGTGACCTTGTCGTGCATCAAATGAAAGCCAATGACAAGACAAACACGATTGTGTTTGTTTCAGCGCTCTAGCTTATACAGGTCAATAGTTATTGTCAAAATACCGTTTTTGATCCCTGGTGACCTTGGATGATCTTGGAGAGGTCAAAGGGCAAATATGGCCCCTGGAATCCGTGAAAGGGTGTCCAAGAACGCTTTTCTGATCAAGCTGAGCATTTTCAATCGCTTTTGTGACTTTTAGATCATAAGACAGCTTTTCCCCATGCTTTTTCAATGGGAGAGGTCACCTCGTGACCTGATCTCAGGGCACGAAATCGAAAAATCCCGGATATACACCTTGTAGACCCTGGAGGGGCCATAAAGTGTGGGAAGTTTCAAATTGGTCGACTTCGAAATGTAGCTCTTACAGAGCTCTAAAGTTGAAGTGAGGTGACCTTGGTTGACCTCGTCTGGTGACCTGATTTTGGGTGACCCGGGGTAAAAAATTTCAGGGATGGTGGCAAAATGATGCAGTGAGAGGAAGAATCCTCAACCGCGGCGCTGCGCCTCTTCGTTTTTCTGCTATCCCGGAAAAACCTTAGGGGGCCATCGATGGCCCCCGGTGGGGCGAGGGTTAAATACCAAGCCAGAGATCCATTAACTAGAAATGGATCTCTGGATTTAGAAATGAACCAGCAAGCTTCAGCAGGCCATCATGAACAGTTTAGGGGATATCCGGGAAAAAACATAAGGGTGGACAAAACCAGCCCTCCCTCCTCGCGGAAATATGGTCAATGAGTATGACATGTTGAATTTATTATATACTCGTATATATATATATATATATATATATATATATATATATATATATATATATATATTATTTCTCTCTTTCTCTCCTTCTCTCTTTCTCTCTCTCTCTCTCTTCTCTCCTTCTCTCTCTCCCTCTCTCTCCTTTTTCTCTCGATATTTTTCCCCAGCTCTTTTTCTTTCATACGCATTTTTCTTTTGATTTGGTAAGTATTGACTGAACGTTGACGTCCACGGAAACCGAAAATGATTTTCTGGCTTCTATAAACAGATACTTTCACATAGACTATAGACATGGACGTCAAAAGGAGGATGGGGACGTGTCCCATAACTTGCGAACTAGGGGTATGTCCACCAAATTCGTTAGGTCAGCTCAATATTGAGGTCACAAGAGATTAAAGAAAGTTTTTTTAGGACTTAGTTAGCTTAGGTTAGGTAAGGCTGGGGAATAGGGCATAACAGATTTTGCCATATACAGTTTTACTCATCAAGGCTAAAACACACCTTAGGTAATCATTGGAATCCTCTCATCGTTATGAATCGAATGGTGTGTGATGTGACCACACTAGGTCAAACGGTGAGAGCGATCTGACCTCAAACCAGGTCAGAATCACATGGTAACCCGTTATGATTGTGTTGCATATCGATATACTGCCAATGATGATATGTCAGCACAATTAGATACAAATGGAAACTCTATCTGAATTCAGCGCGAACTATTTGGCAAAAAGCACAGTCTGCTCAGGTGACCTCAGATAGCCTCTGAGAGGTCAAATGCTCAAACACTAAACTTGAATTAAGTTTTTATAGGTACCCCTCGAATACAAAATAAATGTTACAAAACATTGCCGTCAAAACGCACTGATTTTGCGTTCCCAATGCGTCTTCCCAATTAATTAAAACTGGGCGGCGGTCCCACTTCCCTTGACTGTAACGGAATTGTCTGCTATGGACATTGTTATCATTTAAATCCCTCCCTCAGTCATTGCCATGCTAAAAGGGATGGGGTATGGGACAATTTATTCCTTTTTTGTTTATCTATTTTCCACAAAAACCTTCACACGTGACGTAATTTTCAAGTGCTGTTTTAATGGACATGAGGCAAGGAAAACTATGGAAGGGGACGGTAAGAATAATGAAAGGCTAGCGTAATGGGCGTTCCACTAAGACGCTCCGGCGCTGAATATTTACCTGACGTAGGTCGGGTAGCAGCTGACTGATGAGAGGGTAGCCCTAGCGGGGCGGCCGTCCCTGCGCTTGGTGGGACGGTAAACTTTGACTTCTAAATTGACCCTTCATTGCGGGAGTTGCTCGTTCGGGTGGTGAGGTCGAGGTCTCCGTGACAAGTCTCTTGATGACTAGTGAGTCTCAGAATCCAAGTATAAAACCAAACTTGCAAAAACTTGAATAAATTTATAACAAAACGGAAGGTGGGATTCTCCCTGAAGACGTGTCGTTAGTTTGCTGACCCAGAACTATGCCCACCCAAAGTTTGGGATTTTGCGAATATAATGGTCTAAAGAGTTTTTAGATTTAGCTTACGCGATATAACGCAAGGAAGGTAAAACACCGTAAGGCACCGATAAAGTGTTTAGTACTACTTACAGCCTCGTGCCTGTTCCTGTTCAATGCAGTGCAATGCACCCTGTGCTCCCTCGTCGGATATTTTTCCGTTAGCACATCGGTTGTGCTTTCTAGATCGGCTATCAGGTAGTCAATCGACTTTGACGTCAACTTGTCCCCCTTCATCTGTTACCATCGGGCCATGGTCCGTTCCTCTCTATCACCAGAAACCCGCGTCGCCACTGCTGACTTCAGTTAACTTGGCCTGCCTTGAATAGTGAAGCAGACAACCAAGTTGATACATAAACATTATCGCCTAAAGTGTATGGGAATGCTATGATGAGTAAACTTCCAGGTGCGCAGTTTGTAATAGTACAGTTTTCACAGAAAAATTTCCGCTGAATGTATCACAAGCCATGAGAACGTGTATCCACAAATCAGCGGCCGCGATCCTCCAGATCCCTATGCCCGCGAGGCACAGAGGTGAGAGAGGTCACTGTCGCCTGGCAACGACCGCCGCGCTGACGCCGAGTTGAAGCGTTGCTGGGGAGGGGTAGTATACCAGCTTGTCGCACCTACGCGTGTGGTGAGGGGGCTGGTGGTGGCTTGTGCCAAAGGTTCTCTGGTCTTCAGACGTACGACCTCTTGAACAGTTGGAGCACTACAATACCCGGCCGCTTAAATTAATTTAGTGTATTAAAAGGCGAGGTTACCTGTTTTGCCTCTTGTTGGGTGCGCCTGGCCTTTCAAGCGTTTCTGTGTTCCCAATGGTTCTTAGGCTACGTTTGAAAAATCTTTGAGCAGGCCTCCAAGGCCCTAGCTTAAGGGCGACAATGTTTTTTTTAAAGAGCACAATAGCTGTGGCGAAACAAGGACCAGGTGCCCAGTTATCCAGGACTCAGAGGGCACGGGCCCCCAGCCGATGAATATCTTAAGGACTTAGGACCATTTAGCGGGGCTGATTGCTAAAAGTGGTTCCCAGATTGTATCTAAAATCTGTCCTGTTTGAATTCAAATTTCTGTTAGGAATTTCGCCGCCAACAAATCTAAACAATAAAATGTACGGCTGCAAAAAGCCTTCCTAATCATTTGACCAAAAGGCATAAAACAAAAGCTTAAAGCGTCCTAATTGAAGAAAAAAGTTCTCGACCATAAACAGCGCGGAAGTCAGTATTTTCACAGGTAAAAGACACAAAAACAGCCCAATAATGAAATTTTTATCCATTCCTCCAGATTTTCCTCATTATGCTAACGAGACCGGGCCTTTTTAACCCCCGGTTGAACTTGAGGGATCCCTTAAAAGTGTGATGATTATGGTGATTTTCAGAGGGTCTTTTCAACAGCACTCTTGCACATTAAGTAATCAAAACTGGTGTCAATCTGTATCTCGGAGAGTTTGATACTTACAGGACATTTCAGCTACCAATTAAAGGGAATGTGACCTTTCTAACGTGATTTAAACTGAGATAAGCAAGTTGTAAAGTATGCCGGAAAACCCGGTACTCAATACATCATTTGTGTTGAAACTCAAAATTTCCGAAGAGAAAAGCTACAAACCTACCTGAAATGTACATACCCAAGCATTCCGGCCGCAGTTGTCAGCTATTGGCGTGACGATATGGCTGACGTCACTGTGAGCAGTCAGCCAATTGAAGCCCTTGAAACCTATTGAATATGGTAGAAGGTACCAGATCATGACGTCATCCACAGGCAGAGGTTTATTTCTTACCCTTGAGGAGTATTTAAGAATCAAAATATTGAGCTTGTTGTGTATTTTTTTTTCAGAGAAATCAAAAATGGACGGTTTCATGACTTTTGGCTAAAGACACCCACGATTACACTAAACTCCGGGATCCGACCAAGGTGCCACATTCCATTTAATTTATTTTCCCGTTCACAAACTGGCAAATGTACCGGCTCCCATTTTCCAAACCGTACCCCGGACTACATAGATTGTCATGTTAATGCGCCAATATGACAAACGGTAATTTTACAAATGTGGCTGCCACCAGAAAAAAATTGTGAAACGGCTACCGCTACCCTTGCTGCCTTGGCTAGCAGAAATCGCTACTACTAACCACTACCTTCTACTCACTTCGCTATTGTCACTTTTTAACTGTCTGCTGAACTGCCACTCGAAGGCAGATTTTCACTTTCTTTTACATTAATTTCAAGAAAAAAACTGTTTATCTATATATTACACCAGCAATTTAAAATTTGATCGTAACATATGCAAACAGAAGAAGCAATCAATCATTCTCATTTTGCTTGTCGGATGAAGCAAAACATTTTTCTCAATCTCTATCCTGTATTTTTTTGGGGGATGGGGAGGGGCAGTCACCTTAAACGGCTGTTGGTAGTGGTAGTGGTTCGGAATATTTCAGTTCACTACCAGCTACATCGCTACCGTATGGTCATAGATACCGTTACTGCCACTCCGGTAGCATTAAGAGAATCCTCAAGTAGCAGATTAGTCGTGTTGCGAAGTAAAGTAGTGAACGGCCTACTCTTTAATTTGATCGATATGGATAACTTTCCAGTCCCAAAACAAGCATACGATAAAGCGTCCTAACACATACTTTGCAAAGAATACAATTTTCAATGGGGGTCAATAGATGTCAAAGTGGGAGAGTGAGTTTGAGAGCGCTTTGCCTTCCACATTAAATAGGGGAGGCATCATGTATGATTTCAGCTCTCGATTGCTTATTTTGTGCCTTTTCTAGTTTACTAATTGAAATTGAAGCTGGTATTCACCAATATTTTGCGGGTGAACTGCCTCTGTGACAATCCAGGACAGTCAGGCAGAGTTGGCTTCTCCTTTCATTTTTCACTTTTTTGTCCACTACCCATTTTAATAGGTAAGCAGGAGTGCCTTACCCATACAGCCAGGCAAACAAATTGTACGTCAACTGCCAGACTATATGCTAGTTCATTTATGTTAGCTGGGTGTACCGCTCCCGCTATTTTATTTTTATTTTTCTTTGAAGTATTTACCTCACATTTCACAGTTATTAGCTAAGGCTACTCAACATGAACACCCGCACTGGAGAGGGATCTGGCACTAACGCGCACTGGAGGGGAGCCTGGTAGGCCCCCTAAGATCTAAAATTAAGAGACCTAGGAAAACGCCATTTAAGGGGTGGGTGGGCACTATGGTGATCTACACCATAGCCAATTTTCATTGATCTAGGTCAACATTTTCAAGGTAAAATGACATCATAATGGTCAAATCTTGGCCGTGCCTGGGACCTGTAGGAATATACTGTAATTATGCGGGAAAACGTCGGGAATATAGTCAAGGTGGACCAGGCTCATAAAAAAGATCGCAAATGATTTTCCCGAAAATTGGCGGTTAAGCTCATTCAAGGACATTGACCTACGACACCATAATATGGCATGCACCATATGATGTACACTATACCTGACACTATAGCAACCGTCTGGCTGGAAATAATGATTGAATTTTACCTATGCCCTTTGACCTTGACCTTTTCCTTGACCTTGACCTTGTTTTACCTTAGCTATGACGTTCAAGTATAATATACGTTGGACTGGGTAACGCCATTTGACTGGAAGCGTTGGTACCAATGACCTTGAAAGTGCTGATATGCCCTTGAACTATGACCTTTGACCTTGACCTTGAACTGCATTTGAGGTTGCCCTGACATATCATTCCCCTTATAGAAGCTGCGTATATACATATTGAAAACGGAAAAAGCACCTCTATCTTATCGTCCCCTTTCCTATTAAAAGAAATTATCATTGCAATGCATCAGCTAATGAAGTTGCTGAGATCCAGGAGGGCGTATGCCGGATGTGTCCCATCTCAGCCAAAGCGTAGGACTAAATTCCTCATATTTTGTCAGTAGCATGAGGGTGAGGTAACAATGCACATGCGCCGGAATATATCTTGACCCTCGCGAGGGAAGTCAAACCATGAAAATTTCATGGAGCTGAGTTAAGAATAAAACAAAGCTAAGACTAAACCTGCCTCAATTCAGTTATATGCATCTGCTCAAACCAAACCCTTGCCTGTCGGCCGCGCGATAAGCGTCGGTCTCTTCCCATCCCCTACACCAGAGAGTCAGACTGCCTGGGGCATGCCGCGTGCTGACCTTTGCCGTGCTATCATGACCCCTGGACGACGTGGAGTCGCAGGCTGGGTGTGGGGAGATGCACAGAATAGGTATAAGGAGTTTCATGCTGAGAAAACGGAAATACAAAGACGCTGCTTTGGCATGCACTGAGTCTAATAATTGTATTGCTTTGATTTTTGATATGTGATGGTGTTGAAAGGAACCCTTCGACAGAGCTGTAAATAACATGAAAAACATTTGGAATATGCATCACGGAGTCAACTACTTAACATAACTGCAGTTTTACAAGTGTAGAGTGCATGGACATATGTCACCAAATTAGGTTTGAAGGCTCCTTGAACTTCACTCATCACATCACGACAATCACTGTGATATTTTTCGTAAAGTAGCTGGTATTTTTAACCTCTGAGCCTAATTTTCGGACATCTGAGACAAACTGGTGCCATTTAACCGGCACAGAGAGCTTTTGGCAGGTGAGTGTGATTCAATGTTCCATCTACGGCACGGGTTAAGTTTTTTCTTCTGCTGACAAACTGTCCAGGTGAACCTGGCCACCACAATGCCGCGACAATTGACTTAAGCCGTATAGTTGGAGCTCAGGTTCGTTACGGGCTGAGCACTTGCTTTCTGTTCCAGATAATGAATAAACTGCGATGTTTATGGCATTGGGTCCTTTTTCCGGTTATGGTATAGTTTCAGACTTGTCATCATGGAGCGTGAACTAACATTCCTTACTGGTAATAAGCTAAATACGATTTTTGCTTACTAATATTTCTCCTTAAGCTCCAAAGGTACCTGTAAACGGTTTTGCTGCAAATTGTCTTGCCACCCGCTCTGGAGAGGGGTCTGGCACCAACACGCACTGGGGAGGGATCTGGCACTAACACGGTGCCAGGGGTCTGGCACTAACACGCACTGGGGAGGGGTCTGGCACCAACACGCACTGGAGGGGGAGGGTGGGGGGCTCGTACACCCCTGAGATATCGGAAATTAAGGTGCCTGGAAATTCCGGTTGCTGTGTGGGTGGAGACTAGGGTGATCTACATTATGGCCAATTTTTATTGACCTGGGTCGATATCTTTAAGGTCAAACGAGGTCATAAAGATAAAATCTTGACTGTGCTGGATACTTTTTAACAGACATGAGAGACGGCCCCGACCCGGCAGCTCCAGTTCTAGAGGTTGACAGACTGAAAGGGGGAGACAGGGGATAGCTTCGGTCAGTCAATAGTCGCACATTATTTATGAGGATGAGGCAAGGAACGTAAAGAAAAGCAGGTCCTTATCAATACTCCCGCCCCATTTATTATTATGTTTTGCCCTGGCTGTTTATATGTTTTTATTTGCATCAAATTACCACAAAGTCCTCGCCCCCAGAATCACCCCCCAGCCAAACTTCGGACATACCAAGAGGAGAGTACGGGGAAGCAAAGACGTCACATGGTTCAAACTGACGTATGTCATAAACATACTGAATTTCCATGATCTAGCCAACAAATTGCATCGGAATTTTCCATGATTCAACTAAAAAAGTATGGATGCACTAAAAAATTGAACCGATGTCATAGTGAGAAGGCTCCTTAAAATGTTTCCGAAAGTTTCGGGGTGAAGGTCGTTAAAGGTCATTGAACCGTGACGTCAAAATAATATGTATTCTCCATAATAACATTATGAGTAGAACCAAAGCAATCATTGGGCGGGAAATGAGGATTTAACTTGACCCATGACCTTTTACCTTAACCTTTACATTGGATATCTTAACTATGACGTCATATCATAATATACGTCATGCTGGGTAACGCCATTTGACCGGAAGCACTGCGGCCAATGACATTGAGAATGCTGGTATGACCTTGACCTGTGACCTTTGACCTTAACCTTCATTTGGGGTGACCTTGACACGTAATGTCGTTTATATGACGTCTAACATTATCAGTAGGCCTCCAATGCGGGCGAACTCAGGGAGAAAGTGACGCTGCAAGCCGCAACCAAACATTGAAGATATAACAAGTCGCGTAACATATTGAGAATGGTGAATCCCAGCAACAGAAAAAACACTTTTTGTTATATGTTTATTTTTCACGTCAAAATTTTCGTACTGACCAAAACATTAGTACCAAGATCGGAGAGGACACTAATAACACATCAAAACACGTTTCATATCTATTTTGAACGGCAGGACTTTTTGAACGACACGTTTTGATTATGTTCAAAATGCTAAAAATTTCATTGTGAAATCTATAAAGCAAGGCACATGTAAGCCAAAAAGGTAGCTGAACGGTCTCGCATTGTGATTAACTGTTGCTCAAACTTAAATGAGCAGTACTATGAATGGGAGCCAACTTATCGCTCCTGACGGGTGTTCGGACACCCACAACGAAATATCGAGTTAGTGTTAAAGTGCCATTTAAATATTCATTTTTTATCATTTTCAGGATTCAAAACGACTGTATGATGGCTAAAACAAGGAAAATTTTATGCTTTCTCTTTGTATATGGTGACTATTTTCTAAATTAAGTTTGGGCACCCCCAATGATATTAGTAAGTCCACATCCCTGATTTTGGTGCATTCCCGCGGTATTCTCCGTAAAATCACCGCATTTCTCGATAGGTTTCCAGCATGGACCGGATTTGACCTTTATGATCTTATTGATCCAGATCAATGAAACTTAGCAATAGAGCAGATCACCATTGGCCCCTCACCTCCCAAACGGGCATTTTTCTAACCCTCTTGTTTTTTATATCTCAAGGGACCACTTTAGGACCCCCCCTCCACTGCATGTTAACTCCAGACCCCTCGCTACTGCGCGTGTTAATAACCAGCGCAAAGTGTCCCAGGAGACGTCTTTTACACCACTCGTGAAGCTCATTGATACCGCTACGTGTTGCCACCCAGCGTCCCACGACACCCCTCTGAAAACTACCATCCTCTCATTTGGGTCACCAAATGAGAGGATAGTTCATTACTCCATCGGGGCCTGTGCTGGAAAATCTGGATGCGAGACAGCCCTGGGTGAGCGATTTGCTGACATGAATGGGCTCATTCCGCGGTTTCACCGATTGCCGGTGCGTGCCGCCTCCAGACGGGTGGCGGCGCCTACTGAGACGGCGCTGTGGCAGCCCGGCGGCCCCAGTATGGCAGCGCGGGCGCAGACGGCCGCTGCCATCTGTGACCATGGCTTCGATCCGCCTCGGTTCCGACCAATGCCATGCCGAGCCTGATGGTAGCCGTTCTCACGGGCGCCCGGAGTTGGACGCCGCCACGACAGACAACGCCGCAATCCGCACCGCTGCCGCTCGCTTTCCCCCTTCTTCCAATCAAACTTATTCTTATTCGCTAGAAGGAGAAAAATTGTTAGCAGTCTAGTGCGCATCTTGCTTGAACAGGTATTACATTAGGCTGGTATCGTTTTCTTTTTATCATAAAGCTGCTCAACATAGCTTTATAATCTATAATTTTTCTTTTTGTAATCTTTTGGAAGGAAGGGTTTACCTTCTTATTCATGGCCTAAGACTGAAAGAGTGCACTCAAGGGGTTTCCCGAGACAGCCAGACGACGGCAGCGCAAGGCACTGCCGTTTCTTTCATCTAAAAATGGTCACCAAAGGTCGTACCTTTTTATTTTGTTTGTCTTTATAACTCATTGACCAAAAAAGATACAGCAATGAATTGCATTTCATAGTGACGAACATGATCCAATAATTGGAAGAATGAATAGCATAGCCCTGAAGTTCAGTTCATTGACCTTAATCTTTCACTGCTTGGGTGTCTGCTCGAACGCCCCACCCATTCCCTCCCCGCTACGTTTTTCGCAAATGCTTACGAGACGATTTTAATGGCAGACGCGTTGCTTTTCATACCTCTTACGTGGTCTATTTGACAATTTTTGGCTGAATACTTTCATCAGGTTTGGTCACTAGTTAAGACGTCATTTGTAAGCTTATGGAAAGTGATTTTGCTCTTCTAAAATGGATCTGAACAACTAGGATATAACTCGGCTTCTAGAAGAGCTAGATCAGCTTCCCAAACATTATTCGAAGGTTCTAGGAACGATCAATCTATTGACTACCATGAAATGTCAGATCAGTTCAATAGCTAGGTCACCAGAGGTCACTAAAGGCCAAACTTTTTTAAAATGGTTTTTGTCGATAACTTTAAATCGAAACACGATGGAGCAATACATTTTTATACTAGCATTTACCTTTCTCTCGTTTGTCCCCACTGAAAGCCTTACCTAGTGTTCTTCCATCCTCCCTCCCCCCATATTCATTTGAAGTTTTCACTTAACAAATATATCGGTATATACGTGGATACATTTTTTAAACCGGAACTGATTGTTGGTGAGTTTTTCCTGTCTATTTAAGAAATGGGTTTGTTATAAATTACTTTTTCGGGTATTTTAGATATTACAGGAAGGATTGAAATTGGCCGATGATTGCTGAATTCCTGTGGGGATCCAGTTTTACATGTCAGCTTAATGAGTGCTCTTTTCAGGCAATCAGGAAAACTTTGGGTGTGTAATTAAATATAAATTAGGTAGGTTATTTCTGATATTATTAATGTTGACAATAATTCTATAACTCTAACATTGATGCCGTCAAGGCCAGCTCCAGTTTTGTTCATTTATCTGTATTATTTTCATGATATAGCCACTGCCGATCCTATTAAGATTCATGTTTATGTTTTAATTACCATTATCCATCACATAATGAAGTCGTCTCCTATTTCATGTGCTTTTTTCGTCCAAATGAGCTTGGGTTGGGCTAAAAAATGCCTGAACTGATTGTCTATCATTCCCAGATCCGTTAAGGTGGCGTTCTCATATTTGAGTGCTCTTGGTGGGGGTAATTTTTCCTGTTACTGCTTAATATTTCACTTGGTTTTCTTAAAATTGTGCTATCTTTGTTTCTTTCAAGCATCAATTATTGTTAAGTCCTTCTTTCCATTTTCGTTACGATGATGGAGAAACATGATATCTTAACCCGCGCCCCACCGGGGGTCCGGCGCCACCTTCGCCCCACCGGGGGGCCATCGATGGCCCCCTCTAACTCCGAAAATATGGGCGTTAGCGCAAATCTGCAAAGTGCAATAGAAAGCTCGCGTGAATTCAGTAAGAAATTACTTCGCATGTTTTAGTGCTCAGGTCAATGGTTTGACCTCCAGAGGTCAAATTAGGTCAAGATCGGCTATTTTCACTCAAATATGCAATGATTAAGCAAACTGGGCATAACTCTTATGTCATTAGAGCTATTGAGGCCTGGTAAAGTACATTTGATAGCAAATTGCCAGTACTTTTTCCGTTATGTGGAACGTTAAGACCTCCCGCCAGTGGTTTGACCGCCAGAGGTCACCTCGTGACCTAATATGACCTGAGGTCACGAAAGGTCAAAAAGTGACCTTGCCGTATATCAAATGAAAGCCAGTGACAAGACAAACACGATGGTGTTTGTTTCACCGCTCTAGCTCAATTAGGTCAAAAGTTATTGGCAAAATACTGTTTTTGACCTCTGGTGACCTTGGATGACCTTGGAAAGGTTAAAGGGCAAATATGACCCGTGGGATCCGTGAAAGGGTGTCCAAAAACGTTGTTCTGAGCAGTCTGAGTATTTGCAATCATTTTTGTGGCTTTTATATCATGAAATAGCTTTTCCCCATGCTTTTCCAATGGGAGAGGTCGCCTCGTGACCTGACCTCAGGGCACGAAATCGAAAAAAATCCCGGACATACACCTTGTAGACCCTGGAGGGGTCATGAAGTGTAGGAAGTTTCAAATCGATCGACTTTGAAATGTAGCTCTTACAGAGCTCTAAAGGTGAAGTGAGGTGACCTTGGTTGACCTCGTCTGGTGACCTGACCTTGGGTGACCCGGGGTAAAAAATTTCAGGGATGATGGGAAAATGATGCAGTGAGAGGTAGAGCCCTCAACCGCGGTGCTGCGCCTCGTCGTTTTTCTGCTATCCCGGAAAAACCTTAGGGGGGCGCATCGATGGCCCCCCGGTGGGGCGAGGGTTAAGGCAATTTCAACATCTTTCGGATTCCCGACTAATGCTCGCCAGCATGATACAAATGTATTGCTGTATCTTGTTTCGTCCAAAAGTTATAGACACAAACAATTTCGAAAAGCTTGACCTGTGGTGACCTCTTGTGAACTCCTTATTGACCTGACCTGAAAATTGATAGAAACAGTATTTTCAAGAGCTTTCGAATGATATTTAGGGACTTAATCTAGGTCTTCTAGAAGCCGAGTTAACCCTTGTTTTTTCAGTCTCATTCGATAAGAACAAAACCTGCTTACCTGGGTTTAGAAATGGCGTCTTAACTCGTTTCCCTGACCTGAACTGATGTCAATTTTTTGTTAAAAAAGTCAAGTCGATTACCTAAGAGGCATGCAAAGCAACGCGTCTGCCATTGAACTCGCCCCGGAAGCATTCGTGAAAACCGCGGGGGGGTGTTCGACTGGACCCCAGTCAATTTATCAAATTTTAAAGCCATGCTTTACGTCATTCGAATTCTAGGATCATTACGGCCGATATGAGACCCAATTCTATTTTGTATTTTGTTTTATTGACAGGCTATTAGGGCAAACCAATTGGAAAAGCGCGACCTTTGGTAACCTCCGTTGAGCTAGTGTTTTACCTGAAATCAAAATGGATGGTTTTCCAACGACTTTTCTTTCCGAAGACTTCCATATGACGTTCAGAGACCTCTTCTAGAAGCCACGTTACACCCTGGTTTTGTTGGCTTCGAAATAAAAGAACAGAATCGCCTTAAAACGATTTAGAAATGAGATATTAATTCCTTGACCTAACCTGATATCGATTTTTGACATAAGCTGCAAAATGAATCACTTGACAGGCACTCAAAGCGACACGACTATCATCCAAATCGGCTTGGAATCATTTGCAAAAAACCGGTGGTCTGAGTGGACCCTCCGGGCAGGAATATTACAAGGGCTTATATGGTTCATTGTCAAGGATTTCAACGTCGAATATTCATGAGAAATGTAAAAAATATGGGATGAACACAGCTTCTGTGGTCTCATTCTGAGGGCAAAGAATTCGCTGAGCACGACCTTGCAGATGATTGACCTACTAACTCCGATCTCATTTAACAACTGTGTATGCTTTTACAACAGAGCAGAAAGACGGCAGTCCAATGTAGATGATAATGTACACGACTCACCTAGTAATCTTGAAGCGGTTTGACCGTGGTGCGTGTTGTTGCAGTCAGAAGGCCGGAGGCGGCCGTACAAAGTGTGGGACAGCCGACGCTACACCAAGAAGGGTCTGGTGGCCAACTCGCTGGAGGAGCTGCTTGCCAGAGGTGAGTGTCGCGAAGACTGGGGACAGTTGTAGCACGGGGATAAAGTAGCAAAAGCTCAGTTATTCAGTCATTTAGAAAATGCTCGCCATAATGCCTGTGCGGCTGGGGCTGCTTCTACTGGTGGGAGTTAGACCATAACTAGGCGCGTGAGCTCCTTGCTGTTCACATTCTGCTGATTTCAAACACTTTCCGCAACATATTTCACTTTGAAATCTCGTGAGCTATCTAAGTGCTAATAGAAAGTTAGAATGGTAAGGGTAGAAGCTACTCCAGTTGTCCCTTATGCCCGCTTTACCCGCCAACGGAGCGTAGGAGCGGACGAAAAGTGTGCAGTTCAGGTATTGTATTTTTCGCTAGTTTTCCCCACTCCCGTCCGCTCGTACTCTCCGTTGGCGGTGTGAAGCAGGCATAACCTGGGGCGCATTGTTTATCTGGTATTTTCTCCTCATAACTGGTGGCCTTTTCCCTCATAATTGACATTTCATCAATCAATTGGCCTCATTGATGCGTTATTTTGGATCACATCCAGAAAGATTGTACTATAAAATTCCTTTAAACATGTATAATGGCGCAAGAACTGAATATTTCCTTACAGATATACTTAATAAAAGGTAAAACATTAATGTTCTTCGTATCAATACGGATTTTTGTTTGGAGTGAACGGTTATGGCTGTATACTTTACTGTAGCCATATAGAAAATGAGCATGAAATTCTGAAAACAAATATCGAATCGAGCAAATCAAACACAGTTTATTTCTGGTTGGTCAACTGTATTGGATACCTATGCTTCGGCCAGAAGCGTAGAACAAAATAAAAACAAAATGGACGTCCACTGTGTAGATAATGGCCAGTGGTGACAATAACAGACCAACTGGCCGGGCTTAGGATGCGCAGCGGGGCTGCTGCAGTCTCGTGCATGACCTGGGGGAGGCGAAATCTCCACGTTCCACCAACAAACACGCTTCTAGCTTCGTTGAGCTGACAGGAAAGCGACCAGCCTGCACCCAGAGCACAGTACCTCAGGACCGATGACAGGCGGGGTGGAGTGTTCCAACCGAGCCCCAGTCAGCGGAGGGCGGAGCCGTGTGTGTGATTGCTGGGTCAGCAGGGCATTGCATTGCTAGGCTCATGACAGCCGGTAACGCTTAGCACACGCCTTCCTCGCACAGAAGGACCACCAAATCTCTCAGAGCTGACAGGGGCTCTTCTCTGTTGCTCTAATTTGCAATGTTTTATGAACTTCAAATAAAAAACCCACTTAGACATGCACTAGTCGATTGATAGGGAAGGGGAAGACGGGCGCTGTTCACTGTGGGCTGTCCGGTTTTCTTGAATTTGTTTTTTCGCAACATTTTTTTCATTATTTTGGTCCTGCGTCAGTGGTTTTGGCTGCACTGCAGTACTGGCAGACCACGGTCGATGATACCCATCATGACATTATATACCACCAGTGGATCCCGGGGAAGGGAAAGGGACCAAAGTCGCAAATCCAGGCGAAGGAACAAAAAAAATGAGCTGTCCCCCTTTCGAAAGGGGAGGGCAGTACTAGCATTGCTCTAAAGGGGAGCACTCTTCACTAGAAGGGGGGGGCTCGCACGCCACCCGTATATTTTTCTGAGGTGGCCGGAGAACCACTCGTAGCCGGAAAACGCTACTCGACTACATTTGAGAGAATTCATCGGTACATTGATTAGTGGAAAATTGAAAATCAGTCAGAATTTGTTTTATTTAGGTATAGGTTTTCAAGGGCAGGCCTACATTTTGACATCGCGACAATCACGCGGTGACACCAGTTCTGCTGCATTGAAGACCAACTGGTGACTTCATAACACATATAAACGAAATGTTATGTGAAGGTAACCTCACATAAAGGTCAAAACCAAAAGGTCAAGGTCAAGGTCAAGGTCGTACCAGCATTTTTAAGGTCATTGGCCCCAGTGCTTCCGGTCTAATTGCGTTACAGGGATGATGTATATAAGGCTATAACGCTATAGCCAAGGTAAATCATTGTAAAGGCCAAAGGTCATGAGTCAAGGTCGTCCTCATTTCTCGTCAAAAGGGTGCTTTGTGTACTTAAGATGAAAAATATACCCTATTGTGACCTCATAGGTCAATGATTTTGAACGACATTGACTTAAAGTTTCAGGAAAGATTCTTTGGCACCTACCCTCTATGATGCTGGCCTGCTTTTAGTATATTCCCTTTCCTTACATAATTATGACATTTCCCAATAGTTCCCCAGTACGGCCAATATTTGATTTTTATGACCTCTTTTAACCATGAAGAAATTGATCTTGGTCAATGGAAGTTGGCATAAGGTAGATTATCATAGGTTCCACACACCCTCAAACGGATGTTTTACTACATTTTTAGATTTTAGGTGACTTCCAGGCCCCTCCTCCAATGCGTGTTAGTGCCAGACCCCTCTCCAGTACGGGTGTTAAAGCATGATATTGTAATCCTTTTTCGCCCATTCGAATGAAATCCTTGCCTTAGCGGATACCGCTCAAGTTATTCTTTTAATTTGCTCCAACAGCTGCCAATATTTCATAGTATGTTTGAAACTATCGTGCAAAAGAAGCATATTTTCATATAACATGGTGTATTTGTTTCCCGTGCACGATCGGGTTGAAAAATACCGTACATAGAAAATTTAGAGTCTCACTATTTAAGAAGGTGGTTCCAGGTACAATACGACTGAAACACATCCTTTTCCTAAGAAGCTTAGTTAAACATCCGATCAACATGGAATATTTGTCCCGAGCCTACCTACCCTCTTCCGTGCTGCGTCGGCGCGCCAGTATAAACGCCATAGGGTTCTTCTCGACCGGTACATTTCAGGTCATATGGGGTGACCTGCACGTCTTCCCTCAGGGCGTGACAAGCTGCGCTATGACGTCACCACCAGTGTGTACGCCGTGCTGGAGTCGGACGGCACCACTGTCGACGACGCCGAGTACTTCGCCTCACTGCCGGATAACACAGTCTTTCTGCTTTTGCGCGAGAGCGACCGGTGGCTGCCTCCAGGCGTCGACGTGCTGCGCGCAGGTAGGAGCCGTGTCATGGTAAAGACAGGCGGGCGGAACTGCGCCATGGTAAACGTAGGCGAGGGAGGTGCTGCTCATGGTAAACTCAGGCGGGGGCGGTACTGCGCCATGGTAAACGTAGGAGGGTGCTGCCGCGTCATGGTAAACGTAGACGGGGAGGTGCTGCTCGTGGTAAACTCAGGCGGGGATGGTACTGCGCCATGGTAAACTCAGGCGGGGACGGTACTGCGCCATGGTAAATCAGGCGGGATGGTACTGCGCCATGGTAAACTCAGGCGGGGTGGGACTGCGTCATGGTAAACGCAGGCGGGGAGGAGTTGCGTTATGGTAAACGCAGACGGGGGTGCTGCTCTTGCATGTAAGTGTGGGTGGGAGTTGTGTGCGTTGGAAACAACCTGAGAGTACAGAGTACAGAGTTGAGAGGTTTTTGACCTGGCGTATTTTTCCAAATTGAGATATTGTTTTGCCTGAAATTGTCTTTTTCCACACTGGGAGAGCCAACTCTGTGATAAGGAAATGATCCTGAATTGTCACATTCAGCCTGCGTGTTTTCTCTATGTGACAGCGATAACTGCTAAAGCTTGGTAATGGCGTAAGTTTTCAATAAAATATCATGTTAATCTGAGAGCGATAGTTGCTAAATACATACATATATTGTATATACCTTGGAAAAACGGTACATGTAATCAGAATATCATTGTTGTCTTTATATCAAAATTTTGGGTGTGCATAAATCGAGTGTTACCAGTTGCAACGCAAAGCGCTGACAGTTTGACAAAATGTGTTAGGATACCAAAGATTGGCTCAGTTTGCAATATCTAGATCGGATCAGCTTTACAAACTTCTGTGCAAGAAACCAGGGACATTAAAGTTGGTGTGGAAAATCACTCAAGGCGTCCTTTAATCAGTTGTGTTCGTAATGAGCTGACTGATTGGGCAGCACTATACATTATGTTAATCGAAATCCATATTCCGTCTCTATTTGAAAATGTATGACAATAAACCACAAGTTTTGTTTTTTCCACTTCGCTGTTTTGGTTTCCTTATTTGAAGAGGGATTCCAGAACTTATGGTGTTACGTTACGATAATTTTCTTTATTTGCGTCAATGTGTAGGGGTGAGTGGTAGGCTACCGTTGTACGCTGCCCATTTCCGAAATTTATGTGTTCAGCGTTCATCATGTCTATTTTCATATTAAATTGAAATATTGTTCTATCAAATTTAAGGTTGTCGGATGAATTTCTGGTACTTCTTATAGATTGGTTTACAATATTTTGAGTGGTTGCATATTTTCAGAAAAATATGCAGGATACTGGTGGGATCAGTCACCTTTAAGATTCGAAGGGGAATACATATGTTATAATCACTGGCTTGACATTGCAGCAAACACAACTTTTGGTTTTGTCCACCGTTTATCTTCAAAAATTGTATTTAATTGCAGGCGAATCGTTTATCTCATGCTTCAGAAAATGGCTCGTCTGCCAGCTTCCACGGCCGTTCAATTCAATATCAAGCCGTCTACTGGCATGCAATTGATCGCGAAATGTTGCTCATCGTTCGGTGTACAAGCGTGTACAGCAGCTTCCGTGTCAGAGAGTACCTACAACAGGTCTAACGATGCTAAAACCCTTCGCAGCGCTCACATGGTAGCAGTTCTACAGTGTTAAAACCCTCGGCAGGGTTCACATGGTAGCAGTTCTTACAGTGCTTGATCCCAGATACCTTGGTCCCATATCGATTAGATGAATAGGCGGTCCCATATCTTGAATCTCAGGCAACTTGGTCCCATATCATGATTCGCAGGCACCTTGGTCCTATATCATGATTCCCAGGCACCTTGGCCCCATATCATGAATCCCAGGCACCTTGGTCCCATATCGTGAATCCCAGGTACCTTGGTCCCATATCACTAATCCCAGGCGCCTTGGCCCCATATCATTAAACCCTCCGCGTGGTAGCAGTTCTAACAGTGCTCAAACCCTCCGCAGTGTCCACATGATAGCCGTTTTAACAGTACTTAAACCCTCGGCAGCGCTCACATGGTAGCACTTCTAACAGTACTTAAACGCTCGGCAGCGCTCACGTGCATCCCCCGGATCGTCTGCCAAACCATGCACGCCATGGAGCTCAGGGACGCCGCGCCCTCCTGGAAGATTGCCGACAACAGGGGCCAGGTCACCATTCAGCTCCACTGGGACACCGCCGAGGGCGCCGGCGCCGTCACCTCGCCCGGCCGGCGCGCTCACATCGTGGTCAGGGGCGTGGGCGAAACTCCGTACGACCACCACCAGCATAAGGCGGCGGCGGCAGCGGCGGCGCGACAGAGGACGGAGGAGGCACCGCCGCCCTACGCCGGCCCATCAACCACCGTGCAGCACCAGCCGGGCCGGCTGTCACGGCAGGGCAGCTCGGTGGAGTCAGCTACCTCAGTGCACGTGCACACGGCCGAGTGTGGTCAGCACCACCACCACCCACACACCCACCACCCTCACCACCACCACGTGCGCGCTACTCCCGGCGAGCAGTGCGACTTCCACTGTTGCGCGCTGCACGCCGGCGGCACAGCCGTCAAAAATCGACGGCGACGTCGCCGATCCGAGAGCCGCCGCCGCCGCCGGTACGCCGACCAGCTCCCTCGCACGTGCGGTTTGATGAGGGCGCGAAAAAGGACAACGGTCCGGCGTTACAGGCGATAGGGGTGCGGCGGCTGCGGAGGAGAGCTCCGAGTCGGAGGGAGACAACACTGCCAATGAAGAGGGCGTGAGCGAGAAACTGCTGCTGCTGGTCGACCAGCTGAGTGTGGAGCGCATGCGCTACCTCAGCATCAAGGACATCGGCGTCATCCTGGAGCGGCTCAGCTCCAAGATCCTGGACGTGGAGCGGATGGAGCGAGAGAAAGAGGGTGATGACTGCCACAATTGGACGCTCAAGGCCACCATCCGCGGCGACGTGCTGCGTGACATTGGTGTGGTGTACCACGGCCACTACTACAGCATCGGCGAGCACCCCAGCTCCGAGCCGCCGCCGGCCGAGCCGCCGCCGCCACAATGAGAGCGCGCGCCGCCCGGTGACCCAGAGCACAGCTGCTACGTGCCGGCGGAGCTGGTGTCGCGCTGGCGGGACCGGCTGGTGGAGGCGCGCCTCTCCAGCGCTGCGCTGCAGCAGGTGCGGCCCAGTACCGCCGGCGTGCTGCTGCACCGGCCCACGCCGCAGCCGGTGCGTCGCCCCGGGCTGCACCCTCCGGCACCGCCCACCCGCCAGTTCGCCCCCACCGGCGGTCCGGCGGCGCGGCCCCCCCACCTCCCGCACCTGCTGTCCGCGCTGCTGCGTACCCGATGACGAGTCGGTGTGAGGGCAGCGCACGGTCGGGAGGCGACAGTGGCGCCGACTAGCAGAAGCGGCTGCAGGCTCAAGTTTCGGTCTGTGCTCCTAGGGCCGGGCGGCCCGATTTGTGCCATGGCATCCCTCACATGGTGTTTGTGGAAATGAGGGGGTGTGCTGTCTTTTAAAAAGATGCCGAGATTCAACACAGTGCAAATGACAGCGGTATTGCGCGGAAGCAAGTGAGAGTGTTGCGATGCACGAGCGTCATTGAAATACAAACTGTGGTAAGGTCACGGAGGGCCAGGGGCGTTATCCAGTGGCTTAACCGGCCACGTTAAACCGACAGGAGCTGTGGCTCCATGTTTTCAGACGGATTTGATGAGGAGTGAGTTTTTATGCAAGGAACATTGGTGAAATGTGAAAGATCCGATTAGAAGAAGCGTTAAAACGTGGAGGGTCCCGTGAAGAAAGTATAGTTGAATATGACAGTGTCATTGGAGCAGCATCGACGTGGAGCGGCTTCAGCGAGACTGGAGACGTTGGTGACGAGCTTGTTCTGACGCGGAAACGGGCGCGACGTATCGACGATGCTTGGATGTGGTTGCAGCCGGCTGCCCCGTTGTGCGTCGTTTGGATGTGACTGAGGCCGGCTGCGCCGTTGTGCGTCGTGCAGAGGTGCTGGTGCTCAGCGGCGGAACTGAACAGCTTGGCGACCTTGTCACGCCTGAAACAGCTCAGTTCTACTTTGAAGTGGCGAGAGTGGTTTCTCTGGGGACCGGTGTTGTTGTTGGTGCCCTTCATGCATTGGTTGAGACCGCCGTCGGCAGGTGTTCCGGGCCACCCGCAGGGCTTCGCCGCCGGTACACTGTGCCAAGGTTCACTGCCGAGTGCCTACTGGGAACGCGATCGACAGCTTACCATATTGTTCACCGAATGATACGCATAGCCATCATCTTTACTTTTTCACTTGGACAGTGCTTGATTCATGGTTGTATGATCATTCGGGTTGCTGCTTTTCAGAGGGTTAACTTTGTGCTGCCACTTCACATTTAATTCTTGTTTTTGTGCGGCGTTGATGTTTGCTGCATTCTGATTTTGGAGTTACTGGTGGATCCACGCTGCCCCTTTTTGGGCAAGGGAAATTCTTTACCGGTAAAATTAAGGGAAACCATCTAATTTTTCCAAAAACTTGGGACTTCGAATGCGGCCAAGGAGGGTATTGCAACCCTTTGATTTATTCTTTGTATCTATTAATATTTTGAGCAATAATGTTGTATTAATAATTTTCGGGGATAATTATCAGAAACACTTTTGACATTGAAAATAACAGTTGTCTGAGATAATTGTTTGCTACTGAGTAGACACTGACATATATAGGCAGCTACCGCACAAGTACGGTTGTAGACTCCTCAGTTGGGGTTCACCCCGAAGTGCTGCTTGACGAATCTTTTCATTGCCATTTCAGCCAAAAGTATGCAAGCATTGCCAAACTATGTGCAAGGTGTATTTATAGTTGATTCAATTGACGATGCATAAACACATCGATGCAAAATTAGATGACTTCCAAAGCGCAGTCCGGGTTAGAAAAACGATGGACATTCAAAATTGACGAAAAGTCATGCCATCGTATCTTCAGGCCAGTAAAATGCACCAAGGCTCTGAAACGGGGGTGTCATCGCCCTGAGGTCAGTTCGTTGAAGGCATGTGTGGAATAACAGATGATGAAGTTTGATTGAAGAGGCCCATTTTCCAGAAGCCGGGTCGGGGCCCCGGCACCGTTCACTTCTCACTGCCATTTCAGGATGTGAGTGATGAATCGCCCCATGTGGGTTCCCCGCTGATGTGCGTGCATGCGGATGCAACGAGACCCTGCGCTGTGCCCACCGATTTTCAACTGAGAGGATGACGTGGCAGGATTATATCATTTTGGCTGGCGGGCATGCTTTGTGGCTCTTAGCCCTGACAACTGGGTTTCTGTAAGTGTTGAAACTCCATAGAAATGCGTTTTCAGGAAATGGAGGGGAAGGTGGGAGAGAGAAAGAAACCAATCGTGGAAAGGAGGACAAAGTACTAAGAAATTGGTTAGTACTTTGTCCATGTTTGACCAAATTTGATGAGCCGGTCGTTATGTAGCACCTAGAGCTGGTCTTTAGCTGAAAAGTACTGCCTCTAAATTCAACAATCCTTACTGTTTGGTGATATCGCTAGTATACGTGGTTGCCAGGTCCACATGCCCCCACCGCCCTCCTGCTAAGGACACTAAAGAGCACCGAACCATTCTAAGGGCGCGGAAAATCGAGGTATTCCAAATACGTACAATACATCTCACCTTATTACAAACTTTGGTACGCCTCTTCCGTTTATGTAGTCTGTTCCTGCAAATCATTGACACTGGCTCTTACGGAGGCAATAAAGTCCAGACCTCGATCCGAGGTACCGATCAGACCTGAACTCACAAAATAAAAACGCTCCTTTTTCGAGGGAAAATATGTGATAGCTTGCAGGTTTCTGAGGAGGAGCTTGATTTTTCCCGGTGCCAGATTTTGGAGGAGCTTTCTGACGGCTTTAGCTGTTTGTCATTAATTTGATTGTGTTTGCCTGGCAAAGTATGGTCTTCATCGGTGCAGAAAACCTGACTCATCGACTCACCTCAGCTTGCCCCGACGGTGGTAGATACCATCCTAGTTTTTTTGTCTTAGACATGACGGCCCCCTCTGCCTCCTGCCCATCGTAAACGCACATTAAGTGGTGATCGACTGTATTGGTAGACTTGTGCTCGAACTTTAGGGATGTGCTTGTGAGTGGCCAAAAACATCAGCTTGGATCTGAATAAGTCGACGTAAATCCACCTACGATACGTGTTCACCATTATAAAATTGCGTCTAACTTCAGCGTTGATGTGATGATGTAGCAACGGATACGGATTGGTGCAAGTGGTTTGGGCGGGTACCCACGTGATGCAAATGCCCCACAACTCTTGTAATTTGTGGCAGAAGACATCATCGCCAGCGTGGTGCTGACGTTGGTGATGGCAGCGTCATTGGAATAGCGCTGATAAAGTTTTGTGACTTTTTTGTTTCAGGCGCAGTCCATATGCATATGCGGTGAACCCAAACGTTGTTGTTATCAGCCTCAGCTGATTGAATATTCGCATTCATTGCTTGCCAGCCTAGGAACCCTTTTATAGGTAGCGCCACAGGAGAACTTTAACGCCACGGTGTATGAATAATGATGAGGGATAAAAGACGGCGAGGAAAAGGTTGAGTGTTAACTGGTTTTAGACCTTGTTTGGGTCCCTCCATGGCTTGTGTCATATGTTTTAGTTGAATTTTTTTTTTACAATTTGGTGACTGCTGCATTCTTCACATGTTTGACTTTGCATCTGTCGTGTGCCAACGGACGAATTCTGAGGCAGGTCGAAAGCGAGATTGGAAACAAAATTTTTGAGAGCGTTCTATTCGCAGTGGAGTATCTATAACATGCTCAAAAATAAATAGGTAAGTTTTTTCAGGAAAAAGCCTACATCATAGCTCATTTTGTGAACCTCTTCTATCAAATGCTCATCCTGTGGTAGGTACCCGCTTTTATTTTATGTCAAACTTTGGTTTTAGAGTCATGCAAATTGGGAAAGCCGTGTAAATGAAAGACAAAAGTGTACTAAAAACTAAAAGTATTTTTCAGTTGAAAATGGGTTAAATGACATATATTTAATTGTACGTAAATGGCGGATATTTTATTTGAACACCACCACTGACATGGAGTGTTTGCTCATCAATATCTCCGTATACCTGGAGAGCCGAAAATTTTGGCTCTGATTCGTATATGCCTAATATGAAATCTTGTTTTCTTGTTTTTCCTGAGTTTTGTTTTATTCTTTTATCCGGAGCCCCACTGCTCTCCTGGTATCCTTATCTCACCTAGGGCTGGGAGCATCTGGGCTTGATCGGATGCATTGCTCCACCATGTTCTTCGTCCTAGCCACCACCATCAATTAACATTTGCCTACACAGTCTCTTTTGATAATGTTTGATTCCTTATTTTCATTGTGACGGCATTGGAGGGGCCGCAATAACTTATGATATCTAGGTGTTTAACAAATGCAAATATGAATGAAGGTTAAGTTATGCTCCCTGCCCCGTTCGTATTGACCACGCAGAAAGTCGAGTATTTCTTAAACCATAAGCTCGCCATTTTGTCTATGCAACATCCAAAAAACTATCTGAAAGGAGAGCTGTGTGCACTTTGCCTAAACGTAGTGGCCCCTTCGATAATTTTCGTTGGGCAGCTGCTCGTAGATGCTGTTTGGGGTATACCTATAAGCATCCTTTGAAAGTCCCTTGAAAAAAATAATAGTTGAAAATAAAGGCAGCTATTTCAGCGGTGGAGTAGAGGGGATACATTTTATGGCCGATGAATTTGCATCTTGCAAGGCTCCAGCACTGTGTTCTTTTTAAACCCTGACCTACCACACTTTTCAAAAAGATGTAAGCTATTCAGATTTCTTTCTCTTTGTTCTGTTGGATCTTGAAATGTCTTGTTCTCGCTGAATGGTGTGTAGAGTCGACAAGCGTTTAAGAAAAGCGATACAATACCTCGTTTTTTGGTTGGGCTCAGAGCTCTTGGGTACTCAGAGCTCTTGTACGAGACACGTGTGGCGTCGGAGGAATGTGGCATCAGTTGAGCGTTTGTTTTGTACCGTGCAACACCTACTGCCAATTTGTTACGTATGGAGGTGTCCGCATATGCTGAGCTGCTTCTTTTGTAAAGCATTAAATCGATGGAAAGAAGTGCGCTGACCATGCTGGTACAAGACATATCGTGCTTGCCCTATCCCAGGACACTGCGGACTCGCCATGAGCAGCGCTGCGGCGGAGAGGTGACCGGACAATGAGGAGTTGGCATCGAACGGTTCCAGTGCTCTCGTGGTCTGGAGCCGATGCAACCACGGCCGCGACATCCGGTTTGTAGTCTAGTTACTGCAGTGCTCATATTGTCCAGGACTTCTTAAATGGCGAAGACAAGACATGGTCAAAAGAAACAAGATAACAATTACGAACGGCTTACTTTAAAGTTGATGATTAAAGTTATTTGGATTGAGTTATAAAGTTTATATGGATCATTTAAGTTTTGGGCAGATCGGATTCTGCTCTGGAAGAGCGTTGAGTCCATGTTTTATCTTGATGGTCATAAAATTTGCTACCGCCAGAACCTAAAAGCGACATTTTGTGGTGCTCTCGTTGGCAAGGAAGCCTAATATTAGAAAATCAGTGAAGAAAGAGGACTAAATGCACGCGAGCTACAGAAGGTATTTGTACTTAGTCGAGTTGTGTTGGTCCAAGACCTGTGTCAACAACATTATCTGGCGTGTTTGAAAATAATTATGTTTATTTTTATGAATTCTTATAAAGCATTAAAGGTAGGGTAATGACATACCCCGCTTCGAGTCGAAGACTCGAAACTACCGGGACCCAGTGTTGCAGACTCAGCAAAGGGTATCGTGTTTTAGGAAAGCTATTCTCATCGGCTTTTAAAGGGAATGTGGCACTAGGGTCCTTCAAAAAACCTTTTTATACTTTTCAGACTCGAACCCACTTTTTCCCATTATATATTCAATTCTGATCTCAATGAGCGACTTTCCAAGCATCTACGGCAACGGGAAAAATCGCCTCAAAACGGTTAAAGATTTCATGTTTCGGGCGCGATTGGCCGCCTGGCGTTGCCGTCTCCCATTGTTAAATTGGGATATAAGGGGTGCATAACCTACCTTAAAGACAGCGTGACATGTGCGTGTGTATAAGAGCGGTAGATTGGATTTAACATGCAGGCATTTACTTGTCAGATGTATTTGCAGTGCAATACAAATACATGTTATTCCACAAAAGACCGGAAATTAAATTGTTCAGCACCATAGTACTCTAAATTCCGACAGCACAGCAATGCCTTCCGGAGGCGAACCTTTCTCTGGCAACATTCGTTGGAGAACGCCGTTGGGGCAGGTGCTTCTCCCTATTCTCTTGCGAACTTTTTAAGAGCTCTGATACTGCTAGAAGAAGACCCTGCTGCATATTTTTACACTTTGGATGGCTCACGAAATCTTCCACCAGTTTTACGCCACGTTCTGTGGGACCGTTCACGACAGTAAGTTCTGGAATATGGGAACAGGGGAACAGGGGAATAGGGGAACCCTGAAACAGGGGAAGCTATACCAGTCACCAGCTTCTCAACGGAGCCATTTCAGGTCAGAATATTTCAGATTCAGGCGCTCGAATACCAGCCAGCTTTCAGGAATGACAAATCGGCAGAGGCGTGGTACCGAGCCGAGCACTTCATAGCCTCTGTCGGAAACTTTAGCCTACCCAACTGAAAGGTGGATGGTTTTGCTGTTTAGGCCAGGCACTGTGTCACTGCCTTTTTACCTCCAGCATTGTGATTCTTATTTGCGAGACAGATTATAACTTTCTGTTCATAAATAACAGTTGCATTTGCACATTGACTTCAGCGCCTCTACACAATAACGGAGTATTTTTTATCGAAAGACCTATCAGAGAACGTTCCTGGATCACCAGGCCCGGCTAGTGCTTTGGTTCTGGTAGACATGCCAGCTCTGCTTTCCTTGAAAAGATAATCACGAATTGCGCAAGCTGGTTTACGTGTGGCTGTCAGGAGAGGTTGCCTCCAACAAATGGCTGTTTAGAAGACCCGGAGCCCACCAGCGAGCCATATTCATGGAATATAGGACATTTATGGCAAAAAGTGAGTCATTTATTTATGACTATTACTGAGTCAGATTCTGTTCATCATTCCAGAAGATACTTAAAGACTGAATATTATAATTTTTGGAGTTTAACAACGCATCAACTGCTCAGGTCATATGGCATCAGAGGCGAGAGGAAAAGAATTAGCCTGGGCCAGAGCAGGGCCCCAGATTCTGCCTCTGGGTGGGCTCGAACCCACGACACCCAGCACATACAGAATGCCATCGGCCGAGCCGAGCGCAATCGCTAACCGACTGAGCCACTCAGACCCCGAAATATTTAGCAGCTTTCCTTGTAAGTGGTTCTAAACCATGTATTTGGGTTCCTCCTTTGCGGATAGTCAGCTTTAGAGCCTTTTATGGCCTTAAAGCTATCCATAAAATGCAGTGTAGTGCTTTCATTAAGCTAATATAGAAATCGCCCTCAATGTGCTGAAGTCGATTTGCCATCAGCTGTGGTATCTGTGCACAGAAATTTATATTCTGTCCCGCTGGTGAGAATCACCATCTTGGAGACCGTAATGAGCCAGTCGCACAACAATTGGCCAAAACAGAAAACAATTTACATTTGACTAGGGCAAGCTTAAGTTTCCGATAGAGGCTATGAAGAGCTCGGTGAATGCTTGGTACTAAGCATCAGCAAGCTTGTTTCTCCTGACAGCTGGCTGGTATTCGATTGTCTGAATCTGAAATATTCTGACCAGAAATGGCTCCGTTAAGAAGCTGGTGACTGCTATAGCTTCTGCTGTTTCAATGTATTCCAAAACTTAATGTGGTGAACGATCCCACAGAATGTGGTGTGAAGCTGGTGGAATATTTCGTGAGCCATCGAAATGGTAAAAATATGCAGCAGGGTCTTCTTCTAGCAGTATCAGAACACTTAAAAAGTTCGCAAGAGAATAGGGAGAAGCACCTGCCCCAACGACGTTCTTCAACGAATCTTACCAGAGAAAGGTTCGCCTCCGGAAGGCATTCCTGCTCTGTGGGGATTTAGTGTACTAGCCCGGTGCTGAACCATTTAATTTCAGGTATTTTGTGAAATAACATGTATTTGTATTGCGCTGCAAATACATCTGACAAGTAAATGCCTGCATGTTAAATCCCATCTACCGCTCTTATACGCACGCACATGCCACGCCGTCTTTACTGGTAGGTTATGCACCCTTTCATCCCAATTTAACAAGGGGAGACTGCAACGCCGGGTGGCCCATCGAGCCTAAAACATGAAATCTTTAACCGTTTTGAGGCGATCTTTTCCTTTGTCGTAGATGCTTGGAATATGGCTCACTGAAATCAGAATTGAATATATAATGGGGAAAAAGTGGGTTTGAGTCTGAAAAGTTAATAAAAGATTTTTTGAACGACCCTAGTGGCACCTTCATAACGTGATTTTAACTGAGATAGCGAAGTTGTAAAGCAAGTCGGAAAACCTGACTCCATATATCATTTGTCTTGGAACTCGCTATTTCCGTAGAAAAAGCTAAAACCTACCTGACACTAGTCCCCTCATCAGCCCCCGCCGGGCGGCCATTGTTGTGAGCTGCTGGTGTGACGACATATGCTGACGTCACGATGAGCATCAGCCAATCGAAGCCCTTGAAGCTTTTCAAGTATGGTAGTGGTTGCCAGATCGTGACATCATCCACAGGTTGATATTTATAATCTTTTTCTAGAGGAGTATTTTAAAAATCAAAATATTGAGCTTAATGTGGCCGGGGTGGCCTAGTGGCTTCGTTGCCAGTCTACGGATCGGATAGCATGGATTAATGTGGGTTCAATCCCCACGGCGGGAAACCGCCTTCCGTGTCCGATCTGACCCGGTGGAGAGGATCCTTAAACACCCACGCCAATACTCCCTGTAATTGGGCAAGTGTGCCTGTTGGGAGTGGCCCTAATAAAATAAAATAAATAATAAATAAATATACATTTTTCAGAGAAATCGTGAGTGGTTTCATTATTTTCGGCTAAAAGTACGCCTAAAGGCACTAAATTCCAGGATTCGATCACGGTGCCACATTCCCTTTAAAGAACTCTAGAGGTGTAAATCGACGAAACCCACCGACCAGGACGGAACTTGTTAAAAAATACCTACTGATAATGGCAACAATGCCATGCACCCTATTTCTCGATATTGGTGCCATCTTTCCAGCATTGCAAAAATTCAAAATATACCTAACTATTCTGTCAAGAATTAAGGCGCACTTTACCACGAGGAAAAATTAAGAATGTAGAGTCCCTGCCGCAACGACACACGCTACGCCTTTCGATTCAGGTCTCGCAGTATGAAATGGCGTTGAATCTTATATCGTACCAATCACCGAATCAGGAACAATTAAGTACGCCTCTGTAAGAAGTTTTGATAACTAGACATTCTTAAAACCGTCCATGCTCCCAATTAAATCACACAGTAACAACATCAGATTGTATTGATCAAAAATAACACTTGGGTTACCTTTGCAAATAATTCTCACATCAACTCCACGCCAGCCAATCAGGGAACAGCCCTTACACACGCAGACATGAACCTAGCACTCCACTGCCGATCCCTCACTTAGAATGAACTGAAAATCTGGGTGTGGGCATGACACCCCCTACCTGAAATGTGCCGCGGAGAGCAAACGGCGTATGCCCTTCAGAACAATAATCCTTTCATATCCATATTTGCAATCATAAGTGGCTGCGAACTTAATCCACTAAATGCTGGCAGCGTATACGGCCAAACCACCTTCATTCTTCACCTTGCGTTTTTCATCCTGAAATGATCAGTCGATCCTCTTGGAATCCTCAATTCTTGTACTTGCTAGTGATGGCGGTGACTTCCTCTACGCTAGTGGCTTCTTTGTGCTGGTGGAGATCCTGATCTCCCTGAGTGCAGCCCCACTGATCAGGCTTTGAGAGAGACGGGCAGAAGGGACGCCCGGAGGCAGGCTTCAGGTTGACCCAGTACTCCTTGTTGGCGCGCGCGGACCCAGGGCTTGGTGTGCAGCATGAGGCCGCCTCCCCACATGTCGTGCTTGTCGTGAGACGCCGGCAACTTGCCGCGCTCCTCGTGCAGCTCTTCGGCGATGGCGCGGATATGGTAGGACTGGATCTTGCAGCAGCCGCCGATGTAGCGGATGCCCATGTCGTAGGCGCGCCGAGCGAAGCGATGCATGTCCCAGCGACTCACGATCCGGGGCTCCAAGCCTGCGCGGCGGGGCTGAATCAATGGCTTAACTCTTTTCTTCTGCCTTCTCCCGTATGGGTGCCTTAATGCACCTATAATTGAGCACTCTATTCGCTGAATAATTGCGTTACAAACGTTTTGCTCCAGAGTTTAATTCTTAGTTTATTTTAACACGTCGACATAAAAAGGAAACCGTAAGGTTCAAAAATTACTCTACATCACTACGCAAGTCATGTCTTTCATACCAATTTACAGAACTGTTGCATACTAATTGATTGATTTTTGAAACTTTGATAGATGGCTATAATTGGCCATAAACATGAAATCTGAATCACCCAATAGTATTTCTTTCACGTATCTAATTGCTTCACTTGAGCCTTTTGAGGCCCTTCATTGATTCTCAAATCACATTAATAGTGTACAACTTACCGAAGGGGAACTCTGGCAGATCAATGAAGCCCTGTTTCGAAGCGTCAGGCGTAAATACACCGAGGGGCTGCACCATCAAGTGCACCTTGATGCCGGCCTTGTCCAGCGCTGCCTTCATCAGCTCCATGGCGTCGAGGGAGATGAAGGGGTCGAAGTGGCAGTTGACGCCAACGACCTCTGCGCCGGCCTTAGCCATCCTGACGGCGCACTCGCCAGCGCTGACTCCGTGCAGGTCGCCCTCCGGACCAATACACATGTTCGCACACACCGGCAAGCCACCCATCTTGAGACTCTCGATGGCCCATTCCATCTCCTCAATATGCTCGAAGTACTGCCGGGAAGGGTGGGTTGTGTCAACTCGTGAGGTTTAGGTGCATTGCGATTTCGAGAGTAGAGCACGCCAGCAAAGGTATCTCGGGGCGCACCCAACGAGAGGACCATTGGCAATGCTTTAGACGTCGATTAACACTTACACGGAACTTCCCGAGGATTGATAAAATATATAAAAGGATTATTGTGTCTTAGCTGCAATGATATAATTAAATACAACGATGGTGCTAGGGGTTGTAATACTGGAGCAACAAACCTAGACAATTTTGAAAACACTTTACAACCATAAATACTCGGTTGTATAAGAATTCAGAAGTACAGGGTTGGTTCCGGGCCCAGCCACTGGCGAAACAGCCCACCATCTGGCGCAAGCCTTCTTTGTGTCAGCAATTTGTTTCTAATTTATCTCTGGTGCCAAAGACAGACATGAATGAAAGCTGTTCCAAAGATCGCCAAAAGTGTGGGAGTGCAGGAGTCGAGGCATCCCACGAAAGCATGGAAAAACTCTGTCTCCTTACGCCATCGCAGCGGTGATCAGTTCGGAAACATTCTTCAACAATGATTATCAAAACTGCTATGCACAATAACGTTTCCCTGATTTTCGAGAATTGGTTATCAATGATCAAAATATTTTTACCGATGTTACTGTTTCGATCAATCGATATATGTTTTTTCTTTCTATGCGACTTGGAAAGCCTGATCTCTTCTACGAGTATCTTAGCTGATCCCGTTCCCACACGCCACACTATTTACAACGCAGCGGTCAGGAGATAGATTCGCGATTGTCCAGCGAAACGTGGAGGGCCGTGGGCAAGTCTCTTACGCTAAACAAATATGCTTGCCTATAGTTTGCATGTGGTTTTTCGATTTGTTCTCATAATGTACAGTTACCATATGAAAAACGCGTAAATCTAGGCGACGCGAAATTTGTTGTAGCTGCCAATGAATGTGGCACAGTGCCGACTTAGCGCTGCTGCAGTTTCAATTATACATTTTTTCTAATGAAAATAGCATTATTTGCTGCCTCAGTAAGACTTCCTCTTTGAGAAAGTGAGAGAGTTATACCAGTAGTTTGTAATGCAATTTTGTACAAAATCATTTAGAAGCTAAATAAAACATGATTTGAATGCATTTTTCTCTTGACTATACTCTTACAACACTCCTCGTTATCACTTCATTGAAATAAAAGATTGCCGTCAGGTTATTGTTATCGAAGTCAAGATGCTCAAAGGTAACTAAGTTATCATTTTTGAAGACAGAGTGAAATCATCGAGAACACTGCACCCCCGCCTCCGCGCCCGCAGTATTACTTACCTCAGCAATGAGGAAGTCAACCTTATTCTCGACAAAGACATCCACCTGCTTCTTGAACTGAGCTTGTGTCTTCTCCTTGCCGAGGCCGGAGAGGTAAGTCGGGGTCTGAGAGATGCCGCCAGCCACCAGGGCATCGCCCTCGTTTGCCACTTCGTGAGCCAGGCGGCAGGCAGCGTCGTTCACTTGCCTTCCCTGGTGGAACAGTTTCACAACGTCACCTGAGATGGCACGATGTCAGCTGATATGTCATGATGTCAGCTGAGATGTCATGATGTCAGCTGAGATGTTACGATGTCAGCTGATATGTCGCGATGTCAACCGAGATGGTACAGTGTCAGCTTAGATGTCATGATATCAGCTGAGATGTTACGATTTTAGCTGATATGTCACAATGTCAGCTGAGATGCTACAATGTCAGCTGAGATTTTACGATATCAGCTGAGATGTTACGATGTCAGCTGATATGTAACGATGTCAGCTGATATGCCGCGATGTCGGCCGAGATGGTACAGTGCCAGCTGGGAAGTCATGATGTCAGCTGATATGTCATGATGTCAGCTGAGATGCCATGATGTCAACTGAGATTTAATGATGTCAGCTGAGATGTTACGATGTCAGCTGAGATGTTACGATGACAACTGATACTTTACGATGTCAGCACATATATTACGATTTCAGCTGATATGTTACGATTTCAGCCGAGATGGTACAGTGCCAGCTAAGATGTCATGATGTCAGCTGAGATGTCATGATATCAGCTGAGATGTTACGATGTCATCTGAGATAATACGATGTCAGCTGAGTTCTTACAATGTCAGCTGATATATCACAATGTCAGCCGAGATGGTACAGTGCCAGCTGAGATGGCGAGATGTTAGCTGAGATGTCATGATGTCAGCTGAGATGGCACGATTTCAGCTGATATGTCACGATGTCAGCTGATATGTCACGATGTCAGCTGAGATGTCATGATGTCAGCTGATATGTCATGTCAGCTGATATGTCACGATGTCAGCTGATATGTCACGATGTCAGCTGATATGTCACGATGTCAGCTGAGATGTTACGATGTCAGCTGATCAGCGGCAGAGGATTTGCTGTCTGTGTCAGAGGCGCAGGGTGAAAGTCCCAGCTAGTTGCTCAAAATCAGCGGAATCGGACTCTGGAATCCCTGTAATAGCCTCCTACACGGTGGGGACTGGCAAAGCTGTATTAAGTTTTTGAGTGATTAAGCCCTAGTAGTTATTATCTGCTGCGTTTGCTTACCCAGGCTTAATATTCAAAAAATAGTTTGCACATCTAATATTGGAATTGATTTGATTGGAAATACTGTTAGGAATTGGAACTGTTGGAATTGATCCAAATAATTTTTCTAAAAAGAAAACATAAGCATCCCCGGTGTAAATATTTCATGTTTGTGATTACTTGATATTTTAGCTTGAGGGCAATCAGGCATCATTCACATTAACGATGGCAGTCATTTTACGAATTTCTTGGGCGTTGATGGTCAGCGACTTACCGTGAACTTGACGCCGGCCTCGTTTCCTCGGTTGCACAGCTTGTCCTCCGAGGCGTAGAAGGTGAAGGTCTGCATGACATCGGATCCGGCTCGCAGGAACTCGCGGTGAAGACCCTTCACTGCCAAGCACCGTCAAACTCACCGTTAACAAACAAAGCACTCGACGAAATTACTTTGGAACAAAGCCAAACTTCTGAAAGAATGAAGAAAGTGACGAGATTGCCAAAAAAACACATTCCGTTTTACATGGATATGGTGTAAATTGATCCAGGAAACACAAGCCCTATAAGTGTGTAGCTGCCATAAAAATTTCTGGAGTTTTGCCATTTCAGAACACCTCCACGGCTAAGCGAGCGGTGATAGGCAGCTAGCTCGGTTTGATCGTCCACCACCGCACTTACCAGCCTCCGGGTATTCCATGCACGCCTCTGGAGTCCAGGGTCCAGCCTTGACATAGCCCCGCTTCTCCAGCTCGAACACGAAGCCTCCATCGCCAATCACGACCTCACCCGCGTCCAGCCGCTCCAATAAACCCTGTCGGCAGCAAAGCTTCAGTTGGAGGCTACCAGTGTGCTATCGATTTACACCTGCAAACTACCTACAGAATTATGCAGTTGCTTTTTCAAAAAAAAAAACAGAAACATTGCTTTGACGAACGACGTTTCTTTGAAGAGGACTGGGTGATTCTCCTTCCAGAAAACGAATATAGATCTTCTGGTGGCTGTAGCCAGAGATGACACTGAGAAAAAAACGTATTCACTAACTGCTTATTCATGTAAAGTGGTGAACATCATTCCCATAGCAATCAGTCAACTTTTATCAACATTCTATATACATGTAATCGACAGGCTCACGCTCAAGCACCTCAAGCACCTCTCAAATGTTATTAAATAGTGCACACTGGAAGAAAAACAAACTGGTCCAAGCAATGCCGAGCCGCCCCGGCCCCACCCGACAAGCACAGAAAGAAGCCTGACATTTGATATAAAACAGGCGGAGCCTGCCAAGTTCATTATTGGCGTCGATCCAGAATGACTACGGATATCCGAGAACTTAGCTGCGTTTTCTGCTAGTAGATACAGTACCTAATGTTACAAAAATAGCATCACGCGTCAGTTGGCCGTAACACGCGGCGGCACGGGGTTCTGCACTACCTCTGCCCGTCCGGGCGCCAGAAGCTCCCCCAGATCTCTGCAACCATGCTAGGTAGCTAAGAACAGAAGGCGGCGTTAGATAGCCAGTCTTGATCACTGCCGAAAGTGTTGCATCAAGTTTCTGGCTCAGGTGTTTTTTGAGGTTTTTACAGGTCAAAATATGTTATCTTAGGAATAGAACGAAAGGGTGAAGTTTTGTGTCATAACAGCTAACAGAAGAGAGCTATAGAAAATATATAAACACCATTGGAGTTCCCTCGTCGTGCCCAATCGAATGATACAGTGCTATTATTTTGACACGCCAAATCTTTAGACCGACCTGACGGGACCTGACCTTGGATCAGGTGAACGTCCGTCTATTTGAATTGCAGTCGAAAGCCGAACGTGATGACGTCAGAATAAACTCTCCATCACTATTCTCGGGAAGTTGTCGAACCTAAACCAATTTCTCCATTCATTTCCAATGGAGAGGTCCTGGCCCAGAGCTGAACCCACGGCACCGATCACAAAAGTACCTTTAAAGAGAATGTGGCACCTTGGTCGAATCCTGGAATTTAATGTAATTAGGCGTACTTATAGTAAAAATAATGATACAACCCATGACTTCTCTGAAAAATGTACAATAAGCCCAATATTTGGTTTTTAAAAATAGTCCTCTAGAAAAAGAAGCAAATATCAGCCTATGGATGATGTCACGATCTGGCAACCACTACCATACTTGAAACGCTTCAAGGGCTTCGATTGGCTGATGCTCATCGTGACGTCGGCATATGTCGTCACACCAGTAGCTCACAACAATGGCCGCCGGCGACGGGGGCTGAGGGGGGCTGGTGTCAAGTAGGTTTTAGCTTTTTTCTACGGAAATATCAAGTTCCAAGATAAATGAAATATGGAGTACCAGGTTTTCCGACCTGCTTTACAACTTGGCTATATCAGTTAAAATCACGTTGTGAAGGTGCCACATTCCCTTTAACGAAAATTTGTTGTGCTTGGTGACCGTGTTCTATGATATGAATATCATATCTTTAAGACTAAGCTGGCTCTTACTGCTGATTTTCTTAAACATTTTTTTGGGTTAGACCACGTCATCTGAACTACTGACCTGGCCTGATATTACCTACAGAATTTTTTTCCAAAAACTGCAAAAATAAAACAGTTAACATGTACACCAAATATGTCAACATAGCGCGCCGCCAATGTTTGGCTATCTGTGGAAAACTTTAGGAGTGAACTGGTATCCCCCTTCCATACTGGAGCGAGTTAATAGGAAGCTATTTCATTCATTAGTCTGCAACAGCGTACAGGTATTTCGTAGCATTATTTAATTTTGGTTGTGTTATGTGCGGAACTGCGGGTTCTAAGCCTAGAGCTATTGACCTGACACGGCCCCTACCGTGGCCGCATTCTCGGCCGTGATGCGGCACCGGTCCAAAAACACACGCACTATTTCTGTCCTAACTGTCGCACACTAGCGTCCTCCCTGTGCAACAGTGAAAACTAGAGATTGTCGACCTCATCAAAAATAATGCCAAAAGGCGGAGAATAGAGATGATAGACCATCATCAGATGACCGATAAATCGTTTTAGACAGTAGATTGTTCTGTGCGTATATGCAAAGTGGCAAGTGTTTTTAGATTACATTCTTTTACACTGCAGGGGCACGACGCCCAGCCCAGCGGCTCCACCGGGCGCACATTGTGGCATCTCCAAAAGCCAGGTGGGCTGTGGTTGGCTCGAGTACCCTCTGCTCAGATGGCACGACCTTCGCCTCCAAAGCATCGCATCCACCGACGCGCCGCATTCCAGGCGACGGCTCCGAGCAGGCCGCCGCCCCGCCGCATGCCCGCAGGCACAGTATCGTACTCCGCCGAATAACGGGAGCTGTGAGGTCGTCGACACCGCAGCCGCCCGGGGCCATCTACAGCATGACCCGGGCGGCTGAACCTCGGTACCCGCAACTGGAGCCGTCCAAGATCGACGACTGCTCAGAAGTACTGTGGCTTCGGATAATTACAGACCCAAGAGCGCACGGAAAATGCTAAGGAAACAGAACCTAACGGTGAATGCAAGTGCTGTAAAAGCTGCAGCGGTGCAATATGCTTCAATAATCACTGCTACGGCCTTACCCTGCGTAATGATCAAATAATTTGATAAGTTTTGTGGCGATCGATATTCACACTACACCGCCATAATATATTCGTAATGACAAAACTTGGCATAAACAGGCGCCCAGTAAGAAATACGAAACAAGTTTAATTCATGCCCTTCTTGCCCTCCTATTTCCATAAAGTTTTGGTTTCAGCCCAGTGCTTTCGATAAACAAATATTTAGATGGTGCATAATGCTTAAGGCTTAAGTGAATATTTATACTTTGTAAAATCTGAAAATACGGGTTTAAGACTTTTGTTGTGTTCATTTCTAAAAGGGTAAAATCTGAAGATACGGGTTTAATATTTTTGCTGTGTTCGTTTCGAAAAAGGCTAATAATCTAGAGGCGTTTAGCTCCAGAAATGTCTCTGAGGTCTGTGGTATGAGCCGTACGCTGCAGAAGCCAGGTACCGTCAATAAAACAAACAAGACCGTAACTCACACAAATCGATCGCAGCCGCTACCACTGAATTTCTTTCGGTGTGAGAATCAAAGGATTGGCTTAAATATAATTTTGAAGCGAGCTAAGAAACTTTTTTATTAGCGCCACTCCCAACAGGCACACTTGCCCGATTACTGGGAGTATTGGCGTGGGTGTTTAAGGATCCTCTCCACTGGGTCAGATCGGACACAGAAGGCGGTTACCCGCCGTGGGGATTGAACCCACGTTAATCCATACTATCCGATCCGTAGACTGGCAACGAAGCCACTAGGCCACCCCGGCCCCTTAAAGTTAAAACTTAAAAACTACACTATATTTTTTCTGAATTCACGTGACATCTTAGTACCGAGGGGCGTATCCTATTGGAAGTTGGGCACTTAAGTTCGCACGGTCAGTTCGAAAGTCCCATAGGATAAAAGTTTCGGCTTACCATTGGTCCCTTTCAGTTCTTAAGTGGGGTCACCAAGCTAAAGTTAAAGGTTTAGCCTTCCCCTCCCCACATCTTAGGATTAATACCTAGACGTCCTGGTCCCTGGTTCCGAATTCATAACATACACAATATGCATGATAAAGCATCCTATCATATTCCATTCACATAATAAATAAGTAAATATGATAACAAACATGAGCTGGTCCGGAAAAGGGTCACGGGATCCAAACCGATCGACGTCGCAAAACGGCTTGAAAGCTAGGTCAGACTTATAATATTACATAAATTAACAGCTTAATGAATGACCAAGAAGCATTGGACACTCAAGCAAACCAACAACTTATGACTGGAATTTTTATAAGTCATATAGATTATTATAAACCTTGATTGTGTCATCGTAATGCGGCGTTAAATACCAAACCACGGAAGCATATGGAAACCCTATCTGGCGTGTACCGTGAGACATTTGAACCACGTTCCCTATCACGCTAACATCTTGTTTCTTAATTAGGCATCCTTATATTCCCCACAGCAATAATATGTGTCGGTGAAACTAATAGGCTTCTGGATTATGAAGTCCCGTGAGACACTGTCACCACCAAATTCTGCGAGAACGTGGCTGTATTCTAAAATGTTAACGGTCATAAAGATTAACTTCCTAATAATCTCTACCTCATAGTGACCTGTTAGTGTTATAAGTAAACATAGCTATGATATCGATACACATAGCTAAATAGTAAGGAATCTAAAAGGGTACAAGGATGTTTAACCTCGGGCTCTGCACCGTGCTCGACTGAAATGTTAAATGTCTGCATCCACCATTCTATACTGTACACAAAATAGGGCATCAAATGTCATTTGACTATGTCCCCCCCCCATTACCATGTGAAATAGTACCTCTCGCTATTTTGATTCCCCTAACAAAACACTATGATGAAAATATGCTATACAAGACTGCGAAATTCGAAATTCCAGAGCTAATCCAGAATAAAAAATAAATACCTTCCTTCTGTTTACTGAGGTAATACTGGATAGGATATAGATTAGTACACTTGAGAGTTAGTAACTAACAGGTATTAATTATTCTAGTATGATTGGAAAATGTTTCAACTGTCCGTGGACAACCTCCGCTGCCGAGTAATAATCACGGAATAAGCAATCTCGGAATTTTAATTCGAGTTTTGTATTCTGCGATCGTGGGAGCCAAAACATTCTGTCACGTGATAGCAAAAGTGGAGCATCTATTCTTAGATCGTGTGCCCGGCACTGAGATTGTAGAAAGCAGTAGCAACCATGTTTATCTCTACTGTTCGGATTCAGCAAAAAATTAGAAAATATAACCGGAATGCCAGCAGATAAATTATAAATTCCAGAGTCCTATTCTCAAAAAAACTTATTAGTTAAGCATAGGTACTACACCACTTCCAGGGAGCGTATTGAAAAAAACGAAGTCAGTGGAGACACTTACCCTGCGTCCCATTGCTGCACGTGTCTGTTTAACACTACAAGGTGTGATCTAACCGGCGCAAACGACCTCCAAGCAGTGTACGAGTAGAAGGCACGCCGCCCTGCCTCCAGTTTTATAGATAGGCCTGGGGCTGGAGCTGCAGAAATGCAGGACCGGCGCAGTCCGACACCGGCACGCATTGTCGCCACACCCCCGTCATTTGCGTGATCCTTCGCCTAGAAATTGGCACATCTTGGGGAAGGTTCACGGGTAAGACCTACCATGTTTCCATCCATTCATTATACCAGTTAGTGTCGGCTATAGCAATGTCGTAAAACTGTGATGGATAAAACCTATGAAGAAAAACAATGCCCACGGCATTCTTGTGTGTAATTTGGAAATCTGCAAACTTGTATAAAATATATGTATATTTATATACATGTACATGCATATATACATATATAAAAACTTATATACATGTATATGTATAAGTATATATGTGTATGCTCTGGATGCAAGATAGTAATATAAAAATCATTAGTCTACAAATTCAATTGCCTGTACTCTAATGTTTTAGATATTTGTCAATACGATGAACCACGGCCTTAAAAATCACAGTTCTTATATTTTTTCCGGTGTGTGGTCATCTAAATATTATCTTTTTGTATTCCATACCCTTTTTATTCTTTTTTCCTTATTTGAAACTCGAGTTTGCCCACAGTCACACCCAGCTTTTTGGACAGAAAGTTCCTATAGAGAAGAATATGGTCGACGTTTCGTGAACTCTTGCGACAGCTCCAACCCGCTTTTAGCCACCCATTTTTGCATGACCGCTTATACATTTAGTATTCTCCAATTGCGTGACTGGCTGCCCGAGGCCAGCCTCGTGATCTTTTCGAGTGCAATACCAGTTTAGGGAGGGTTGTCACACCTTTTGCCTTTACAAGCGCCAGTACGGGGGTCCGTACCGCCTTCGCCGTTTCGAGAAGGGCTACTCGCCCTCTCCTAAGATCTCAGAATCCACGCCTTGCAGCGGAAAGCAGATAGCAGCATTATATCGTGTGTCTTTATCGTACCGAAAATCATTTAATTATTTTTTGCTCAGGCTGTATTTGAGAGCATTAAAGATCACATAGTGTTTTATAGGGAAATAGTGGAAACTTAAATTATGTGCCATGGTGTCTGACAGAGCAGAGCTACGGAAAGCTTGTGAGGACAATCAGAATACTCTGGGAAAACCCGATCAAATGATGTATCATGTGATCTTTCCAGGTAAAAACGTAGAATTGGTTTTACCTGGCGTCAAGTGAAGGTCTGTTTGGGTCATAACGCATGCCACCGGAACCGCAGTGACCTGACAAGCACAATGCAATCTAAGCAAGCACCCTATCGTCATGATCTGCGAAGTTTTCGACCTTAATCATTCCTATGCATAGGTTCATTTGAACTGCATAGTGAGCCATCTTGACCATGCATTTCTAATGGAGACGTGTCGGCGCGAATCTGACGCCAGGCCAGCGATGTTAAAAGTCCCGTTACCGTGACTTCTGTACCCAGTAACCCAAGAATGTAACGCGAATATCAGATCAATAGATTAAGTCTACTATTGATGCTACACTCCATTACTGTTTTAGAGGTTAGGCCACTTCACCTGGACTGGTGACATGATCCGATATCTTCTGGGCATAAAAGTTTGCCGTAAGTTATGAAAAAGGCCAGCTAAGAGGTATGCCACGTACGGCGTAACCACACACCACCTTTTTGACTTCCTATAAAAACTTGGAGGAGGGGAGGGGGTAGCTGTCTCCCGTACAGACTCATGTTATTTTTGTTGTTGTAAATTAATCCTTACCTGACTCAAGTGGCTGCAATGCAGCTCACATTTATTAAGATACAACTTATGGGGCATTCAATGTGAATGCTTAGAACCGTCCCGGTCACATCAGGTCACAAAGTTATTACGTCATTTCCAGAGACCTTTGGGACAGAATTTCGGAATTTTAGGTTTTGCACCAGGTTTACCTCTCAACTAGTTCAGGTGTCTACAAACTACAAAACTATAAAATCCGGTGCGTTAAAGCACTTCCAGAACAGATAGGCTGGTATTTTATTTTCACCAGCTTTATATGTTGAGGCTGCCTGGGTTTTACCTGCCACTAGGCCGGAGAGTACGTGCCATACCATTGGCTGGCATTACTTTTTTTCTTCCGGACTGTGTCTTTTACTTCTTTTAAATTCTACCATCCGTTTCATTATGTAAGCCGTAATACCCTTCTAAGTCCCTGCAGCCATTACCGAATTTCCTCCACATGACGTAAGGCTAAAAATCGTTAGCTCTATTACGCTAGTTCGCCGCACCACTCCCTGCTAAGTTTTTGCTTCCTTTTTTATTGCTATACCTGATGTTAGCTCATTTATAGGCCATGACCTCACTGCAGGCTTATATTCTCCATCAATGGAACCATGACAACCCAAGGGAGAGAACGATGAGATGAGAGTCTAGCAGATCAGAAATTGTAAAGAGAAAAGATGTTTGGTGATCATTAACTGCTAGAAAACATATACCAATTTATAGTTTTGGAAAAACAAAATTGGAGTCAATGGTTTCATGCTGCAGTGCATGCTCATGACTCAATGTTGGGCCAAAATATCGTTTTGATTATAAGTCCTGATTATGCAAGCTAGTGTGCACCCGTTGGCTCTATCTTGTCTGTTCTAAAACTATATATTTTGTTACATTCTCTTACGGATTATTATTTCCAATATATTTTCTCTTTTAATTTTTATTTTTCAGTAAACATTGAATAGATCAACTTGAAAGTCATCATACCATGTATTACCCGGTATTTACAATAAAGTTGAGTTTTTTGAGCATCTGACTTCGCAAAGGTCATGTAGGATCACATGAGCTTACCGTGATAATTTTGTCAATAGCTTCGCAGCGAATCAAGATAACGTTTCCATTTTGCTTTAGTTGTGCTTATCTTGTGTCACAAGGAGTCGATTGACATGCGACATGACTATACCAGGAAACCATTGTGACCCTGACCTTGCTCGAGGTCAGGTTATTTTGACCTAGGAAGATCATATTATACATCATTCAATTTTTCATAATGAGAAGACCCCAATGATACCTAAAGTTTTGCTCTAGCTTCGCTCAGTGAAAATATATAGGGAAAAATGTCCACTACCCGTTATAAGCCTATGTAACCTTCCTTGACTTCTCGTGACCTCAATATTGACCTGACAGAAATATAGCGGATATAATTTCTGTTCGTCTTTTCAAGAGCTGTCGAGAACCATCAATAATTTTGCTTTAGCTTTTCCAGAAAATAAGATCCCGAGGGGGCCAGTTCCCCCAGCGGAACGCGATATGCTGGGACCCCAGCGGGATGCGTTTTAACGTTGCAGCAATTATTGCTGCTGATGCTATATGGTGTCGTAAAGACTCGCCCATCTGAGAGTATCCCAAAAATTGCACCCTCTTCAGAAATTTTCTTATTCATCGGGTACACCGGCAATTGCTTTAATCTGGGCTGCTCACCCCTTGGATCTATTCAATACATTTATTTTCTGCTTTCAAGGCAAGGATGTATATCTTCTGAAGATACATGCCTTGATACTAAAGCTGGCTACGTGCAGTCGTATTGCAAATATCATTCTCGTGCGATACGATACCTATGTCTAGTATATGAGCCCACACATAGGTACTACATTCTTGTGAATGGATAAAGTGTTATTTATAACTGGGAGGATACATTTGCCTTTCCATTATTATTGCGATTAGAATGATATGAACATTGACTATTACATTGGGTAAAAAGTGCCCATGACCTTACTCTAGGTCCCGTCATTTCTAAATTTTGAGGTAGTATGGTGATGTATGAAAAGAATGTGTAACGCCGTGATCTGATCCCATAAGTTTGACTATTAAGAATAAGAAACTTAGTGAACCGAGAGTGAAAAGGTGGCCAAGGGTAGGCACACCTGGTTTTTCCCGAGTTTGAGGTGTTTTTGCACGAAAACAATGTTCCGGGCATATACATGCATACTTATATATGTCGCACCTGCATTTCAAGTGTCGCCTGGCATGCGCGCTAGTTGTAAATAAAATTTTTGGGGCTTATCGACGCACCAACTGCCAGGGTCATTGGCGTCGCCAACTATTTCCCTGTTGGAAGGGTTTCCGGGAGCCAGCTTGCCCTTGTTCAGGGAAGCCGCCGGGCCTGAACCCGCTAGTTGTAAAGCAGACCATGGCTTAATTAACAACCCCTCTAGGGCCAAGTTGCATCCCCTTTCGGGCTCAAATGGCGACCATTGATCATGAGATCAATGAGTGTCCCCTGCTCCAAGGGATCCCATTGAGGGGGAAATTTTGTAGCTTACATATCATATTTGAGTATACTGGTTATACAGAAGCAGCGGAAGTGGAGGCTTTATCGGAGAAAAGGGGAGGAACTTCCTATCAACGCTAAATGGTTAGCGTTAGATAAATCATTATTGGGTAGGGGACCATGCCCCGGTGCCCTGTCTTCCCCTTCGCCATCTATTGCTTATGATACGAGTCCCATATTCTTCCGGCATACATCTTCGATTAATTACTTCTTTTCTCGCCTCATTTAGCCCTGAATATGATCGGCTTATCTGATTCAATTCCGACAGAAGCAATATCAAAGTCCGACCTGATAACCCTGGTCAAAAGCAGCTGTTTCGACCAGGAAGCTGATGTGCCAAACACCACGCCACCCGCGCAGGAGCGGCCTTGGCTGGGCCTGGGCACCTCCTAGCAACGCCGCCGCTCCTGCGGCCCGGCAAAAGGTGTAGGCGACTGCCGCCGGGTGGCACTGGACGGCGCCGGGCCGCGCTATTCCCTCGGCAGATCACAGACTGGGCGCGCGTGGAACCGTGACAAGAGCGAAGCATCCACGTCTGGCTACCAAGTTTTTTTCTGCGTGACCTGCTGCTAGCCTCGGGCACCAGTGGCGCCGCCTCAGCTCTGCCCTCTGTCGCCGCCGCGTCCCGCGTCATCGCCGTGAGTCCTGCACCATGCAGCTGCTGCGTCGCGTTGGCGCCCTGCTTCCCAGCCCAGCGCTGCGCCTGACGTCATGGCGTGGGCTTCAGCTGGCTGCCACCCGCCCCGCCGCTGCCGGGTACGTATAGATGTGCTGTTTATTGTTGCAGTGGCGGCGATAGCTAGTTGGAGGCAGATTGTCTTGGCTGGCCGCCAGCGCACTCCTAAAGGTGTATGTTATCATGATTTGAAGCATGTGGAGGGCAGTGACAGTGGCCAGATGATTTTGCCCTGGGTCATTGCTATAGTGCATTATCGCGCAGTTGGGCTGAACTGAAAAGTCTTGTATGTTTATATCATCATTGCACTCGCGAACTCTTATTGCGTTTGTAGTCTCTGCCGCGTTCTATTGCACTCTCAGGTGATTGGCCAAGCGGGAGGCGCCGCTCTCTGGGCGACCTCGGATTGGCTCGCGCCGGAGGCGTGGCATCGGTTCAAGAAGCCGGTTTTACCGGTGTGGTCCGGCTAGGTCTGGTTCTTGTCACTTTGCCATGCCTTGGTAGAAAGTTAGACTCGCACTGAAAAGGTACTAAGTTTTTTCCTGTTTTTATTTGTCATTTGTTTATTCCCAAAAACTTTGTACTTGCGGGATCAGCAATAAGCCCGGCTGTGTCACAGAACATACGATTGGATGTGTGAGTGACGCCTGTATACTGGTATATATACATACATATATATATATATATACATATATATATATATATATATATATATATATATATATATATATATATATATATATATATACATATATATATATATAATACATACATATAAATAAATAAATATATATATATATATATATATATATATATATATATATATATATATATATATATATATATATATATATATATTCTTGATTGAAAATGACGGCATATCTGGCATTGACGATTTTTTGGTCTAGAATCTCGATTCTTCTGATAAGCTTTCTTTCATCTTTCGAGGAGTACTCAAACAATAGTTTTCCAAATGGTTCATTTTGCAACGTTTCGTTAATCACATTAACATCCTCAGGCATGTCATTTGGTACATATAATTAGTATAAAATTCATTAATATAGGACACATCTACCACTCTGTTCGATTCGTCTTGATTCTGAGTTATTTCTTTAAAAGTAAGGACACCAAAAATAAGCTTCAAATTCATGCAGTTGTAATGAGACGGCACCATTGTGAGAAAGAAGTTGCAACATGTTTTAAAAGTAGCGGAATATTTGAATTTTTTCGCTTTTTGTTTAAAACATGCAGATTATTTATCTAAAAACCTACACTCTACATTCTCATAAACGGTGAGTTTATCACATTCACACACCCATGTATTCATCACAATGTTCTTCACCGCCTGGGCCCTAGAGTGGGCCCATCAAACAGCGACAGTGTGGAGACCTGGTTCATTTGGCGGTTGATGGTCGGGACCAGGTCCCGGATGAACACAGATTCCAGGGACTGCAGCTTCTTTCTATTTGGGCAATGAGCCAGGATGTCGGTGTTCTGTACAAGGATTGTCCTGGTTAAAGTCTTGTTATGGTAGCGTTTTAGATGTTTTTCTGGGGCGCCTTCTTGAAGATGCATCGTCATTCTCCGCGAGAGACTTGTTGTTGTGTGTCCAACGTAGCTACATTCTGGACGGTGCGCGCAGTCACCATATGGACAATTAAATTTGTATACTACGTTGTTCACCTTCAACTTCGAGTACTCTGCGGACAGGTTGTTTTTCATCACCAGGCTGGATATTCTGGGGTTCTTGTAGTAGATTACCAGGTTGAGACTGTCTTCTTTTCTCGAGGGTATACAGTTCCTCTTCACAATGTCACGTACGCTCTTTTCCTCTTTCTTGTATTCGGATGTCAGGGTGCTCTGGTAGAAAATTTGAATTCTGTCGCCTTCCAGTTTGGTGTTAGTTTTGGGCTGGCAGTGCTTGCTGAGCTGCATTCGAATGATGTCTTCGATCTTTTCTTTCTCGTAGTTATTGCTTGACAATATATTTAGGATACGGTCAAGCTCTTGGTGGACAAGCTCCCAGGTGCTGCAGTGTGTGAGGGCCCGATGGACATAGGCTCTGATCACGCTGTCTTTATATCTTTGCGGACATTCGCTTTTTCCTTTGAGGGAATGACCGGTGTCAGTTTCTTTGCGGTAGACATTGGTTTGGTACTTGTTATTGGTGGCATCGACCTTTACATCCAAGAAAGGGATTGTGTTTTCTACGCTTTCTTCGGTACTGAATTTGAGTTCTGAAACCGCCTCAAGATTGCTCTTAAGAAGATCCAGTTGCTCAGCATCCTTGATACATATAGATAGCATGACATATGGATAGCATCTCTTCAGGGGCGCAAGTTTCCATATATTTGGGGGGCTCGAGCCCCCAATGCTCGGAGAAGCCCCCCCAATGACCCGACGAGCCCCCCAATCCCAAGTTGCGGGCCCCTGCGGACAGAGCCGGGCCCCTGCCACGATTCCAGGCCCCAGTGGTCTACTTGGGCTAGCTTTGGCTGAGACCAGGCTCCCTGGCATGCTTGCAGGTGCCCTGTGGGCCATCCTTAACCTCGGTGTCCGCAACCGGGCCCCTAACGATATTTTTCAGGCCCACTTTGACTGCAGCCGGGTCCCTAATTCCGGCAGTCTCGGGCCTCCTGTCATCCAACTGGGCCCTCTGTGATCCACCCGGGCCCCCTGTGGACTGCAACCGGGCCCCCTGTAATCCACCCGGGCCCCCTGTGACTGCAACCGGGCCATCTGTGATCCACCCGGCCCACCTGTGACTGCAACCGGGCTCCCTGTAATCCACCCGGGCTCCCTGTGATTACAACCGGGCCCCTATCATCCACCCGGGCCCCTGTGATACACCCGGGCCCCCTGGGACTGGGACCGGGCCAACTGTGATCCACCGGGGCCCCTGTGACTGCAACCAGGCCCTCTGCGATCCACCCGGCCCCCTGTGACTGCAACCGGGTCCTCTGTGATCCACCCGGGCTCCCTGTGATTACAACCGGGCCCCTATCATCCACCCGGACCCCTGTGATACACCCGGGCCCCCTGTGACTGGGACAGAGCCAACTGTGATCCACCGGGGCTCCTGTGACTGCAACCGGGCCCTCTGCGATCCACCCGGTCCCCTGTGACTGCAACCGGGCCCTCTGTGATCCACCCGGGCCCCCTGTAATTATAACCGGGCCCCATATGATCCACCCGGGCCCCATGTGACTCCAACCGGGTCCCCCGTGACTGCAAGCGTGCCATCTATGATCCACCCGGGCCCCCTGTGACTGAAACCGGGGTCCCTGTAATCTGCTCGGGCCCCCTGTGACTCCAACTGGGCCCCTGTGACTGCAACCGGGCCATCTGTGATCCAACCTGGACCCCTGTGACTGCAACCGGACCCTCTCTGATCCACCCGGCTCACCTGTGACTGCAACCGAGCCCCCTGTAATTCACCCGGGCTCCCTGTGATTACAACCGGGCCCCCTATCATCCACCCGGGCCCCCCTGTGACTGGGATCGGGCCATCTGTGATCAACCCGGGCCCCCTGTAATTACAAATGGGTCCCCTGTGATTCACCCGGGCCCCTGTGACTCCATCCGGGCCCCCTGTGACTGCAACCGGGCCATCTATGATCCACCCGGGCTCCCTGTGACTGAAACCGGGCCCCCTGTCATCCACCCGGGCCCCCTGTGACTGCAACCGGGCCCCTCTTTGATCCACCCGCACCCCTGTGACTGCAAACGGGCCCCCTGTGATCCACCCGGGCCCCTGTGACTGCAACCGGGCCCGATGTGGTCCACTCGGGCCCCCCTGTAATTACAAACGGGCCCCTATGATCCAGCCGGGCCCCCTGTGACTGCAACCGGGCCCCCTGTGATACACCCGGGCCCCATTTGACTGCAACTGGGCCATCTGAGATCCACCTGGGGCCCCTGTGACTGCAACCAGGCACTCTGTGACTGCAACCGGGCCCCCTTTGATCCACCCGGGCCCCCTGTGACTGCAATCGGGCCCCCTGTAATCCACCTGGGGCCCCCTGTGATCCACCCGGTGCCCCATGTGATCCATCCTGGCCCCCCTGTAATCCACTCGGGCCCTCTTTGACTGCAACCGGGCCCCCTGAGGTCCATCCTGGCCCCCTGTGACTGCAAACGGATTCCCTGTGGTCCAACCGGGCCACCTGTGACTGAAACCGGGCCCCCTGTCATCCACCCGGGCCCCCTGTGACTGCAACTGGGCCATCTGTGATCCACCCGAGGCCCCTGTGACTGCAACCGGGCCCCCTATGATTCACTCAGGCCCCCTGTGACTGCGACCGGGCCCCCTGTGACTGCGACCGGGCCCCCTGTGACCCCCGGGCCCCCTGTGACTGCAACTGGACCCCCTGTGATTACAACCAGGCCAGTTAAGATCCACCCGGGCCATCTGTGATCCACCCGGGTCCCCTGTGACTACAACCGGGCCCTCTGTGATACACCCGGGCCCCCTGGGACTGCAACCGGGACCCCTTTGATCCACCCGGTCCCCCTGTGACTGCAATCGGGCCCCCCTGTAATCCACCTGGGGCCCCCTGTGATCCACCTGGGGCCCCCTGTGATCCACCTGGGGCCCCCTGTGATCCACCCGGGCCCCACGTGATCAATCCTGGGCCCCCTGTGATCCACACGGACCCTCTTTGACTGCAACCGGGCTCCCTGAGATCCACCCGGGCCCCCTGTGACTGCAAACGGATTCCCTGTGGTCCAACCGGGCCACCTGTGACTGCAACCGGGCTCCTGGAATTCACCTGGTCCCCTGTTATCCACCCGGGCCCCTGTGACTGCAACCGGGCCCTCTGTGATCTGCCCGAGCCCCTGTCACCGCAACCGGGCGCCTGTGATCCACCCGGGCCCCCTGTGACTGCAACCGGGACCTGTGACTGCAACCGGGCTCCCTGTGGTCCAGGAGGCGCGGGTCCTCTAATGCCACGGACGGGCCCTTGCCATGAGTGCGGGGCCCCGTGGTCTATCTGGGCTTGCTGTGGCTGCGGTCGGGATCCCTGGCATGCCTGCTTGGGTGCAGTCCCCTTTAGGGCCACCCATAATCGCTGTGTCCGCAAACGGGCCCCTAACGATATTCTCAGGCCCATTTTGACTGCATCCAAGGCCCTATTTCTGACAGTCTCGGGACTTTTTTGGTTCCTCTGTGACTGCAACCGGGCTCCTTGTATTCTGCCTTGGCCCCTTTTAGTCTGCCCGGGGCCTTTGTAGGTGGTCTGGGCTTTTTGTAGTGTGCCTGGGTCCTGTGTGGTCCGCCCGGGTCCCTGTGGTCTGCCCGCGCCCCTTGTGGACGGTCTGGGCTCCTTTTAGTCTGCCCGGGCCCTCTGTGGTCTGCTCGGGCCCCTTGTGGTCTACCCAGCCCCCTGCGGTCTGCCCAGCCCCTTGCAATTTGCCCGGGTCCCTATGGTTTGTCCGTGTCCCTGTGGTCTGCAAGGAACCACAGCAATAGCGGATCCAGGGGAGGGGTTAAATGTAAAATCGGGGGATTTGATGCCCTCCCCAAATCCCCCGATTTTACCGATTTTTACGGATTTTCTTCAAACAAAAACCATATGTCTTTCACGATTTGGGGCCCCGTTGCCCCACTCCCCCCACCGTCGGCCTGAATCCGCCCCTGATTCCACTCCTCCCACTTCGCTGTATCCGGGAACCCGTGCTATAATTTCAGGCTCCCTCTGGGCTCCCCAGGCCTCCTCTGGCTCTAGCCGGGCTCCTTGCCTTGCTTACGACCCCCCGTAGTTCAGCCCCCCCCACCGTGCGCAGCCGGGCCCCTTCCGATAAGTACTGGTTTAATACATTGACATGTTTGTTATTTTGGCATCTCTCCACCGGCACTACTTTTCTTCATTGATATATTTCTAGGCATTTTTGTCAGAAATGTACATGAAGTTTTCCATTTTGTTTCTTCTAGTGGAATTTTAAATACAGACAATTTTAAGTCTCTTAAATTTGTCTGTCAAAAAGTGTATCATATCTTGTCGTCAAATCTGGGTCAAATAATGTGCGTCCACCGGCGAATGGTAGCCTCTTAATTTCCCGGGCTTGTCAGCGCAGCGCGAAGGAAGCTAAGGCATGCTCCTGGCTCTCTTGTCGCATTCGCCGAGGCGAATGATTTGCACAAAGTTTGCCTTGAACAGTAAAATTGGCATGCTTATGATTCAATCGGCTTGTGTCTACTCTGGAAAAGTTTCGTTAGGCTCTGATTTGGATTTTACGTTTGGGCTTTTCGTGTCAATCCAAATCGTGCTCCGATGCGCAGAGTTGAATGACAAGTGAAGTGATTGTTTGCTATTAGCTCCTGTCGGGCTAAATCCCCAGTGAGTGATGATCCCCTGTCCGGCTCCCCTGATGGCTAAATACCAAGACTTGGAGAATCTTTTGCCCCCTATGGCCACCAGTGACGTATCTAGAATTTGGGTAAGGGTAGGGGCAAAGCCTCAGGGGATAGGATGGCACTTAGCCACCCGAAGGGCGCACTTTTCACCCAAAGGGCGACCAATCGTCGCATCCTGGGGGAGGGGAAGGCTTGGGGGCAGCATTTCGTCCTCAGAGGCTCTTGGGTTTAAGGGGTGGCCGCCCCATTCGCCCCCCTGGTGGCCACCCCATTCGCCCCGCCCCTGGTGGCTGCAGCCGGGTCCCTACTCCCAGTAGTTAATACCCTGTGGATGCAGACGGGCCTGCCATAGATGCGGTTCGTGTAACTGCAACCAGCCTCTGCCATGCTTGCCATGCGGGCCCCTGTGGTATCCCGGGCCCCTATTGGTCTGACCGGGCCCCCTGTGGCCTGTCCGGGCCCCTGTGGTCTGCCCGGGCCCCAGTGTGCAAAGTATGGCATTTTCGACGAGATCTCGTCGGGGTGAGTGCCCTTGGAGACAGGAGCGAGTGGTGCGAATTTTATCAGCCTGGTGCGAATTTGCAAGACTAGTGCGAGGAAGTTGACACTGAAAACTAAAAAAAATAATGACTGAATAGTTAGGAAGACACAGGAGGGGCCTTATAAAAAGTCCTTAACTAACTAATAAGAGAGGTAGTATTGCATCGTGTGGGTAGGAATGTGTGCGTTTTTCTCCCTGGTATATGGCAGATTGGTGCGATTTTTTTAGGCTGGTGGTGCGATAATTTTGGATGGCTGGTGCGACTCGTCTGGCCTGCTGCCATACTTTGCAGACTGGCCGCGTCCCATTTGGTCTGCACGGACCCCTTGTCTGCTAGTGCTCATTTTGTTCTGATCGAGCCCCTTATGGTCTGTCCGGGCCTCCTGTGGTTTTCCCGGAACCCTTTTGGTCTGTCCGGGCCTCTGTGTGGCCTCTGCGGACCCCCTTTTGTCCGTTCGGGGCCCCTTTTTGTCTGCGCGGGCCCTCTGTGGTTTGCCCGGGCCCCTCCCAGTCTGCAAAGTATGACACTTTTGGCGAGATCCCGTGGTGCGGACACCCTTCAGGTGGTTCGAACTTTGGAGCAAACAAATGCCCACTTTTGCTGTATGGTGCGAGGGAGCTCAAATCAAACAGCCACAGAGGTCTGAGAAGGGAGAAACTGGTAAATACATCGAAATTTCCGGGTCAGTGAAATTTCTCACCAATGCTTGGTGTGAATTTCAGGCTGCTGGTGGTGCGAAAAATCTACAAGGCTGGTGTGGACTCGTCGGGTCTGCTGCCATACTTTCCAGACTGGGGCCCCTCTGTGGCTAGCCCGGCCCCTGTGTTCTGCTTGGGTCCCTGTGGTCTGCCCGGGTCCTTTCATCTGTCCAGGCCCAGTGTGGTTTGCCCGGGCCCGCTGCCCAGCCAGCAATTCCCGACCGGGCCCAGAGCGGGCTGGGTCGGGCTCTGCCCGAGCCCTAAGACTCATAGCTGAGCCACATAGACTCGGGCTGAGCCCGATATTAGGTCGGTGGAAGACAACTTGCCCGAGCGGTAGAGCCTGGTCTTGCTTGACCATGGGTTCTGCCCAGGCGCAGCGGAGCCGGACCTGGGCTGAGCCCATGTACGCGGGGCTCTGCCCAGTCAAAGCCCAGCATATATCGGGCAGAGTCCAGCCAAATTGCTGGCTGTGTGTGGTCTGCTCGGGCCCCTTTTGGGCTTACCGGCGTCCTATGGTTTCTGGGTTCCTGTGGTCTGCCCGGCCCCTTTGGTGTGCTCAGGCCCTCTGTGGTCTGTCTGGACCCCTTGTGGTCTAAGAATATCGTGCAGAAACTGAAGCTGTTGTGTTAGTCGCGTATTTGCAGGAGTTCCTTATTTGTGAGCAGTTTCGTGCCCCAGGTAGTGTATCCGTGCTCCCTGTTGCCGAAACCGGCCCCCTGCCATGCTTGCGGGCCCCCTGTGGTTTTCCCGGGCAACGTGCGGCCGGTCCCATGCCTCCTGGAACATTCGGGGAAAAATGGATGGGGCGTGAGAAATGTTAGGCCCCCCATTCCTTTTGTACTGATCCTATATGAGGATTGTAAAGGGAAATAGGCAGTACCACCTATTCATAGTACCCCTTGACCGGTAGCCAGTGTTGTAAAATGTCATGAACTGGCAAGGTGAATGGATCAGAAAAAGGTGTATTGATCATGTAACATAAATATCAGTATACCCGCTGATATAGGAATTTCGCACTTCGATCTCTACCTTCCATTTGTATCTAATTATTCGCGATAATGCGATTTCGTTCCAGGTGTGAATGTTAAAATGGTTGGACAGTATAAACATAAGTCGGGTGCACAAAAGCGTAAAAAAGAACATTCAATACCGAGGGGCTGCTCTGGCAAAACTACCCAAACTTTTTTTCATTTTCAGGTAACATATGAATCTAGAATCGTCTTGCTAATTTTGCAAACTGTTATAAAATGACCCCGATCATATTTGCATTTAATATCTAGCAACGTACGCGTCCACTTAAAGTAGTTCATATCACTACTATTTTTGGTACTTTGCAAGCTACGTTCATTTATCGACCGCAAAAATTAAAACCCCAATTTAAAACTAACTCGGAAAAGTGCAATGTGTATAGTTTCCAGCAAAACGGTAAAGTAAGGTTGTAATTCCAGTCCTTCTTTTCCTGATCATTACCTTCCTCGGCTAGCCCACCAGCCGGATCCCGTTTGCTAAAAGACCCTCCAGCATCCATCCCTCCTGCGTCGTCCGGGGCTGATCCCGTTGTACCTCCGGAGGAGAGCATCCGCGTGGACGACGAATACGGTAAGTAGACACCTACTTGTCCAATATCCTTACATAGTTTGGCAGCTCGTTCAAAAGATTGGGTCTTCTGACTACTTTTTGGGCTAAATAGTGCAAATCAGGAACAGTGACGAATAGCGCGCTAAAATTGTTATTTAACCTTTGCAGTCAGTTTTCGACAACAAACGGTCAAAAATACGTTTTTTCGGTAACATTTTCATTAAAAAATACGGGCCCCCATCATGTACAGGCCCCCCATCATGTACGGGCCCCCTTTCGAGCCGGGTGCCCCCCAATCGAAAACATAAAGTTGCGCCCCTGCATCTCTTCCAGAACATTACGTGAATACATTGTGATGAATACATGGGTGTGTGAATGTGATAAACTCACCGTTTATGAGAATGTAGAGTGTAGGTTTTTAGATAAATAATCTGCATGTTTTATACAAAAAGCGAAAAAATCAAATACTCTGCTAATTTTTAAAACATGTTGCAACTTCTTTCTCATAATTTTGCCGTCGCATTACAACTGCATGAATTTGAAGCTTATTTTTGGTGTCCTTACTCTTAAAGAAATAACTCAGAATCGAGACGAATCGAACAGAGTGGTAGATGTGTCCTATATTAATGAATTTTATACTAATTATATGTACCAAATGACATGCCTGAGAATGTTAATGTGATTAACGAAACGTTGCAAAATGAATCATTTGGAAATCTATTGTTTGAGTACTCCTCGAAAGATGAAAGAAAGCTTAAAGAATCGAGATTTTAAACCAAAAAACTCGTCAATGCCAGATATGCCGTCATTTTCCATGCCGTCATTAAAGGGAATGCATCAACCAAAACCTGCTCCCAAACTACACTAATATATATATATATATATATATATATATATATATATATATATATATATATATATATATATATATGGAGAATATACTATGTTTCGCTGGGGACCGAGGTAGGCAGTGGGCACCCTGAGGGCAAAAAGGGCATGTTCTAATAGTTTTGTGGGTGCTCGTCTGTTGATTGCAGATCACTTTTATAAACTGCTCCACCCAATAAGCTTGGTTCGATGGGTACAGTCACCTTTTACAAAAGAGCACAACAGTTGTTGCGAATACATTGGTATGCCTACCACATCTCTCAGCAGACAACTCAACATGCACCTGCAGAAAGGATCATCCAAACAACACATGAAGGAGTAAGACAACATAGCCATTACACGAAACATACTGACACAAAACACCACAGTCCTAGCACAGTGCACTGATCATTGCAGGCTTACAACACTAGAAACACTGTGCATGCGAGACATGTCACACATCCTCAATATTCACACCAAACAACTCACACGTCTTCCCCTATACGATAGGAATATTCGGTGAAGTGGTATACGTGTATATGTAGGGTACTGGCTGTAGGAGGCGCCACGAGGAGAACCGTTTATTAAAGGGAATGTGACACCTTGGTCGAATCCTGGAATTTAGTGCAATTAGGCGTACTTTTAGCCGAAAATAATGAAACCACTCATGATTTCTCTGAAAATTGTACAATAAACTTAATATTTTGATTTTTAAAATACTCCTCTAGAAAAAGAAATAAATATCAGACTGTGGATGATGTCACGATCTGGCAACCACTACCATACTTGAAACGCTTCAAGGGCTCCGATTGGCTGATGCTCATCGTGACGTCAGCATATGCCGTCACACCAGTAGCTCACAACAATGGCCGCCGGCGACGGGGGGCTGAGGGGGGCCGGTGTCAGGTAGGTTTTAGCTTTTTTCTACGGAAATATCGAGTTCCAAGACAAATGATATATGGAGTACCGGGTTTTCAGACTTGCTTTACAACTTGGCTATCTCAGTTAAAATCACGTTATGAAGGTGCCACATTCCCTTTAATGTGTGGTCTGTGGTTCTTAAGATTCTTTAATTTTGCATTCTGCCGAATCGTTACAAACATGAAGACTTTGTATCGAAAAGTCTTGGTCTGTGACGTGTATAGTGATTGTTTAAATTCACCTTGTATTTAAAAATCATCACCATTTAGGACTTTTAATTTCAAACCTTTTTTCTGACAAAACCACGGTGTCGAAATATCATAATATAATCTTCGACCTTTTCAATTACTTTTTATTATCATGAGCGATTATCGGCTAATTTTATACATCATAATCAATGTTCGGTTTCATATTAGGATTTGAAAATTCAAACTTGGTCAAATACTACTATGTGAAACTTCAGCCTTTTAATATCCTTTGCAACCACTTTGCATAAATATACCGAAAACCTGTAAACCTGAACCTGTTTAATGTCATTTGCTACAACTTTACATAAACATACTCCAAATAACATTAAGCTTATTCGGAACATTGAATGTAAATATAAAAAACTTTCTGTGGATCAACAGGCAATTATATATATATATATATATATATATATATATATATATATATCCGAATAGCAAAGCTCTCCTCCAGGACAGTATCCGGAAGCAAATTCAAAATAATTGGACCACAAACCACCTATTACCAGCTATACCAGCGCCCACCTATTCAATATCAAGCCTAACATCGGCTACTGGCCCGGTTCCAACCAAAAGAGTCGCCGGCGCGAGGTTATTCTAACCAGACTCAGAAATGGACACACAAAATTAAATGCCTATTGGAACGCGGGTACCTGTGGTACCTGCGACGCAATGGAGAATCCCTATCACATTCTCATCGATTGTCCCCAGCACAATACCCATCGGCAACCCATGCTAGATTACTGCCGAATCCAAAACATCCCTGTAGACCTAAAAACTCTGCTCGGTAACGACCATCCTGAGCTACTCGAAAAAGTCTTTACATTTCTAAAGGACTCTGGGCTAGAGAAGTTTCTATAAATCACCCCTCCCAGTATATATGATGGAGGGTGCATGGTTCACCCCCAAAGTAGGACTTGCCTATTTTCCAATCATAGATGATCCACTGCAAATTTAAGCAATAGTTGTTTAGCCTTTAAATGGTTCATCGTAGGCCAAGGATAGGTTATGTTAGGCTAGCATTGAAGTCAGGTTAGGTTAAATAGGTTAGATTTCTTCACCGCAGTGATACCTTTCACTGCGGCTCTATGCTAACCACACTCATACTCTTACTAACAATCTAACTATCCTCTCACACTTCTTTTCCTCTGCGCGGCGGCTGCCCAGCCGGAGAGGGGAGCTGCAACCTCACCTCCGGGTTGCAGGGTAAATTCGCGGCACCCTGGCCAGGTGTTTAGCGCACTTTCTAAAATATGAAAATAATTGATTTAACGGAGGATTTCGAGTAACGTAGACAAGTGGACATCAGTAGCTGACACACAAAATTCTAAATTCTAAATTCCAAATTCTAAATTTAAGGTCTTCAACCACAGAAGTAACCTTCGCACTCTGCGGGTCTAAACTTATTAAGACCTCCCTTGGCATGGCTATGCCATTGCCACGACCGTCCATTCGCAAGCTAAAACATCTTGCAACCCATTACTTGAAATAACTCCCTTTGTTTTAACAGACTAACGTAGCTTGCCCTCACGCAAAATTCTAAAATTCTCCCATACACTCCTTTAGAGGCGGGCAAAGGTGCTATGCACAGAACGCCTAATAAAAAGCCATTGATTGATTGATTGATTGATCCGAATAGTTCGGCAATATGTTCTCTTTGAGGCAATGACAGCACTCGCGCACTTATATATTTTTCTTTGGAGTTTTTCTATTTTTCTTACGTTGGTTTTAATGTCAGTCGTTAATTCGTTTAAAAGGTCACCAAAACTCATTAATTAGAACTAGCTTCCACTGTATTTTCAACAGTCATCTTCAGCATTAAATATTTGCTCATAGTTTTCATTTCACATTTCGAAAACATTTTCTTAAATATCGCGAGAATGAACATTATAACAGTACCACTTCCTTATTAGCTACCTTACCTATTATAAGCGATGCATCTAGGTATTCCTATAAGAACATTGACGTATTGCATAACAGTGGTTGACAGATATTAACACTTAAACCAACACAGCAGGCAGATGAACGCGTTTCGACAAAAAATTGCCTTCTTCAGCATCTATGGTAGGAGGGATAAGGACAGGGAGGCACGGTCACGTGACATCAAAACAATTTCATGCCAGCTGATGATTGAACCTCGTATTCCGGAGATGCTCAAATGGGACAAGCAAAGAGCGTAAACGTAAAGTAAAGGATGCAGTTCGACGTAATTTTAGCAATGCCATCAGCGGAGACTATTCTAGTGCACTGAATTTTCACCGACGCTTGATAAAGAATTGGAAAGGTAATAGTACCTTGGAAAAGTAGCATTCGCATGGAAATAATATGCGGAACGGTGGAAAATATATACATATTCCGACGGATTTCTACCATACTCAGCGACGGTGGAACGTCCAAATGTAAGGGGGCGGGCACCATGAGCTTTTCAACCCATAGGCGGATGCAGGGGTGAAAGGGGGCACGTTCCCCCCGATCGATTCTCGCCCCCTGAAATGTCGCTTGTTCCCCCCTCCAGGATGCGAAAATCGGCGCCCACCGATAGAATTTTGCGCCCATCTGATAGGTTTTTCCGGTCAAAAGTGGCACCCCCACGCCGGATGGCGCCCACCCGGAAACGCCCCCCCCGATCAGCAATCCTGGATCCGCTTATGTTTCAACCCATTTCTTTCCAGTCAACGACATTGGGTTATTGTTAAAATTTATGATTTAAGGGAGGGTACCGTGCCCCGGTGCTCCCCCGTTCCGCCGCCAGTGACCATACTCTCGTCATCATATAATCGGGTAAAAGTAAAAAATGTCCGGAGCAGCAACGGATCCAACTTCCAAGGGGAGGAGAGTGAATAGAACATTACCCACCCCTCCTTTCCCCCATTGGCAGACGCAGAGGGGCTTAGGCGGATTCAAGATTGTCGATCGGGAGAGGGGGGCACCATCCGGACCAGGGGGGTGTCATTTTTGACCGGCAGAACTTATCAGGTGGGCGCAAAATCATATCCATGGGCACGGATTTTTGCATCAATGGGGGGGGTAAGAAGCGACGTTTCAGGGGACACCATTGGCCTTCCAAGGCGACGCCGTGACCATTTCAGGGGGCGAAGAGGGTTGATGGGGGCACCTGCCCTCCTGGATCCGCGTACGGAGGGGCAGAGGCCATGCCCCCAAAATGACAATTTTTTACCGATCTTTTAACAATACTATGTTTTTACTATTTCTCCTGCGTTGCCCCACCCCCCTCCCAAACAGCACTCATGCGTCCGCCCCTGTCCACCCCCACCTACACATATGAAGCTCGATCACTTCGATGACGGGCACCGCAAAATGTGAGACTGCGGTGCAGAGGCAGGGGCGTCGCCACGGAATTTTACCGGTGGGGATGGACCATGACTCGGGACGACCAGAGGCGGGGAGGGGCGCTGGGGCGAAAATTTGGAGCGAATGGGCTGTATCTGAAAACGATACTGGCAATACACTTCACCGACAAACTTAGCGAGTTGGGTTGCAGAATTCCACGCAATTAACGAAGGTAAACGCAAATAATAAGAGGATCCAAATAAAAACCTAGGACGAGTCACCAAGTTTTTGCGGGACCGTCCCCCTCTGATCCGCGAGTAGGGGGACGCGTCTCATCATCCCCCACTTTCGACGTCCATGTGTACGTAGGCAATCCAAATCTTGTCGGAGGTTGAGAGGCCATGGTCTCCTCAAATGACTATATTCTAGCCGATTTATAAAACACCATGCTTGTGGCAATTTATCGCCGAACACCTTTCTCAAACGTGTTGCCCCTGTGCCTAAAAATGGCTTTAGATATTGGCACCGACAATGAACGGATTCAGAGGGTGAGGGAGCACTTGTTGGCCGATCTATACGAAGCTTCCTGAAATGCCCATCAAACCACTATGAAAGGTCAATGGCTCTCCAATGGCGGAATGGCGAATCCAATGGCGGGGAGCCGGCGCGACAAACGAAAATATAGAAATTTGGCAGTGCAAAATGAGTCCACCGTAAATGTGCAATTATATTGGTAGTCCACTGTTCTACCATACGTATAACTCAAAGTCACTTTGCCATCCTAGGTAGATGGCAAATCTAGAGGAGTTGGTCGCTGAGCAAGGCCAAATGACAAGAACAGTGAAGAGTTCCATTGCAGTTATCAAAAGTAGGTATTCGAAAGTTTTGCGAGCCAAGTCCCGCATGGCACCAATAGATCTTCTGTGGGAACTGGGACACAGTATTAATAAAAATACTCATCTAATCTAAAAAGGCATGGAATAAATGTTCACCCCGTTAGTACCACTCGTAGCTTATTCAATATCTCATTGATATTTATTTTGAACATTTCTTGCAAACGCAGGGACAAGAATCTCAAATTGATTGACAAATCCAGCCATCAATTGAACTGCGGCTACACGCCACCATATCAGAGAGAGCACTGGTAGCACAGCGCCTGGATGACGGCTTTGCTGCACGCGAGCTTTGTCGGCACTGCTGCTCGCTGCCGAAGGGTTTCGCAAGTCCAGGCTGCCTCCGCCGCGCGCTGCTGCTCGCGACCGAAGAGGTTTCGCATGTCCAGGTTACCTCAGTCGCGCTGGAAAAGAACACAATACAACACGATTACAATGGGTACCAAATGGGCGATAATTAATATTGGTTCGTGCGCCCGAAAACCCAAATAACTAACAATCGGTACTGAGGGGTATTATAAATAATCAAATCATTTTGATGAATAAGGCTTTTGAAGCCCGTCCAAATATATTAATGAAACGGCTATTAGTGCCCCACCAGCTGACAGGACTTGAATTCTTATGAAGCCAGGCATCAAATTCTTACCACCCCGGGCACGGTGCCCCCCACCCATCGGTGATCCTGGATCCGCCTATGACGGGAATGTCATTTAGTCAAGGGCTGATCTGCAGAATGTGGCAGGAAACTGGAAAATATGCTTGGGGTAGCTCAAATCCTACCCCAATTGGGGAAGAAATTCAGCAGCTGGGCCAGAGTCCTTTGTACACTGAAGCAGACATTTTCTTTTTCATCAATTTTACCTGTTTTACTAACTTATTGACACATTTATGACTTTTAACAAGGGTCAGCACTGTCCAAGCTGTCACACTCAGCTCCAATTTTGTTGTACCTGCCACAAAGAATGACAAGAGTTGCCCCAAACCAGTAATTCTACCCAAAGGCTACACCAATGAGATTTTGAGTAAATCTGTCAAATTCTACATGCTGAATCAAGCGGCAGTCAGTCAGTACTGATAAGAGGATACCATCCAGTAAGACGGCCAGTTGGCAAAGTATGGCAGCATGCCAAAGAAGTTGCACCAGCTATTGAGAATGATCGTACCACCACTCACCTAAAATTGGAACCAAAATTGGCATAAAATCACACTGACCTCTACTTATTTCCAAACAATTTGGCTGGTACTCCAACCACACAACTGGTACTATATCCCCAGCTGCCCTAGGGCATGAAATATGAATGTGATGAATTATTGTTTAACTTAGAATAACAATATGGTATTTTATATTCTTTCGTCCAGTTTCTATACGCTGCAAATTCTATGTGAGTTCAGTATTGGCAACTGTCATTCTCATTATTGGTAAACTCACACTCAGTATTACATTATTTATTATTATATTATTTGTTACACTCAGTATTGGTAAATACTGGTCAACATTTCATTTTCTCCAAAATTTGCTTTGCGTGGACCAGTCTTGAGGTACACTTTACACCAAAAACTGGTCAGAATTATCATACTTTGCAGACTGGCAAGGAGGAGAGCCGCCCAACTTCCACAGCTCCATAGGCAATTTTGAAAAGTGTAAAATCCTTTTGTGCCATATTCCTTACCTAGTTGGCTCCTTTGGGACCCTGAAGAATGGCAGATCACGATCCTTTTCCTTGGTCTTCGTACATCCAGGCGTTGAGCACACATCTGTGCCTGATATGATTCTTGGGCACCGCGGTGATCACAGCGCTTAGTATCACACCAAAGAAGTTGGCACTATAGGTAGGTAATTTAAAAAGTCAACAGCTTTCCGTCCATACACAAATTCACACACACAAACAGAAAATCAATGCATCCCAACGTCTCAAATTTATTTCAAAATAAGACACTGGTAGATGTGAGAATAACGGTACATGAACGTTGTTTGTGAATTGTCTCTTTCACGCCAAGTTGTACGCCAAAAGTCCCTATCTCTTCAACACACCGCCAGCTCCATAGACAATACACACCGCCAGCTCGGGACCTGGCGGCAATCAGTTGACAATAAAATTTACTGAAACTCTTTTTGTGTCTACAAAATAGGATAAATAAATATAATAAAATATTTTATTCACCTGTAACTTCCTCAGTAGATATATGTATTGATGGAAACTTTCTGGCTCTGCAGCCACCCTATGCTTTTCCAGCAGTCAGCTATCCTGTGCCAGCTGTAAAAATTGCTGTCATTGGCCATGGCTGAGCGGCCCGCTCCGTTTTACCTTTACTCTATTGCCTTGGATAAGGAACCCGTCATCAAGACATGCAGCAGTTTCATCGTTTGGATTTTTGTGCAAAATTATCGTGCGACAGAACTATAAAGGCACCGTTTTTGAGGATATTCCAATATCGCTTTTGAATTATTCTATAATGTATACAAGCAAGCTTCGAGACATTCTAGACTTATCACTATTCTCAATAATTTTCTATTTTTATGTTATCATCATTATTGGTTTTGTTATTATTATATAAACTATTATTATTTCTCTCTCTTTGCTTAACCAACTCCTAATACAGCCGTAGATTTTGCCCATTTCATGAAGCCTGGCCTAAGGTTAAAAGTATTTTTTAGCTATATGTGCTGCCTCTGTAGCTCTCCTATTATCTTTGTTTTTACAAACTGCTATAATTTTAGCTCTATCCCAGTTTGGTAGATACATCTACATCTACCATAGATACATCTACCAAACTGGGATAGAGCTAAAATTATAGCAGTTTGTAAAAACAAAGATAATAGGAGAGCTACAGAGGCAGCACATATAGCTAAAATGATACTTTTAACCTTAGGCCAGGCATCCTGAAATGGGCAAAATCTGCAGCTGTATTAGGAGTTGGTTAAGCAAAGAGAGAGAAATAACAATAGTTTATATAATAATAACAAAACCAATAATGATGATAACATAAAATAGAAAATCATTTAGAACAGTGATAAGTCTAGAATGTCTCGAAGCTTGCTTGTATACATTATAGAATAATTCAAGAAGCGATATTGGAATAGCCTCAAAACGGTTCCTTTATAGTTCTGTCGCACGATAATTTTGCACAAAAATCCAAACGATGAAACTGCTGCATGTCTTGATGACGGGTTCCTTATCCCTCCTACCATAGATGCTGAAGAAGACAATTTTTGTCGAAACGCGTTCATCTGCCTGCTGTGTTGGTTTAAGTGTTAACATTGACATAGTTTGAGCGGAGAACACTTACATTTACTGCATTTCAATACTGACGTAAAATGTAATTAATTTATGTAATTCGTGTATTGAAATGTAGTAAGTGTAAGTGTTATACGCTCAAACTATGTCAATGTTCTTATAGGAATACCTAGATGCATCGTATATAATAGGTAAGGTAGCTAATAAGGAAGTGGTACTGTTATAATGCTCGTTCTCGCGATATTTAAAAAATGTTTTCGAAACGTGAAATGAAAACTATGAGCAAATATTTAATGCTGAAGATGACTGTTGAAAACACAGTGGAAACAAGTTCTAATTAATGAGTTTTGGTGACCTTTTAAACGAATTAACGACTGACATTAAAACCAACGTAAGAAAAATAGAAAAACTCCAAAGAAAAATATCTAAGTGCGCGAGTGCTATACAATTTAATTGTCATTGCCTCAAAGAGAATATATATATATATATATATATATATATATATATATATATATATATATATATATGTATGTATTCGAATAGGTCGGAAAAAATAATTTCAGAAAAAAAACAGTAATGCAAAAAAACAGTGATGCAAAAAATAGTTCGGTAATTATAGGTGGGTGTGCTAATCTGAGAAATTATGGGTCTTAATGGGTTTCTTTCTTTATGGGTTTTAACTGTACCTAGATATATCCAGGGGAATATTCACCAACTATTTTAGAAAAGTGAACACCTCCTTTTCTAAAATAGTTGGTGAATATTCCCCTGGATATATCTATGGTACAGTTAAAACCCATAAAGAAGGAAACCCATTAAGACCCATAATTTCTCAGATTTGCACACCCACCTATAGACTCGCAAAAGGATTGAACAACCTATTGAAACCGTACATTCCAGCTAAGTACTCTGCCGAATCTGTAGATGAGTTCCTTGACCTGTTGAGGACAAAGAAACCGCGGGGAATTCTCGCTTCAGTTGATGTAACTAGCTTGTTTACCAATGTACCAATTAAGAAAACCATAGACATCATAGTAGATGAAGTGTATCACTTACATACTAATGGCCTCCCAACGCTTAACCTATCGGAGAAAATTCTCCGAGACCTCCTCTATGCATGTACATACAGCAGACTCTCCATTCAGGAGTCCAGACGGTTGCCTGTATATCCAAAAAAGACGGAGTGGCCATGGGGACACCCTTGGGACTACTCTTCGCAAACTTCTACATGGCCCACATTGAAAACAAAGTCTTGCGGGAAACGGAAACCGCCCCACTAACATATGTTCGATACGTTGACGACATATTTACAGAAATCACAGACTTAAAACAGCTTAATCACCTTATCAATAAACTTGAACATGCATCGGTGCTAAAATTCACTTTTGAGCTCAGCCGTGACAACATGCTACCATTCCTAGATGTTCTCATTGAAGCAAAAGACAGTAAATTTCTAACCAGTGTGTATAGAAAACCCACAAACCAAGGTATTACAATGAATGTGGATAGTGAATGTCCTGAGCAGTATAAACGTAGCGTACTTAAAGCCTTCATTAGAAGAGCCCTTAAACACTGTTCCACCTACCAAACGATGCATGAAGAGCTGGATCGCACAAAACAACTTCTAGTATCCAACGGCTACACAAATCATGACATAGACAGAGAAATAAACAGACAACTATCGAAAACAGAAAAAACAGAGACAAACGTTACTCAGACACAACACATCTACTACAGAAACAACATGAGCAGCGCACACAAAACAGATGAGAGAATAATTAAGGATATCATTAGGCGCAACGTAGAGTGCAAAAACAAGAAAGACTCCAACTTCACATATACTACCAAACACAGAAAACACGCAACCTTGTCATGACTAACAAGCCAGTCGAGACAGCGCCGTTGAAGCGCACCGATGTGGTGTATAAACTCATCATGTCCACATGAGGGTTGTAGACCTCATGCCGAACACTACATTGATGTGACTACAACAACATTGTCTCGACGGCTCACCATGCATCTTCAGGATGGAGCCATCAAGCAGCATATGAAAACTACACACAACACAGAACTCACGAGGCAAACACTAATCCAGAACACACACATCATCGCTTCCACCAATGACACACGAAAACTAGCAGTCCTCGAAGCACTACACATACACGAACAAAAGCCCTCACTCAACATGCAGATAAACACACACCGAACACTTACGCTTTGGGGGAGGATGAGATGATGATCAATGTTCATTGTTAAGGAATATATGCCACATGTAACTGATGTAAAATGTAATTAATTTATGTAATTCGTGTATTGAAATGTAGTAAATGTAGGTGTTCTACGCTCAAACTATGTTAATGTTCTTATATGAATACCTAGATGCATCGTTTATAATAGGTAAGGTAGCTAATAAGGAAGTGGTACTGTTATTATGCTCATTCTCGCGATATTTAAAAACATGTTTTCGAAATGTGAAATGAAAACTATGAGCAAATATTTAATGCTGAAGATGACTGTTGAAAATACAGTGGAAACTAGTTCTTATTAATGAGTTTTGGTGACCTTTTAAACGAATTTACGACTGACATTAAAACCAACGCAAGAAAAATAAAAAAACTCCAAAGAAAAATATCCAAGTGCCCGAGTGCTATACAATTTAACTGTCATTGTCTCAAAAAGAATATATATATATATATATATACATATATATATATATATATAATATATATATATATAAATATATATATATATATATATATATATATATATATATATATATATATATTTAAGTTACAATGATGTTTAGGCAAATTTCAAAAACTAAATTTCTAAAAACATTATATTGCACCACATAAACGCGTTTCGTAACAACTTCATCAGTATGTAGCACAATACAAGTGTAAATCGAAACAGGAATATTCAAACATCAACTTGAAATTTCGGCAATCATGTCATGAGAACAATTATTCAACAGTCCTTCAGCAGAAAAGTTTTCGGAATTTTAGCACAGAGGCCACAGTGTGCACACATTCATACCCTAAAAACGCACCTTCAGAATAAAAATAGTACTATAATCATAGATATTTCAAAACAATTAACTCTGGTATACGCTCGTAATGAACTTAGCTGTCGGAGTGCTTAAGTTAAATGAAACCCATTCGTTGTCTGATGCAGTTGTTTGTTAAAATGAATGAAGCTTCTACGGTTCTCCTAGCTCTTTTGCTAATATTTTTAGCTACAATTTCTGCCCCTCCCCAGTCCGGTAAATTCTTACACTCCATGCTGTGTACTACTAAGGCGTTACTCTCTCGATTATGTATAAAATCTCTCCTATGTTCTGCTAATCTTATTTTCAAACCCCTATGTGTTTCACCGTAATATGATTTCAGGCAACCTGTACATGGAACATTGTAGACTACACTATTTTCCTTTGAAAATAGTTGAAATCCGAATAAAAACAAGCTTTAACATAAACCACTAAGAGGATAAATTTAGTTCCTAACCTTTCGAAAGGTCAGGGAGAAATTACCTCTTAGGTTATGTGTTCAAAGCATGTTTCTGCAATTCGGATTTCAACTACTTTCAAGGAAAATAGTGTAGTCTACAATGTTCCATGTACAGGTTGCCGGAAGTCATATTACGGTGAAACACATAGGGGTTTGAAAATAAGATTAGCAGAACATAGGAGAGATTTTATACATAATCGAGAGAGTAACGCCTTAGTAGTACACAGCATGGAGTGTAAGAATTTACCGGACTGGGGAGGGGCAAAAATTGTAGCTAAAAATATTAGCAAAAGAGCTAGGAAAACCGTAGTAGCTTCATTCATTTTAATAAGCAAACTGCATCAGACAACGAATGGGTTTCATTAACTTAAGCACCCCGACAGCTAAATTCATTACGAGCGTATACCAGAGTTAATTGTTTTGAAATATTTATGACTATAGTACTATTTTTATTCTGAAGGTGCGTTTATAGGGTATGAATGTGTGCACACTGTGGTCTCTGTCCTAAAATTCCGAAAACTTTTCTGCTGAAGGATTGTTGAATAATTGTTCTCATGACATGATTGGCGAAATTTCAAGTTGATGTTTGAATATTCCTGTTTCGATTTGTACTTGTATTGTGCTACATACTGATGAAGTTGTTACGATACACGTTTATGTGGTGCAATATAATGTTTTTATAAATTTAGTTTTGAAATTCACCTAAACATTATTGTAACTTATATTTGTCACTATGAACACAACATCTATGTATATATATATATATATATATACATAACCAAATGATAATTATATTTATATTGAATTTTCCGAATAAGTTTGATGATGTTTTACTTCATTACTGGTATTTTAATAGTATTTTACTCTTAAAGGGAATGTGGCACCATGATAACGTGATTTTAACTGAGATAGTCAAGTTGTAAAGCATACCGGAAAACCCGGCTCTCTATGTATCATTTGTCTTGAAACTCAAAATTTCCGTAGAAAAAAACTAAAACTACCTGAAATGTACCCCTCTTGTACCCTTAGCAGCAGGCTACAGTTGTCAGCTGTTGGTGTGACGACATACGCTGACGTCAAGCTGAGTATCAGCCAATCGAAGACCTTGAAGCCTATTGAATATGGTAGTGGTTGTCAGATCATGGTATCATCCACAGGCAGATATTTATTTCTTTCCCAAGAGGAGCATCTTAAAAATCCCAATACTGAGCCAATTGTACATTTTTTTCAGAGAAATCATGGACACTTCCATGATTTTCGGGCTAAAAGTTCCCCTAATTACACTAACTTCCAGCATTCGACCAAGGTGCCACGTTCCGTTTAAGGGTGTTTTATTTAAGTTCCGTTTTTCGTAAATGAACTGCCATGATAGTGGTCTCCAAGACCTTTTTCAAATAATTATCTCGGAGACAGTGATTTAAATTGGGCCTTCGTCTCTCACCCTTCGTCTCGTTTTCGGCCAGGCTAGTGTCCGTCCCTTGTATAACAAAAATAGGTGTCACCCTTCCGACATGGCCCAGTCATCAGTCCCCCCTACCCCCGCCACGTTACACCACTGCCCAGAAGAGTCGAGATCGTGCAGAATCAAACAATACGCACAATACACGACGTAGCACTGGTGGCTGGACTATGTTTATCGAATGAAGTTTCCGAATACCCCTTCTGCTGCGCTACACATACTGTGCTCCAATATCTCGCCTGGAAGAATACTGCACCGCTGCTTCGGTAAACTGTACCGCTGAGCACGCTACTGGTCATACAAAAAACGGTATCAGACTTTCTAGTATTGCAGCTTCGGAATAGCGGAAATCATAGCAAGGTTGGGGGGGGGGGCCGCTTTCCGGGGGGCGCCGGCGGGGGGGGGGGGCGGTTGGGGGGGGGGCGGGGTCTTTTCGGAAAAACAAAAAAAGGGGGGGGGGGTCCAACCTTTGGCGGGGGGCGCCGCCTTTGGGGGGGGGGGGGGGGGGAGGGGGGGTCGCGGGGTCCCCTTTCAGGGGGCGGGGGGGGGGGGGGGGGGGGGGGGCCCCCCTTCTCCCCCTGGTTCCCCCTATAAATCCAGGGGGTTCCAGGATTTTTGATAGGGGAGGGTACGTGGTTGGGGGGGGGGACCATCCGGACCAGGGTACGCTACTTTTAGACGGCCGAACCAATCAGGCGGTTGTCGAGACCTATCACGGGCACCGATACCCGCATCTTGGGGAGGGTGGGAAGCGACACTTCAGAGGGTGCCGAGAGTCGATAGGGGAAAGTGTCCCCACTTTCTCCCCCCTCCTGGATTCCCCTATGCCAGTAATGTAGTTCTTCCGCTATTTTCCATTTCAAGGAAATCAAAGCAGCAGTAATAGTTTTGTTTCTCCTGGTTTGAAAATATATTTCTTCCCATAAGATGAAGAGCTACAAAACGCCTGCGGCATACAAATGTGGCGTATTTTTAAACGCATGAGGCAGCTTAGCATTGGCTGGTGCTGCGCGCAAAAGTTTTGAACGGTGGCTTTATTTGATGGGTTTGACCAGTGAAGGTACAGGCTGGTTTTCCTTCATCAATCGGTTAGTTAGACCATGTGCAGTGGTGTAGTTTTCTGAGCGGTGAGGGAGAGGCTAATGATGGTACTAAAAACCTCACTGGAGGGGGTGGGGGGAATGGATCTAAACTAAAGGACCTTTAATGGGCCAGCCTCCTTGATGATCGAACTAGATGAGACTAAGTTATCGTACATAAACCCCTTCTTTGCGCTTGTTGGTCCTGGAAAATTGAGCTGACCTGGTTGCTCGAATTCGATCTCATGGGGCGGGGTGCGGAAGCTTGAATGGTAAAGCTATAGTAGCTTTCATGGAGGTTACGTCAGCCAGACCCGATGACACACATTGGAAAAGACTGTTTGGGATCTGCCGCCTTCCCAAGCAGCCGAGAGGTGGTTAGAACTGGTTACCGGTTTTGACCTGTCCATGCCTCATTATTACTGCTTGTGGGTCTGGCATTTTCTTTGATTGCTACATCTCTTTGGTTCTTTGATTGTAACGTGGCTCATTGTTGACTGGGACAGGGCTATTCAACTGTAGGGTCCCGAGCAGGATCACTGGGGGAACAAGAAACCTCCATCCCTCTGGTCTACTCTACGGAGTATTTAGTGGCTGTATTGTAGTACGGAGTAGGTATTTTGTGGCTGTATGCTGCTGCGTTATAGCTGGAATGGTCAGATTCATCTGTAAGCTTCAGTTGTAAATAAAGCTGGTAATGTTTTACAGAGCGTCGGCTCCTGAAGATGTGGAGACGTGCATCATCGGCGGCGGCGTGGCCGGCTGCAGCATTGCCTACCACCTCGCCAAACAGGTAAACGTCCAGTCCCCTACCACCTCGCCAATCAGGTAAACATCCAGTTCCCTACCACCTCACCAAACAGGTAAACGTCCAGTTCCCTACCATCTCGCTAAACAGGTAAAGGTCCAGTCCCCTACCACCTCGCCAATCAGGTAAACGTCCAGTCCCCTACCACCTCGCCAAACAGGTAAACGTCCAGTCCCCTACCACCTCACCAAACAGGTAAACGTCCAGTTCCCCTACCACCTCGCCAAACAGGTAAACGTCCAGTCCCCTACCACCTCGCCAATCAGGTAAACGTCCAGTCCCCTACCACCTCGCCAAACAGGTAAAGGTCCAGTCCCCTACCACCTCGCTAAACAGGTAAACGTCCAGTCCCCTACCACTTCGCCAAACAGGTAAACGTCCAGTCCCCTACCACCTCGCCAAACAGGTAAACGTCCAGTCCCCTACCACCTCGCCAAACAGGTAAACGTCCAGTCCCCTACCACCTCGCCAAACAGGTAAACGTCCAGTCCCCTACCACCTCGCCAAACAGGTAAACGTCCAGTCCCCTACCACCTCGCCAAACAGGTAAACGTCCAGTCCCCTACCACCTCGCCAAACAGGTAAAAGTCCAGTCCCCTACCACCTCGCCAAACAGGGAAACGTCCAGTCCCCTACCACCTCGCCAAACAGGTAAAGTCCAGTCCCCTACCACCTCGCCAAACAGGGAAACGTCCAGTCCTCTACCACCTCGCCAAACAGGTAAACGTCCAGTCCCCTACCACCTCGCCAAACAGGTAAACGTCCAGTCCCCTACCACCTCGCCAAACAGGTAAACGTCCAGTCCCCTGTGACGGGTCTACCCTGTGACGGATTTATGATTTCGATAAGGGTGGGTTAGGGGGTGTCCTATTGCAGCGGCCTGTACCATCTGGGGGTGCCTGTTGTGCGTTCGGGCTGTTATCTAGACGCTGTTTTTTATTTTTTTATTTTAAGTCTGCGTATTTCAAGGGTCTTACTGGAACGTACCGAAGCAAATTTGGCTAAAAGAGGGCTCCACTGTGAAGAGATGTGCGGCCAACTAGTCTAACGGAGGTCTTCAGCTGGCGTTGAACTGGCCGCCAACAATAAGGCAGCGAGAAAATAGGGTGTCTCGGTAAGTCATATAAAGCCAACTTAACCCCCGCATTGACGGGGGTCGGGTATCCGCCCCCTTTGGGTTTTTCGGAGATAGCATACAAACGGCAACGCGTAGCGCCGCCTTACTTGGCATACCTTTTCTCTCATCATTTTTAAAACTTCTGTGAAAATTTTAAGGATAGGTCATTTTAGGTCAGGTCACCAGTACAGGTCAAGTGAACTGACCTCAAAAGAAGTTAAAGATAGCATAAGTCGGAACAGGGTGAACATGGTGAACTCAATGTAAAGTGTTTTTTTAGCTTTAATTTTCATCGTGACGTTAGCGCATTGATTACTGTCTTTGCAGTTCTAATGATACGCATTTTATATAATTTGACCTTGACCTGACCTCAGGTCAGGTCAAACCCTTGATTTGACTTAGCAAAGTTAAATTATATATCATTCGATTCGGCTTGCTGCGAGGATTCTTATGGTTGAAGTTGTTTTGCTCTATATTTAATTGTTCAGATGTAACGGCGGAAAACCTTCATTTACATGTTATCCCTATGACGGCATGTTCTGACGTCTTTTGACCTTAAATGTGACATGACAAAAAATGGTTCAAATATTTTCGATGGAGAAGTGGATGGGCTACCCAAAACCATTTACCGTTTTTCGCTACCTACCGTGGTTCTTAAGATCTTGGGGGAGGGGGCGGGTACCCGCCCCCCTCGTCAAAGCGAAAGTGGCTCAGACCCCCTTCAATGCGCGTATTAAATCGCCTGCATCAGACAGTTGTAGTGTTTTAAGGGTGTTCGGGGCGCCTTTGGCGTTCGCTGTCTACAGCGGTGGGGAAAGGGGGAGGGGGCTCCACGGAATGAGGTGGTAACTGCCCAATTTTTCCCCCCTTAGATCCGGCCCGGCTTATAGCATGGGTAAGAGGAGAGGTGACACGGAACATTACAATACAAAATTTTCAGTTCTTTCAATTCTTAACTGACGGATAATGTCAGTTCCGGCCAAATTTTGCCTGCTGGTGAGAATATTTTATCTTTTGTCTGTCAGTTCCCATGAGATCAACCATGGAAATTGCCACTTAACACACAATACTAATTTTTTAAAGGATTTAACGACACATGGAGTGCTGAGGTCATATGGCGAGGCGACAGAGACGACAGGAAGTGAACTAGACTTGAACTAGGACAGGACACTAAATCCGGTCCCTGGGTGGGCTCGAACCCGCGAACCCACTGTGGAGCCTACTGAATACTTTGCACACTACTGGTTGGTGCTGCCCTGATACCCTGGCCGTACACAGGGCCAGAAGGACGTGCTGCTGCTGGAGAAGACGGAGCTGACGGCGGGCTCCACCTGGCACGCCGCCGGCCTCATCACCTTCTACCACCCGGGCATCAACGTCAAGAACGTCCACTACTACAGGTCAGGGGAGGCTGGTCTGAACACAGGTGCTGTGAGAGCTTCGGCTAACTGATCTGCCTTCCTGATGATTAGGTGTCCCAAAAATAGTGGCCAATATCACGATATCCTCTCGTCTTACGTTTACAGATGCAAACAGCCTAACCAACAGAGTATACTCTGTGTGAGGGTTATGATTTTTTTATGCAATTCTATTGCTAGAAAAGGTCCGCCACCCATTTAATCGGGTAGCCAGGCGTGCCCCCTCCGCGATCCAAACGACAACGGTACCCTTACGTTAACACCACCAGAACATAAAATATTGCAAGTCACGGCACGCCCTGCTAGGAAAAAGAAAGTAACTTAAAGAAAGCATAATAAATATCAATACTATTAGCAAAAACTGCCAGTAGTAGCTCCCTGTAAATATACAGGGAGCAGAAATACAGGTCTATTTAGGTTAAATGCAAAATAATTTAGCTCATTACCGGTTAGATTGTTAGTCTTTTTCCAAACGGGACTACCCAAAACTGGAGATTCGTGTTAGCCCCTCCGAGATTCTGGCGAAAATATAGAGGCCTAGTAACATTCGCCAGAGAATTTGGAAGACAGTAAGCAAATTAGGGCAGACATGCAGGCATAGGCAAGCAAGCAAGCAAGCAAGCAGGCAAACTAGCAAGCAAGCGCAGCAGGGAGTCAGACACACGCACGCACGCACGCACGCACGCATGCACGCACGCACGCACGCACGCACACACACACACACACACTCACACCCACTCCCACCCACACCCCACACCCACACCCACACGCACACCCACACGTACACGCACACACGCACAACCTCCATGCAACACGCACAAACCCACACATATACACTAGGAAGCATTTATTGGGACACAATTACAGTCTTCCATGTGCAGCCCAATTACCAAGGTTCACATGTCTTCCCCCACTATAAATTTCACGGCCATGGTCACGTTGGTTACTAATTATTTGTTCTATATTTGGCAAGGAAGATATCCCTTACATGTTTTTTTAGTGTGTTTTTGTTTAGGGTACATCTTCTTTAGTCCTAAATTTGGCACATAAAGTTTTACTCCAAATTTCTGGTGCAGAACATGTAATATAAAATTTTCTGTAATTTGTGGTGGATAAAGGTACTTCAAAATGTTGTACTAGTCTAGTGTTATTTGCTCGGTGGAGTTGAAACATTGAAGACATCACAGTTGGCATCGTACCATTCAACACATTTGATAGAATAACTATTTTTTGTTCCGATACTAGTTCTGGAAACTTCAGAATTTTTAGCTCAAGAAATAGTTCATTCGTTGGATAGTAAAAGGGTTTCTTCGTTATAATTCTAACTGCTCGTTTTTGAAGTTTAATGATTTTATCTAGTCTGGATTCATAATTACTACCCCAGACAAGCGCGCAATAATTTAAATGGGGCAAGGTTAAGGCATTGTAAAGACAAAGTAATTCACGTGTTGACCTAAAGAATTTAGCACTGCTCATTATGCCGAGATTCCTACTTATAACTGTGGATAAATTTGAAATATGAGAGTCCCATTTTAATTTTTCGTCAATATTTATTCCTAGATAACGTATATTTTTCGCCCTTGAGATTTGTACACTGTTCAAAGTCACATCAAGATTTTCCAATGCACACCCAGAGTAAAGTTTATAATGTGATTTAGACGCGTTTAATGATAGACGATTTGCTTTGAACCATTCTGATACTTTAGGCAGGATATTTTTTACCTTAAGCTGAAGCTTTGCTGAATTTTCTTCTGTTATGATAATAGCAGTGTCGTCCGCAAACAAGTAAAATGTACAGTCATTTGATACTTTATAAAGGTCGTTAATATATACTATAAATAACAAAGGCCTAAAAATTGATCCCTGTGGAACACCAGTGTCTATTTTTCTAGGTTTTGATAGAGTTTCTTTTACCCTTGTCTTTTGATATCTGTTTGATACATAGGAGCAAATGATTTTATATAATTTTCCATGTATGCCAATGTTATTTATTTTACGTAAGAGTATGCTTAAACTAACCGTATCGAACGCTTTTTTCAAATCAAGATATATTCCACACGAAACATGACCGTTTTCCAGAGATTTTGTCACATTGTCATAGAGGTGCGCCAATGGCATATAGGTACTATGCTTCTTCCTAAAGCCGAATTGCAATGGGTACAAAATATCATGTTGAGTCAGATAATCCGAAAAGTAATTATATATCAGTCGTTCAAGAATCTTGGAAAAAATGGGCAACAAGGAAATGGGACGGTAGTTTGTGAATTTATCTTTTTCGCCAGATTTATAAACAGGCACAATCGATGCAATTTTCAAAATATCTGGGAACACAGCATTTTGCAAGCAAATGTTGAAAAAGTATGTCAAGTTGTTAAGGCATCTTTCGTAAGTGCAAAGGAGGAGATGAGTATTTATGCCGTCAACGCCACTACCCACAGAATTTAGCGATTTGAGAACATCCTCAATCTGTTGCTGGTTAGTTGAGAGTTCCGAAAGATGTGGGGGATGTCTATAATTTTCAATATAACTTGTTGGATCTACATCAGACACTGGGATTTCCTTTTCAAGTTTCGAACCTACGGAAGAGAAAAAATCGTTGAAACCATCTGAGATATCATTTTCATAACGTTTGTTTTTCTCGTCAGTGAAAACTTTGGGGGTATGAGCTAGTTTTAGAGGTTTTTCTATTAATTACTTCATTTAGTAAATTCCATGTTTGTTTTCCATCACCTTTATGCAACTCAAACATGTGTTTATAATAATCTCGCTTAATATATTTAATTATTTTAGTCAGTATGTTTCGATATTGCTTATATTTTTCCTCATGGTTTGGTTCGCCAACGTTCATATTATTTGAATTATCTTTGTCTTTAGATAGAATATATTTCCGATAAAGTTTATTCTTCTGATTAATGCAAGCCAAAATACCTGGCGAGATCCATGGCTTTATTGGGGGTTTTCTTCTACTAGGCACAAAGGACTTAGAAAACTCTTCAACTCCCATTTTATAGGCATTTATGATTACTTTATAAGCTTCATTTGGATCGGTTATGTTCTGAAAGTTTTGCAATTTGGATACCAGGAAGTCATTTAATTCAGTTTCCTTTCTCTTATCAAAAATTTTTACTGGTTTCCTTCTGTTAAATTCTATTGATTTTACTTCGATACACATATAGATAGGAAGGTGATCAGATAGGTCATCGATTATTATACCCGATTCTTCGTTTTTGCGTTGTCTGAGAAAAACCAGGAGGTGGAGAATTTCCCCCCAGCAGTGCCCGTTTAAGACTACATAAAACCACGGGCTTGTTTCAGATGCCTACTATTTCAATGCATGATGAAACTGGGCCAGCCCAGCTCCTAAACATATGCTGAAATTTAGGTGCACTGAGGCCTGGAACATTTCAGAATGTCTCTATGTTATTGTGTTTCTGTCCTTGGGTTTTTCGTAATAGTACTTCCTGGAATCCTTAGCTCGCTCCGAGTAACAAAACACAAGGCCAGTGCGTAGTGTCGCGCCTTGGCTGTGCAGGGGGCCATCTATACTATCCCTGAGTCTTTCGTGGACTTCAGTTTGTCTTTCGTTGTGTTGTGTCCGCTTTCAAATTTCTTGGGGGATTGAAAGAGATTATGCCAATGGGTACATTGCTTCAGGAAGATGTTTAACACGCGCCCCGCTGGGGTCCTTCGCATGACGCACCGCGCTGTGGGGGGCGTTTTTCGCCCCCCTCTGTATCTCGTTCCCCACGAAAGCTAAAGGAAAATTACGGGCGGCGTTCGAAAGCTCTTGACAAGACGAAGAGATTTTATAAGCAGAATTTTTATGTCAGGTCAATATTGAGGTCAGCATAGGTAAAAGAAGGCTCCATAAGCTTACGATAGAGCAGTGTACGTTTCCCTCTCTAGATCTGCCCTCAGGGGAGCTAGAGAACATCTGTATGCATCATTGGATTCCTCTTATCCCGGTAAATCTAACGATGTATAATATGGCCTTGCTAGGTCAAATAGTGAAAATGACCTGACCTCGAGCTAGGTCAGGGTCACAGAGTGACCTGGTATGGTCATGTTGCATATCAATAGACTCCTCATGACAATATAAACACAATGCAAGCAAAATGGGAGCTTTATCTCAATTGAGTAACAAGTTATTGGCAAAACAATCACTCTCTGCTCCCGTGACCTGATATGACCTTTGAGAGGTCAGATGCTTAAAAACTCAACTTTATGGTCAAGATCGTGGTAAGAATGGACAGTTTGAGGATTTTCAGCCTTATCTATCCAGTATTTCCTGAAAACGGGTCCATTCTATTTTTCACCGTAGACTTATAATGGGGTGACCAAAAATTGACGCCACCTTAGGTCAACAATATAAAAATTATGAGATAACAGATTTGTAGACCCTAATGACCTTATCATATTTTAGAAGTTTCAAACTGATTGGTTTGCTGATGTTCCCTGGGCGCCGCTTCAAACTCGTGATTTTAGGTTTTGAGGTCGTGTCACTTGACCCTAAATAGCTCCTTGACCTGACATGACCTTAACTAAAAAATTTGGTCAAATGTGTAAAATTAATCAGGGACAAGGTACTGTTAGTTTTGTTGTTCTGCGTTTCTTTGTTTTTGAGCTATCTGGGAAAAACCAGGAGAGGGCGAATTTCTGCCGCCCAGCGGGGCGCGTGTTAAAAGCAGACAGGCATTTAATGACGACGTTCTCGGCATCCTGCCGCCCACGGTTTGTCATGAGTACCCCGCTCTGGATCTAGTTAATGCACTAACTAGGAACGGAAAAAGCCACTCCTTCATCGCATTGTTAAAATGAAAGTGAAGCGGGGGTGATCTTAACCAAAACCATCAACCATCAAAAGTTGTCATATCCGTCGTTCCATTGAATCCCGTGTTCAATGTGCCATTTATTGTTTTGTTTAGCCTTTCGTGTCATATGACTTACTATAACTAGTAAAATATTCAATACATTCTGTGCAACGCGTAACAGTTCGGGTGCTTAATGACCTCAGATGTCTGCGTTCCCTAGGGCCTCAATGGTTTGATAACCTTCGTATCAAATGGCCAAAGTCCAAGGGGCAGGAGCAGACACGATGATCACGCTCTATTTTTTAAATAAACCAGTTCTGTAGAACACGGAAGAGCGTACTACTGCGTAGTTCCTCTGTGCGTGCAGGGTTAAACATATGTATTTTCAGCCTTCGATACCATAAATACCAGAGCCACACCCAGCGTCGTCGCTTGATCTCTGGGGCCTTCCCATCCCATCCCATGCATACGCTATTGTTTGCAAACGCCAGACAGTGGCTTCGGATCTGCTACGAAAGTAAAGGTCAAAATACCGTATCTAGGAAAATGTGTGCACATACAACTATTTTGTTGATATGTGTATCAGCATCATGTCGACTGGCTGGCTCTCAACCCCGAGCAGAAATAATTTCAATATTTACGTAGCAGCTATAAAAAGAGGACGTAAGCCACTTATGAGTAAAGTAAGCGTTTCTTATTCTCCCTTATACTACCTGGAATAAGACATTTGTTTTTTTCAACTGTTTTGAATAGCAAGAATATGAACTTCTGTAAATGTTTCTAGGTGGAAGTAGTAACTTTGACTTAAAATTCATGGTGATATTGACACAATAAATGCACTAACTCTCTACTATTTGACTACCATTTAACTATATACTACTATTGTCTCTACTATTTAACTCTCACCAACTCTCTACTATTTGCCATTACATATTTATTCCATGATTTTATTTATTCAGCAGCGTCGCCAACAGATACAACAGATACAGATTCAGATACCTAGTAAATATAGAATACACAACATACATAGATTCATGTATGTGCCACTTAATGTTCCGATGAATTATGCACTGCACGTTTGTGTTTGTTTGCCGTAAGATCTGGGTGTCTCACTGGAGGCTAATGAAGCTTTTTCCGAGAACATTTTGTTTTCCACCAAGAATGGGGGTCGTACTTCTGATCCCAGCGTCCCTGCACCAGGACTTGATACAGGTCCCGGCCAAGGCTATGTACGGACCAATTGGGATTATGCCGGGATTTTGCCGGGAGCAGGAATATTGATGATGGTGGTATATGCATTAAGTGTATCCAGTTCGCAGAGTTTACATGCAATTGCGGCCTTGTCGAATTTTACCATATCTAAACAGCACGTCGCTAATGGGGTTAAAAGCCTTGACGGATACAAATTTGATGCATGGAATTCAAACAGGTTATCTTTTGACATTATTTTTTCTCCACTACCACACATCCACACTATTTCAAATATATACTCTCAAAACCATTGTTGAAATCCGTTAGTACGCTGAGCCCTAAAACGAAGATAGTGCGTTTTTCATGCATTTGATATTTGAATCATTCCCAGCGGCCAGATCACAAATAATTGAAAAGTAAAAACAACAAAAGCAATGTAGGCACGCCTAACAGGCCACGCACATTTTATTTAATATATTCCCAGTGCCATTTCAAAAATGCCGTCCCGCATGCCGTGGCCAAACAGAAACCATACATTCTTTTTAATATCATCCCTAAAGTCTCATGTTAAAAACTCCTCGGGCCGGATATGAGCACGATATGATTTTACGAACTGCAAACACCACCATTAGGTATAGATCATATCTGTAACCCTCAATGTTACAAATATATTCCCCTCAGAATAACCCTTCGCAGTCTAAATATATGGTATGAGTACGAGCTGAAGCGCAGCACCCGCTAGGTCCCTCCCTACTCAGGGATACCCTGCTCCGAGGTCCCTACTGTCTAGGTCTAGGTCTGATCTTCAAGCTGATGAAACGGTTATATATTTGGGAATTGTTGCCGCACTGGTACGAAACTTAAGCGGAATCAACCCAATTAGTTATACTGTATTTTCTAATAAAACACTAAGCCTGCATAAAAGGGGTGTGCGCTTCCACCAAACCTTGAAACACTTTCAGAAAGTAGGAGGTTAAAAAGTTTCAACTCTGAACAAACATAGTTGCAGTAAATACCCTACAAATAAGGATTTTGAGAAGTTTCGAGTCTGAAAAATACAAAACAAATCCAATCCAGAATGTGCGTCAACTTTAACCGGCAAAGGCTGCCAAACACACGACCTGCAGGCACAGCATAGGCAGACATTCAAACTAACAAACGGCATAACATGTCATAGAGCAAACCGAAAGTTCATTAGACCAGCTCCCACAGTCCAACTAAAACCCCCCAGTGGTTACCGCCCTCGACCTAATAACCGGCGAAAGCACAAGACCTGTATATCAAAAAACCAGACCAGACACACCAGTTTGTTCACCGCCAGCAATAGGTCAAAATTTATTTCAAAAACTGTTTTGACCTCTGGTGACCTTGGATGACCTTGGAAAAGCAAAGGGTAAATATGACCCCTGGGATCTGTGAAAGGGTGTCCAAAAACGCTATTCTGAGCAGTCTGAGTATTGCAATCATTTTGTGGCTTTATATCAGAAACACTCTCCCCATGCTTTCCAATGGGGAGGTCACCTCGTGACCTGACCTCAGGCACGAAATCGAAAAATCCCGGATAACACTGGACCCGGGGGCAAAATGTAGGAAGTTTCAAATGACGACTTAAAAGCTCTACAGAGCCTAAAGTAGAGGTGACCTGGACCTCGTCTGGGACAGACCTGGGGACCCGGGAAAAATTCAGGGATGGGAAGAGCGGGGAGCCCCAACTGCGGTGCGCGCCTCGTCGTTTTCGCTATCCCGGAAAACCTAGGGGCACGCCCCGATTAAGAAAACTCTATTTTCTCAGAAAATGTGTTTGTCTACAGGTGGTAGTGATTAAACAAAACACTATTTCCTTTAGAAAATCTTAACTCAATTATTATAGAATCATTTTCCTTCCAATTCTTATATTTGCTGTTCTATGCCAATGTATCATAAGAAATGTATTTATCATGGCTAGACTTACTGAGTATTTCGTCACATTTGTGTTAGAGAATAATGACGGGCCATCCGGAAAAGTTTGACCCCACTTTCAATCACCATCTTAAAAATGAGCGTCTACTCATCTATCACCAATAAAGGTGCTTTTCCGGAACATGAAAATAAAATTAAGGCAGTTCTTCTCGCAACATTTTACTGTGGGACTTACGGTCGTGTATTAATTAAATTATTCAAAGTATAACTTTCATTTATTACGGTTGGACTTGCCGGGCAATGTCCTCACCTTTATGCTAGATTATAACGGCAAGTTATCCAACAAAGCTTAGGCTAACCCGCACTTGCCATCTTGAAGCAGAATAATTCCCTCGTTTGTTGCTAATAAATACGTTTATTGGCCACTATGCTCTGCATCGCACCTGGAGCTGAAATTACTCACAATTGTAATTTTTGATGAACTGTGTAATTTCACCTGAATTTGTTTTAATCACCTACTCAAAATCAAGATCACAGTTCATGCACCTGCTGTATACGAGTGTTTCCCACATGTTTTCTGGTTCTTGGTGTATGTGATTGTGGTCAGGGCTATATATTTGCGCTGTGTGCACTTTTGCATCAGTATGAACAAGTGCGTGTATGCATGCTTTTGCATATATTTCTGCCACTTTGAGCATCAAAATAACTTTGTCAACCACCTGGTTTCCTTTTGCAGCATGAATCTATATGCCCAGATCGAGAGAGAAACCGGACAACAGGTCGGCTTCCACCGCTGCGGAAGTCTGCGGCTGGCGCACTCTGACGAACGTATGGATGAGTTCAGGTAAGTTAGCACATCAAACATCTCTGAGAATACTTTCCTTGCTCTCCCTCACTAGCCCAGAGGAGGAAGGGAGGGGTAGTGAAAGCACTGTCCCTCCCTCCCCTCCATTGACTTTGCGAATTCGCGTACAAGTATCGAGTGCAATCTTGACCAACTTGATGAACTGTTGGCTATCTGAATCATTTTCAGTCGTTTTCAGTGCCTGGGTCCAGTAAAGTTCGGTAAAGAGACAAGGGTAAATAACCTATAAAAACAGCTGAAACAGGGGAGTAATATTAAAAGTAGACTAGTATTATTGATTTCATACGGGCACATACAGCCTATGCAGCTACAGTGCCCTGAAACTTCAATTATCATTGTCGATCTCAAAGCTTATCAGGTTAAAATTTATAACGATTGTCTGTAGTACATAGGACCCGAAGTGAGATTGATTCTTACACTTTGTCATACAACTCTGTGGAAGCTTATTGAACCTGTTTATAGCAATTGGGCCCAAGTTCTGTTATGATCACTTATAATCTTGTTTTCCAGAATAATTTCACCAGCTGCATGACTCTAAACTATTTGTGGAAAACATGCTAGGGGTGCAGCTTTTCATATACGTCGTTATTAGCGATCGAGCCGCACCATGCTCGGATACACCCCAATAATAAGTCTCCGGGTCCCATCAATTCTAAACTGGACCCCTCAGCTCGCACAGACGTCCTTAGGGTCAACCGGGGCCCCTGTAGTCACAGTCAGGGCTCCCCTATGGCAATCACGGACCCCTACAGTCACAACGGGATCCCCTTCCATAGCTGCGGGCCTCCTGTGGCCCAGCCAGGTCAGTTACCATGACCCCTGCGACTGCAAGCGAGCTCCCATACGTAGAAGTCGCGGGCCCCTGTAGCCGAAACTGGGCCCTACCATACCTGCGGGACCAATGTGGCTAAACTGGCCCCCTGCCAGAATCGCGGACCCCTGAGGCCGTAAACAGACTCCAAAACCTAGAAGTTTCTAGCAATCAATTTAGCAACTGGGTCCCCTATCACCATCTCAGGCCCTCATATGGCTAACTGGTCCCCTACCATGATTGTGGGGCCCTTTAGTCACTGACACACCCTCAATTGTAATGGCACCCCCTCTGTGGCTCAATTGGTTCCCTACTATAACTGCGGGCCTCCTGTGGTCGTACCGGGCTCCTTACCATAGCTACGGGCCAACTGTGGTACAACGAGACACCGTAGAATGAAGTTTTAGACACTTCTTTGGGGTTCGTAGTGAGAAAATCTGAAGTTTGAGAAATAATCTAATGAGGTCATCATATAAATATGAGGTCATCATAATATAATGAGGTCATTATAGGTAAAAGAAGGGTGTATATGCATACAGTGTTAATGGCTTGTTCTTACCTAGCGCTTGTGATTTCACAAAGTTATACAAATATTCGGGGAATAATTATAATTTCTTCGGCATGAAAAAGCGAAGAAAATGCGAAAAATGACCCTCGGTACAATGTCCAAGTATTGGATGCACACAAATAGTTACAGGAACATCGCTTTCAGTTCATAATGCACACCTTGTCAGCCAAATTTGCGTTGTAAAAAAGGCCCACTTAGTCATCACGGGCCCCTTTGTGGACCGGGCCTCTTTGTGGACCGGGCCCCTCTGGAGAATTTGCACTCTATCAATCGAAAACTAAGTTGAGCCTCTGAACCATGCATAGGTTTATGGTTATAACTGACTTACCAAATCACCTACCTCACATACATCTTGCTTAGTTAAACATAGGGGGAATGCTTCTATTTCTTATTTGGCTCACAGTACACACTATTTCTTATGAATATTTCAATTTGTGCCACCCGAGCATATCACAGTGTCAAAGTCAGATCGGATACTGAGTACGGTGCTCATAGGGCAAGGAACCGTGCTTATCAAACTCAGATTGACATGAAAGGTGTATGACGAAAGCTACAATGGCCTTGCCGCTGCTCGGCTGCTGGTAGCGATTCCACGAGTACTAATATTGCGATGTCGGCATCAGCGATGTAAAACTGTCTACTTTTGAAGTTCCACAGCTGTCCCGTAAATCTGAAGTGCACTCCCGAAAGTCGAGGAGAAAAAGTCATGCCAAATACAAAACTAGCTTAGAATTCAGGTGAACATTAATCCCGAGAACATCGTCAATTTTACGGGCGTATTTTCTCGTAAAACCGATGCTTAGCTTGTCTTTCAAAGCTCACCCCTCCTGCCCTTACGCACCAAAATCTCCCTCTGTGGGTAAAGAAAAACATCCCTATAATTTTAATTATTATATATACCTGGTCTGCATATCCAATAGGTGCATCCTGTGTCTGCGTCTTCCCTGTCACAGATTAAACAAAGAAAATCTGATACATCCACTGTACTGACCCCCGTCTAATGGACTTGGACCGATACCTGTAGGTTTCAGATGAGTCGTGCTGCACACCTGAGGAATCCACAGGCCATCATAACTCCCGACGAGATATACGAACTCTGTCCCATTCTCAACATGGACCAGGTAAGATGGAACGTGCGTCGTAAAAAATGCTAGATAAATACATTCACCAGAAAATATCATTCCTGCCTAAGACATGCTCCGTGTATTTTGTGCTCACCAGATTGGATTTTCCTCTGTTCATCACCATGATTCTTCTTTACGCTTGACTGACATTCAGATCCTGATTTTGTTGGTCAGGACAGACCAAGAGAAAGCTTGTAAAATGAATCCATTTAATTTTGCAGGCTAGAAATGGCATTAGTATATTTAGAGGGAATATCTCTGAAGCATTCTGTTCGAGAAATATCCATACCTTTCCTCCCCGGGGAACGCGAACAGGCTTAACACCCGCACTGGAGAGGGGTCTGGCACTAACGCCCACTGGAGGGGGGGCTGGCAGGCCCCCTTAAGATCTCAGAAACTAAGAGGCGTAGAAAAATGCTGTTAAGTAGGTGGGAGGGGCTATGGTGACCTACATCGTGACCAATTTTCATGGGCCTAAGTTAATATATTCAAGGACAATCGAGGTCATAAAGGTTAAATCTTAGCCATGCTGGGGGCCGGTTGGAAAATGCCGTGATTATGAAGCAAGAGGACGGAAATAAGCTAAAGGCGGACCAGGGTCATAGATGGAGGGCTGTAAAGACCCTACAGTTTTTACCTTCCCTACAGTTTTTGGGTCAATTCATTGAAGGTCATTGACCTATGGGGTCACACTATGGTATACTCCTTATAATGGGTACACTATGACCAACACTACAACAGCGTTGGGTGGGAAATGAAAATTGACTTTTATGAATGACCTTTCACCGTTACCTTTGCATTGAGGTACCTTTACCATGGCATAGCATAATATACATCAGATCGGGCAACGCCATTTGACCGGAAGCACGGTGGTCAATGAACTTTAACACGCGCCCCGCTGGGGTCCCTTGCATGACGCACCCCGCTGGGGGCGTTTTTCGCCCCCTCCGTATCTCGTTCCCCAAGAAAGCTAAAGGAAAATTACGGAGGGAATTCGAAAGCTCTTGACAAGGTGAAGATATTTTATTGGGATAATTTTCATGTCAGGTCAATATTGTGGTCAGCATAGGTCAAAGAAGGCTCCATAGTCTTACAACAGAGCAGTGTACGTTTTCCTCTCTAGATCTGCTCGCAGGGGAGCTAGAGCACATCTTTATGCATCATTGGATTCCTCTCATTGCAGAAAATCGAATGATGTATAATATGCCATTGCTAGGTCAAATAGTGAAAATGACCTGACCTCGAGATAGGTCAGGGTCACAGAGTGACCTGGTATGGTCATGTTGTATATCAATCGACTCCCCGTGACAGTATAAGCACAATGCAAGCAAAATGGGAGCTTTATCTCAATTCAGTGAGAAGTTATTGGCAAAACAAGCACTCTCTGCTCCCGTGATCTGATATGACCTTTGAGAGGTCAGATGTTAAAAAAATCAACTTTATGGTCAAAATCGTGGTAAAAATAGACAGTTTGAGGGTTTAGCTTTATCTATCCAGTATTTACTGAAAACGAGTCCATTCTATTTTTTCACCATATACTTATAATGGGGTGACCAAAAAATTTGCCCCACCTTAGGTCAACAATATCAAAATTCCGAGATAAGAAATTTGTAGACCCTAATGACCTCATCATATTGTGGAAGTTTCAAACTAATTGGTTTGCTAATGTTCCCTGGGTGCTGCTTCAAACTCGTAATTTTAGGTTTTGAGGTCGGGTCACTTGACCATGGATAGCTCCTTGACTTAACATGACCTTAGCTAAAAATTTTGGTCTTATGTGTAAAATTGATTAGGGATAAGGTACTGTACGTTTCGTTGTTCTGCGTCTCTTCGTTTTTGAGCTATCTGGGGAAAACCAGGAGGAGGGCGAATCTCGCCCCCCAGCGGGGCGCGTGTTAAAGTGCTGATATGGCCTTGAGATATGACCTTTTGAACTTGACCTTGACCTTCATGTGTGGTGGACCTTGACATATAATCCCGGTTATATGGCATTATAACGTCACCACTCGGTCTCGATTGCAAGCGAACTGGTCCGACCGCATGATTCTGGCAATCTCAAAATGCAGTTCTGACTTTAAAATCCTATAAGTCGAAACATTTTCGGCCGATTTTCAAAATTTCTCCCCAGCGGATGCGCCGTTACCATCTGTTAAATGTGTCTAAGCTTCATTTTTCGGCTACGAGCGGTTCTCCGGCCATCTGAGAAAATAGGTGGGGGACTTCCGAGACCCCGTCTAGTGGGCGTGTTAACACGCGCCCCGCTGCTGGGGGGCAAAATTTTCCCCCTCTTAGCTCTCCCCAAATAACGCAGAAGCGAGGAGACGCATAACAACGCAATTAAAGTGCCTTATTCATGATCAATTTTACACATCTGACCACATTTTTATGTCAAGTCATTTCAGGTCAAGGAGCTATTCAAGGTGAAGCGACTCGACCTCAAAACCCAAAACTGCGAGTTTGAAGAGGCGCCAAAGGAACATCTTCTAACCGATCAGTTTCACTATTTCACAATACGATAAGGTTATTAGGGCCTGCAAATCTGCTACCTCGGAATTTTCATACTGTTGACCTAAGATTTTTGGTCACACATTGTAAGTCTATGGTGAAAAGTAGAGAAGTCTCGTTTTCATTTAATACTTGATATATCAATTCAAAAGTCCTCATACTATGTATTCTTATCACGATATTCACAATGAAGTTGAGTTTTTGATCATCTGAACACTCAAAGGTCATGTGAGGTCACATGAGCGTACACAGATTATTTTACCAATAACTTCTCACTGAATTGAGATAAAGCTTCCATTTGCTTGCATTGCGTTTATCTTATCGCGGGAAGTCGATTGGTATGCAGTATGGCAATACCACCCTGTGACCCTTACCTGTCTCGATGTCAGGTCATTTTTACCATTTGACCTAGCAAGGTTATATCATATATTATTCGATTCACCGCAATGCTGTTCTAATGATGCCTATAGATCGCTCTAGCTCCTCTGAGTAAGAATCTAGAGGGGGAAAATGTACACTGCCCTGTTGCGAGCCTATGGCAACTTCCTTGACCTCTGCTGACCTCAATATTGACCTGACATAAAAATTATCCGAATAATTTAAATTTGTCTTGTCAACAGCTTTCAAATTCTGTCCTTACTTTTTCTTCAGCTTTTCTGGGAAGTGAGATAAGGAAGGGGCGAAATACGCCCCCCCAGCGGGGCGTGTCATGCCAGGAACCCCGGTGAGGCGCATTTTAAGGTAACTCAATGTCAAGGTCAAGGTCAAAGGTCATGGGTAAAGAACAATCCTCATTTCCCGCCCAACGGTTGCTATTGTGCTGGTTATAGTGTACATTATAGGGTGTATACCATATTGTGGCGTCACAGGTCAATAACCTTGAATGACCTTGAACCCAATTTTTGGGAAATGTTGTTTGCGACCTTCTGTCTTTGATGCTGGTCCTCCTTGAGCAAATGCCCGGCATTTTGCTGCACAATTAGGTATTTCCTAATACCTAGGCCTCATGCACGGCCAATATTTTACCTTATGACCTCGTTTGACCTTATAAATATTGACCTAGGTCGATGAAAATGGACTATATTGCTGATTTCTTTTGCTCCCACCCACCCTCCAAGCGGCATTTTTAACTCTTAGTTTCCGAGATGTCAAAGGGGCCTACCCGGGCCCCTTCATTACGCGTTAGTGCCAGACCCCTCTCCAGTGCGGGTGTTAAATATTGATATTCTAGATTTCTGCCCAGAGTGACTTTTTGTTGAGCCAGCAAGCTTGGCAGGTATCTCACCAGCTGTAAAATACAATGGATTGTTGTTTGTCGTTCTACATGCAGCTTGGGGAAGCGAACAGATGTTTCTATCTAGATGCTCACTTTAGATAACAGATAGACATGTTTTAGCGATGTAAATACGTGCATTCACACAAGCATTTACTGCTCATAAGCTGTATGAATTCTCAGCTATTTTATTCATAATCGCTAAGCACGGAAGCATGTGTCGTTATATATAGTTACCAACAGTCTATTTAATTAATTGAATACCGCAGTTTCAGCGACTTGAACTACTAGATTGGAGTCAGATGCGTCACTCCTATCAGCTAGAATATTTTAGTTAGTCATATTATTTAGATGAATCCACCGGTGGAATTTTAACTCCATAGCTGGCAAAATCATGAAGGTACCGTTAGTTTTGATTTTGGTTATATGTCCCCCGAATAAGATGGAATAGTTTTCGAAGATAATATTTCGAAGTTTTCTGCGGTTGGAGTGTTTCTTTATCAAACTAATTCTTAAAGATAAGCAATTTGAGAGAGATAGACAGCGATGGCTGTTTTTTGCAGATTGAAGGAGGTTTGTTCAATCCATATGACGGCCACATCGATCCCTATTCACTGACGCAAGCAATGGCCGCGGGCGCGCGAAAATATGGCGCGAAACTGCGGCCTCATTCCGAGGTCACCGGACTCCGCCTTCTCGAAGACGGGCGCTGGGAGGTCACACTGCCGGAGGGCACATTCCGGGCCAACCGGCTGGTCAACGCCGCAGGCGAGTTCTACTGATCTAGTATTTTGAGCCTCACCAGAGACTGGAGATATCCCATATGGCGTCGGTGGGGCGCCTCACGTCGGCTTTGTTATGGCACAGAATCCCGGAAGACACTGGAATCGACGTGGTGTTTGAGACCGATTCTTACATTAATTATATATTATTTTACCAAATTATAGTTTTCTTCCGCATCTCTCACTACAAGATTGAAGGGCTGGCACTTTTTGAATAGTGAAAAATAATATGATTTCTTTTTTGGCTTGTTCGACAGGCTTCTGGGCGAAGGAGGTTGGGAAGATGGCGGGAGAAGACCTTCCCTTGGTTCCGATTCACCATCAGTATGTGGTCACATCGACTATACCAGAGGTAAGTTATTGGAGCACAATGGTCTTTGTAGTCTTCGTGCCTGTTTGCTCTAACCATGATGTTGATGGTCAGACTAGAGGCAGGAAATTCCCTATTAGTTGATTTCGAGAACTTCAATACTAAACTATTGCATTTCCGTAAAGTATTATGGTCCGCAGATAAACCATTTTCCACCAGAAGCCCTCATTAGGTATCTTGAGAGTACCATGTACCATAAGTGTCGCCACCGGCAAAAAGTGGGGGGCCAGCCAAACTTCAACCTGATGCTGACAAAAAACTTTCAAGATCAGGACCAAAAACTGTTCGAATTTGGGCTCCTCGTTGCCTTCCGCAGCGGCTGGATATCAGAATATCCGGTTTTCTCTTATTTTGACTGAGATCAGGAAATTTTTGTCCAAAAAGTGGGGGCCAGGCCCCCTGCCCCCCCTTTTCCGATGCGTATGTCATGTACCAGATATCGCCATGCGGCATACATAATGAGTCACACATTAGATCCTGCTACACGTTGAGATGATAGAGCTATACCATTGGTGGATGCAAGGGGAGATAGGAGGTTCAAGCCACCCACCTCCCAATTTCTGAGTGCCCATAGTAAGCAAAGGGTAAAACGTTATTCGAGGTAAGGATGGTGTAGGGCTGAGTGGCCTCCCAAAATAACTGCAGTGCACCTTTCAGGAATGCTACCATTCAACCATGCAGGTATAGCATCTGTCTCTTTAGCGGCAGGTCGCGGGTTCAAGGCCCAGCGAATTATCTGAATAAGTACAACCTAATCATAAAGAACTGCAAGCAGGGTGGAGTTGGCGGCGCTGTAAAACCTTGGCAGTTGGTGTGTCGTATAACCCCGACAGTTACAACTCGGCTATCATGTTGTTCCGTTGAAGGTTCAAGTTGGTGCTGACACTTCGCGTCCGCTCATTCCAACACGGGCTGAAACGTTTTTGTTGAGACCAGATGGCCCAGTGACTTCATTGCCCACCTTCGGATCGGGCCGGCAGGGATTGATGCTGGTTCAATCCCTACGGCGGGAAACTACCTTTTACTTCCGATCTGACCCGGTGGAGAGGATGCTTAAACTCCTGCACCAATACTCCCTGTAATTGGACCAGTGTGCCTGGTGCCTGTTAGTTGTGGCCCTAATGAAATAAGAAACACTCGGTGCGTGAGATCTGGTGTCTGAACTTTTTAGGCGAAGCACATTACGAACTTCAAACCTCTGTCGTGCCTCTCGCTACATGCGTAGAAGTCCTTCGATCAGGCTTACGACAATAAACAGTTCCATCAAACTTGTGCGAGGCCTTCTATTCATGTCAGCCATGGCTAGCTTGAGTGGTACAAAAGTAGCGCGAGAACAAATGTCCTATGACTTTCCTACTGACCAGATGGCCCCCAGTTGGACAAATTGTGTAAACAGCGTCAAGCTACATCCAGACTAATCCAGTTCAGACTTTAGGCGCTGGCGGTTCGCTTGGAATAGGTGCCATCATCGATGGTGGTGTCTGCAACGGGACTGGAGGCAGTCCCTGTTGTGTGTATAAACATATACAGTCTATGGGTCCGGTCAATGGTTCGAGATAGTGCTATCGCTGTGAGAACAAAAGTGAAGGTACCGCATGATGATGAGGTACTCACTCGTTGGCGAATTGTTTCATTTCGCGAGCTTGACATTATTTGTTGTAATATCGATTCAAAAGCTTAAAACACATGTTTCAAGGCATTCAATTTCCCTTATTAATTGATAAAAGAGGCACAACATCGAAATACACTGGATAAATTATATAAGAATACAAACTTGGTTCCGCACGTTTCAAAACGTCTTATATTCCTACATGTCAAGAAATATAATGCCCAAAAAGAGCTAAAAACCTAGATAAAGAATGACACTCAGCATTAAAGGGAATGTGGCACCTTCATGACGTGATTTTAACTGAGATAGCCAAGTTTTAAAGCAAGTCGGAAAACCCGGTATTCAGTATATCATTTGTCTTGGAACTCGAGATTTCGAAAAAGCTAAAACCTACCTGCAATGTACCCCTCATGTACCCTTAGCAGCAGGCCACAGTTGTCATGGCTGTTGGTGTAACGACACATGCTGACGTCACGACAAGCATCAACCAATCGAATCCTTTGAAGCGTTTCGGGTATGGTAGTGGTTGCCAGATCATGACGTCATCCACAGGCATATTTATTTCTTTTCCTAGAGGAGTATTTTAAAAATTAAAATATTGAGGTTATTGTACATTTTTGAGAGAAATCATGGGTGGTTTCATTATTTTCGGCTAAAAGCACGCCTAATTACACTAAATTCCAGGATTCGACCAAGGTGCCACATTCCCTTTAAGCCAAACCTTTAAATGGGCACAACTTTAAGAATATTTACCTGCAACAGATTAAACTCATTCCTTAATCGAGCAATCATGAAATAATCGCCACATTTTTGTGTTGTTTTGATTGAGACAGCAATCATACCTTTGTAGTTTTATTTGCTTCCCTAAAATTGTTTTCCCAAAGTTGATGACGTTCACCCTAGCATTGTGTCCACCTTAGGGAAAAAGGTGAGTTTACTGCTTTTTGGGCGTGTTCGTGTCCAGAAATGAATCTGGTGGTTGCATCTCTGGATTATGCATCCACTGACACTCTTTGTTTGGTCCTTTACGTCAAAAAAGATTCTGGTGTGCTAAACATGCAAACTTCTGCAAACCTACCGCTAGTGAAGTCCAGATTCAGGCAAATTTGAATCACGCTCCCTTTTTCTAACGGAGAGTGGTAAGGATCTGACCTAGGGGCCAATCCAACCATAGTTCACGGAAGTGTGCAAATTTTGTTAGCCCTGAGCAAATTTTGACCAATTTTCTCCGAAAGCACTTTGTTCTTCTCGACTTCTTTACCTGGGCTGCCCTCCCCTCCAACGTTTCTCTTGGATCTGCCCATCGAAATGGCGTCAAAGAATGTATGCTGCATTATTACTTGCCAAAATGAAGAAGAAAATTATCTTGAACGTATCCTCAAAACAACGGCAAAAGTAACACTTTTATTCAGAAAACCACACTAAGTCCTTTCCATAAGCCATCCAACCAAAGAACAGCCTCTCAGAAAGCTGACCATACTCTCCTTTCGACATCTAAATCTCAATTATGTGTAGGTAAATACTGATTTTTCTGTAAAGTTCACTCGTGCATTAGTCCAGGCAAGAGCACAGTTTTGAGTGGCTCCCTTTCTGAATGCATCCTACCCCCGGCCTTTTCTGGAAGACAAATGATGTCATGCCACACACTGACAACGGTATATAGTTTGTATTCCCTTGACACTATATGCTGATGAAAGGAACACGTCAAACACACGCACCCCACACGTTCGCCTAATGGTGTCACCAGGAGGGGGAGCGGAGCCGCGTCTCTGCCTTCGCTCCTTATTCATCACCTGCTACTGCAACAGTGTATTGTAGGCTCTAGCTTAGAATCGCCCTGGACGCATGTCTGGTTGCGATTTGTGCTCATGGGTGGTCATCGACCCCATTAAAGACAGCCAGCACTCAGAGGCTCCATGATACGCTTCAGATGTTCAGAGCGCTGGTGGCTTCTAAAATCTAGGTCATTATAATCCGGGGTAATATGCTGCTTTGTAGCTTTGCTTAACTTAAGACGCCAAAAATGTACTACTCTTCATAAGTCTTCGATTTTCCCGTAAAACAAAACAATGTATAAAGATGGTATCACTCTCACGTAAGTGCACAGTCGATTAATTGAAATATGTTCTTAAGCACCAAGGTAAATTATCGATGATTTAAGCCAACTATGGCTCCCGTAGTCGCCTCTCCCGACCAAAATAGATGGCCGGTTCCAAAGTATCACTGGCCTCACCTAACGGAATCCAACGATGAAATATTAATGAGGAACATGCAAACATGTAAAACAACTCCCACATTTTGCTGCGTCAGAATACAAAACTCGCGAGTGAATGACAGCACACTGCCGCATCAATGTTCTCTGTCTTAACCCTATTTCCGTCAGGCTCCGGCTACCCTATTTCCGGCAAGGGGGCAATATCGGCCCCCTAAGATCTCGTAATCTAACCGGCCGATTTTGAAAATTCAAAGTGCCATAGATTCCTCTGCTGCTAAACTTTATTTTGAAAAAGAAAATTTCAAAATTTTTATTTTTAGGAGAAGGTCGTGCAAAATATACAATTTTTGTGTATTTTTAGATTTTCCATAACCCTTGTCTCTGTTGTACGATTTTCACAAAACTAGTTCAGATTTACAAATAATTGACCCAAAATTTTCATATACTCGAGTTACGCAAAAATTCGAAATTCAATGGCAGTTCCAGGACCAGGACTATGAGGAAATATATACAACCTAAAAAGTTTTTGTTACGCGGATTAGAAGCCGTCATATACTGCTTGGCATCTTTGACACATAAATAAATGAAAAAAGTGAAAAACTCATCAGGGGCGGATGCAGTATGGTAAAAGTGGGGTAAAATACATACCAACAATATGCGAATGGTATGCATGAGTATATTAGTCCCTCGACTAGTTGAAATTTAATTTCTGATAATTTTACCCTCCCATGGCAGCTCTGGGAAAGGGGGACATAGGCGGATCAAGGACTCGTCGTGGGGGGTGGGGGTGGTTGGAAACACATTTTCAATATACAACGATATTGAGTCGCGGCGGTGATACTGGCTGGGAACATACATTTTGAAAATGTGTAGTGACTTGACACGCCTCTGGTAATCTAGAATTGGGTTATAACTATTTTGAATTTTCATATACCCAATTGTATTTGCCCTGGCACGGCTGTAAGCAGTCTTCTCACTTACTAACGTTTAGTCCTTCTTGATAACATTCCCCCATTTTGAACTGCTGTAACCGCCCCTGATGAATACAAATAGTGACAATTGTGAATGCACTATCATCTCACATAAAAAATGATATAATAAAACCATATAACTGGTATCAGGATCAGCAGAGACGGCTTCCTTTTACAAAAACCCATCGCATACGATAATACTTGGTTTGTGGATAGAACCTCCCCAAAAACCCAGCTATAGCTCCGCCCCTGGTAAATATATAATCTTGAAAATTTCAGAAAACCTGCCTGTACTAGTTTTAGGAAAAGTCAGGAAGTTTCAAAGTTCTATCGCAAGCCGTTTCGGAGATATTCTCGAAAACCTGAAGAGGGGGCAATATTAGCCCCTGCCGGAAATAGGGTTAAACATATTCGCAGAGGATATCAATAATAGTAATGGCACTAGTTATAACAGTAATAATAATAATAATAATAATAATAATGTTTATTTCACACCACTCCGGCTGCATAGGTATATGATGCACATGCAATGCAATCACACGCAACGCAATACATAACACAGTGCAAGGGACTAGTAAAAATCAGCTGCACGGAAAGCACTGTTCTGTCAAACTCAACTTCACCAGAAATTAGCCAACGCCTTCCTTGTGCTCACTAGCTTTGCAGGATAAAATTCATCTAAAGCATCGCTTAATACCTGAATAGGTGTTAGTATATAAATCAAGTCCGTAAATACCACACTTTTCCCTTATACACACAGTTATGGGCTAAGATACATTCAATAGAGACTTGAATGGCCCCCGACGTGGCTATATAGAATGGAGTTGTTACTTTCGCTGGGACCTTTTTAAAATAGCTCCACCTGTGATGCCTAGTTCAGCTTCAGTGGTGATGGAGCAGTATTGAGAGACCGAGTCACACACATATCTCCACCCGGAGGGCCATGCCGGGTTATGTGAGGCTGGTCTGCTGCGCAATATTGCTAACACATGCTTATCGTTGTTAAACAAAGAAATTCCTAGCGGTTAGCTGCAGTGGAGTCTGTTTTGACTTTCTATGACATGTATGAAGATGAGGAGATGAAATGAAGAAATGGACGGATGGTGACCAAGAACTAGCTTTATTGATACCTATTTAGGTTTACCTCTATCTCCCTTTAACTGAGTGGTTGATTGAGCAAGCGCTTCTACCTGAATCTGTCAATCTCCCATTGTACTATTTATCACAGTTGAAATAAGTGGTACACTAGAATGCCAAGCTTATGGGCTTTCATTTTTAACGTCTTGTCGCAATCGTATTAAATGTAACGCTTGGTTTTAGCGTTTTGATTTTGACACTGTAGATAAAACAGCTCCATGGCTTTTGCTGGATGCATATCCATACCACAGTAGAATTTCCAGCCTGTGCTGGTTACCATTCATGTCAGTTCAACGCCTTGGCTGTGCAGGCGGGTTCAGAGAGCGTTGGACCAGCGGGGCGCGTGGCGGGTGGTGGTGAGAGTTCGCAAAAACTTGCAACTGTCAAGTCGGCCTTTTGTCGGCTGCAAAATGATGCCAGCTGACCGCGTCTGGCCGACGTATCCCTCTCCCTCAGTGGCGCAGTCCCCACTCATAAAACACCGAGCGTAAACAGATCAGCACCTCAGCATCTCAGATCTCAGATCTCACCACCAAGCGCAAAAACTGAACCGTTTTCAGTACGAACTCTTCTGAAAGCCAAGACTCCACAGTATACAGAGGACGAACGGTAATTTTTGTCGTGAAGCCATATATTCCCTACAGCTATAACTTAGACATCATGAAAACCAAGAGCCCGTCGTTATGCAATCAAAGAAGAATGCAGCAGGCGCTTGCACTCATTGAAACATTTTTTAGTACTGAAAGAGATGCAGCACCTTTAAGTAATTTGATCAGGGATATCACTCGTGGGGTGCATGCATAAATCCAGAGCTGCAAAAATCTCAAATCTGTCGGGCACTTTCGAAAAAACCTCCAAATCTGTCGGGTGGTTAGGATAGGACTATTAAAATTGTCTAAAACCCATTCAATTGGTAAAATGTTCCTACTCATTTTCCACATTCTTAATAGAAAATACTAAAATTAGCATAAAAAACTTCTAGTTTGGCACCAATGGATATCATTATCCTTATTTTTGTGCTCTGATCCTTATATGTGTGATATCCTTATTTTCGTGCTCTGAAGCCGCCTATGGCAAATCTAAGTGGAATGACACAAGTCTATTAATTTTCAAAACTCTAGAACTGAGACTGTTCTTCGGGTTTTCAACTATCAGACGCGCTCAGGAAATTAAGGTTATCGGCAGAAACCTATAACAAATTGAATACCGAACCACCAATTCTCATTTTCTGGAGTCACCATTGGTAAAGGAAATTTATTATTGGATGTAATTTGAGATTTGTGGACGTACAGCATACAAATAGTGTGTGTCAAAGTCAGCTCTACTGGGTCTTGAATAAGACTCAGTCTTGAATTCAGATGATTTAGGTCACAGGTGGAAATATACAATAACATGAAAAGCAGCCCCCCTTTTTCAGTCCTCTGCAGCTGCCATTGACAAGAAATGCTGCACTAGAATGATAATAAGTGATATTTTGTTATTAGGTTACATAGTCCAGCCCAGAATACTTAAAAAATATAGTTTGCAATGGAAGAAAGCTGACCTGGTTCCCATACCATGCTGTTACTTATGCCAGCTTCTGCAGATTTTCATGATTTCAGTTTTTTTGGAGGTGGGAGGGGGTAATTTGGAAGGAACCCCCAAAATTTATATATGGATTTTGCTCTGATGGCCAGACAAACAAGATTGGAGGGGTACTTTTTTATATTTGAAAGTGTTTTTTAAGGATCATGGCTACTTGTAGTTGAATACAAACATGTAATATTAGCTTTCCATGACTTATAAATACATGTTTACATGAAAAATCCTAAATTTTGAAGCTGTTGGCTATTTCAAAGTTTTTTATGCATTGCCGTGCTCATTTCCATGAGGGTACATAGTTTAGGATCTGAAGTTCATGAGGCTAATAAATAACCTTAAGTCAGTTAGATAGTAAATGTCAAATAAATATCATGTTTCCAAGGAAGTTATGAGTAAAAGGAATGAGTAAAGGTTGCACTAGGCTGTGTTTTTGTTATATCTTTGTCCCCTTGACATAGATCATAGGCATATTTAGGTAAGTGAATAAAATGAAATGGGAGAAATAGTTTGGTACTTAAAACTCAAATTAATGTGGAAAGGTGAAGAGTTTTGTTTCTTTGGCATCTACAAATCCACTGATGAAGGTATGCAACTTTTGTGGTTAATTCTGGACAAACAGGCATTGGATTTAACCATTTCCGGCAGGGGGCTAATATTGCCCCCCTTCAGGTTTTTCGAGAATATCTCGAAACGGCTCGATAGAACTGAAACTTCCGACTTTCCTAAAACTAGTACAGGCAGGTTTCGAAATTTCAAGATTATATATTTACCAGGGGCGGAGCTATGGCTGGGTTTTGGGGAGGTTCTATCCACAAACCAAGTATTATCGTATGCGATGGGTTTTTGTAAAAGGAAGCCGTCTCTGCTGATCCGATACCAGTTATATGGTTTTATTATATCATTTTTATGTGAGATGATAGTGCATTCACAATTGTCACTATTTGTATTCATCAGGGGCGGTTACAGCGTTCAAAATGGGGGAATGTTATCAAGAAGGACTAAACGTTAGTAAGTGAGAAGACTGCTACAGCCGTGGCAGGGCAATACAATTGGGTATATGAAAATTCAAAATAGTTATAACCCAATTCTAGATTACCAGAGGCGTGTCCAGTCACTACACATTTTCAAAATGTATATTCCCAGCCAGTATCACCGCCGCGACTCAATATCGTGTATATTGAAAAGTGTTTCCAATCACCCCCACCCCCCCACGACGAGTCCTTGATCCGCCTATGTCACCCCCTTTCCCAGAGCTGCCATGGGAGGGTAAAAATTATCAGAAATTAAATTTCCACTAGTCGAGGGACTAATATACTCATGCATACCATTCGCATATTGTTGGTATGTATTTTACCCCACTGTTTTACCTTACGCATCCGCCCCTGATGAGTTTTCACTTTTTCTCATTTATTTATGTGTCAAAGATGCCAAGCAGTATATGACGGCTTCTAATCCGCGTAACAAAACTTTTAGGTTGTATATATTTCCCTCACAGTCCTGGTCCTGGAACTGCCATTGAATTTCGAATTTTGCGTAACTCGAGTATATGAAAATTTTGGGTCAATTATTTGTAAGTCGAACTAGTTTGTGAAAATCGTACAACAGAGACAAGGGTTATGGAAAATCAAAAATACACAAAAATGTATATTTTGCACGACCTTCTCCTTAAAAATAAAAATTTTGAAATTTTCTTTTTCAAAATAAAGTTTAGCAGCAGAAATCTATGGCACTTAATTTCAAAATCGGCCGGTTAGATTACGAGATCTTAGGGGCCGATATGCCCCCCCGGAAAAGGGTCCGGGCCCGACAAATAGGGTTAAAAGAAGACAGAAGGGAAAATCAAATGTTTTAGTCTCATTTGACCAGTCTGCTGGTAAAATTCATTTTTCCCTTATCAATATCATTTAAAATTATTGATCAACAGTGAGCATAACATACTGTGTGGAAATAAATGTAGGCTGCCGAAATTACAACGAACACCACATCACTTACTTGTTTGTTTTCTCCCCACTGTTCTGATCTGCCCGCTGTTTGACCCATGCTTCAAAACGACCTCCTTGGCCAAAACCACTGTTCCTGAACTTGCAGGGCAGCCCAGAATGCTTGATTCGCTGATGCTCCTAAAAAAACGTTTTTCGCCAAAATACCCACATCCCTCAAATCCACATTTAAGCTTGACACGGGACGGTGGAAGGGGCTTCAGCTTAATCGGAGCCATTTATCAGCCCTTCAACTATGGACGATGAAATCCAGGCTCAACCAGTTTACTCAAGATGTATACCGACGATGAAATAGGTTCAACCAGTTTACCAAGATGTATACTAAAGTAATGCAAGAGAAAAATAATCAAAAACACAACCTTGCAACGTATTCCCTCCACCACACCACGGGATTCTATGGCCTTGGCCTCCGCCATATCCATAACGCAACACACCAAACCGCATGGCTGATTTTCAAACCAAAGATACCTTTTACACCGGCTTTGCCGCAAGGGCGCTGTTCAAACAGCGCCCTTGCGGCAGCGTTGAGCGTACTTCCAAACGAAGGAAACGAAGGAAAAAAACTGTTTTGCCTGTCTGAAGGCCTTTACGGCGGCCTGTCGGGCCAAGCTGTCGCGTGCTATGGAATACAAATCGGGCCCGACAGGCCGGTGTGAAGGAATTTTTCCATCAGAGGATTTTCTGGGTGACGTTTAAAAGGCCCTCTGTGCATAAGGCCCTCTATTCAAAGGTCCCTCGATTCATAAGTCCCTCGAAAAGACCCTCTGTACATAAGGCCCTCTATTCAAAGGTCCCTCGATTCATAAGTCCCTCGATTTTCCATCGGTTCTTGCCGCACACTGGCTTGATATGGGAGAGGTGCAAATTCATGAAAAACTTGTTGAGTGAAAGAGGTGACAATTCTAATATTGAGATTTTTTAGAACAAAAAATATTTTCTGTTTCCTTTCAATATTTTTTTCTCACAGATTGTAAGATCTGTCGCAGGACCATACCGTGCCCTAAAATCTGTCGGGCACTTTATGACCCGAGAGCCCGACTTTTTGCAGCTCTGCATAAATCGTGGTTTCACATCTTGTTTGTCCCAAAACTCACCATACACAATCAAGCGTCCCCTGAGTGGACTCTTGTTTAAACACCCCCTCCCCTCTTCCCCTACACATTCCGTTACGAACAATCTAGTCATGCAGCACAGCCCTACTGAAAGGCTGAATGACGCATAACTAGCTCTAAAAGCGTCTGTTTGTCTGTGTAAGATCACTTTTGGGGCGGACTAAATATGAAATCAAAATATTTTGCATGGCCTGCAAGACTGCTTTCTCAGTTCAAAACTCATTAGGGAAGGGAATCTGCGCCTGAATACTGGAGAAGTCTTAAAAACATGCCTTTATTTCTCCGTTATCGTAGAAATACCCGGGTGAAATTTTTAAGAATCCCCCGGTAAGATTATCAATGGATATGTTTTGGATTTAGTGCATTTGGCACGAATGCCTGGATTTTCCCTTTCTTGTGTCATGGCTTGCCTCTATGCTTTTTAGAGAAAGTATTATTAACACGCGCATTGACGGGGGCGGGTACCCGCCCCCCCTCGGATTTTTCGGAGATAGTAGAAAAACGGCGGCGCGTAGCGCCACCGTACTTGGTATACCTTTTCCCTTATTATTTTTACAAATTCTGTGAAAATTTTAAGGTTAGGTTATCTCAGGTCAGGTCACCAGTACAGGTCAACTGACCCGACCTAAAAAAAAGTTTAAGATAGCATAAGTCGGAGCAGGAAGAACTTATCCGATTGAAACTCATATCACATAATGGCCCCACCGAGTTCTCTAAGATATGCTCAGGTATTTTTGATATCGATGACCTAAGGTCAGGTACGAGGCATGACCTCTCCATTGGAAATACATGGGAAAAATGGTTTTTACGGAATAACTCAGTAAAGGAAGGTGATAGAGAATTTATTTTAGCTGCATTAGACTTGCCTGGGCTTTGCAGTTCTAATGATATGCATTTTATATAATTTGATCCTGACCTGACCTCAGGTCAGGTCAAATCCTTGATTTGACCTAGCAAGGTCAAATTATATATCATTCGATTCGGCTTGCTAAGAGGATTCATATAGCTCAAGTCGTTTTGCTCTACCTTTTCTTGTTCAGATATAATGGCCGAAAAAACTGAATTTACATGTTATCCCTATGACGGCCATGTTTTGACCTCTCGTGACTTTAAATGTGACCTGACAAAAAAATGGTTCAAATGTTTTCGATGGAGAAGTGGATGGGCAGCCCAACACCGTTTACCGTTTTTCACTACCTACCGTGGTTCTCGAGATCTTAGGGGGGCGGGTACCCGCCCCCCGTCAATGCGAAGGTGGCTCAGGCCCCCGTCAATGCGCGTGTTAATAGGAGTCATGCGTTCTTTGCTTATTCATCGATATTTAAGAATAGGAAGTATATTCATGTGCCTTAGACATGACCGAAATGGGGTTGTAGTGCTCTGTTTAATGTTAGTGAAATGCCTGAGTCGGAGAATCCAAAATGACTGGATGAATGAAGAGCGAATAGGGCGGCTTAGCGTTTATAAATATATTAGTTATCATGCACTTACATAGATAGTCAAAATACTATGATAACTTCTAGAGGAAGTTTCATCCTCTAAATCCGAAAAACATAGTCTTGAATTTCAATAAGGCTATGTAGAGCTGACTAACAAAGATTACGACGTGCAATGTATGTACATAATTGTTTAGAAAGCCCTGAAATTTAGGTACTTAATCAAGACCACGGAAAACTGACAGTGTCTGTTATGAATGCTGCTTCGGTGGGACCGTGTGGAAAGGTGCAGTATCCGGTCGTTCACACCCCCTCCCTGCTGAGGCTCCTGCAAGTCACACCCTGCTGAGGCTCTTGCAGGGCCATTGGGAGCAGGCCCCGCGGCAATGACGTGACCCGTGCCGACAGGTGAAGGCCCTGAAGCGGGAGATCCCGGTGCTGCGTCACCTGGCCGGTTCCTACTACGTACGACAAGAGCGCGACGGCCTCCTGATCGGGCCCTACGAGCACCAGGACCGCATGAGCCTCTCCGAGGACTGGGTCCGCCACGGCGTCCGGCCCGGTACGTACCGCGGGTCACTTATTCATTCTTCAGCCTCTCACAAAAGCTGTCACAGTAGCCGTGGGGTACCGGCTTATATCCCTGTGCTGATCCCAGCCCTCGGAGTTATCCAGGCATCATACTGAGTGTTTCGAAATTATGTCAGCATTTTTTATAAATTTTGTTCAAGTTGTTCCTGGTAAGGCTGCCGGAGTCGGAGTCCCACTAAAGTCATCAAGGGACTTGTCACGGAGACCTCGACCCCACCACCCGAACGAGCAACTCCCTCAATGGAGGGTTAATTTAGAGGCCAAAGTTTAACGTCCCACAAAGCACAGGGACGGCCGCCCCGCTCAGGTCACCCTCTCACCAGTCAGTTGCCAGCCGACCTATACGTCGGGTAAACTATTGAGCGCCGGAGCGTCTCAGGGGAACCGATCCCAAGCCTGGACATGCACTGCCACTGCATGCTTCTGAGCAGCGGGCCGGAGCCCAACGCTCTACCAACTGAGCTACCGGGGCGGCATTTCGGGAGAAGATACATTTCAGATCGTGCGGGGGAGGGCAGTTGGCTTGGTGACTTTGTTACCAAACTCCAGATGGGAAAAGCAGAGATAAAAATAGGTTTAATCCACACGGAGGGAAATTTTAGGTTTATTTTTACGTTTATTCGGTGTTTTATGTTTACCAGAATTGAAAAATGCTGACATATTTCTAACTGAATCGCATTCCGAATTCGTATAGAAAAACATGCCCGGAAACAGAACAACAGAAGAAAGCGTCACGACCAGTAAAACTCGGATCTGGTCCAGGCCGCTCTAAGTTTCTCCCATCGATCCAAGCAAATTCATTCGGAAACGACGACCATCAATTGGAATCGAGTTCGTGTCCGAAAACAGGGGCAACTGACAAAAAATAAGAACCAGAATATGTATGCAGATTCCAAATTGCCCACATTGGCTAGGTTGCCCAATCCGATCTATGCAGACTTTGAGGATCCATGCAGATTTTCAATCCATCACGCACGCAAGTCCCAATCACATTATCACGATTTTGATTGCCCCAGACTACGATCTGAGCATCCGTAAGCTATCACCGTTCAGACTTCATTACCATATTGACGAAGCGTCGAGAATCATCGCGCCCATTTAGGATTCCTGCAGCTTGTAAGGATCCTGAACTCTATTTCTGATACCCGCCCCCCCCGTTCTGGGCCGCCAGTTGTTCTACCTATAGTTCTAGTTCAATGAACCACCACCAGGGCTCGTTGGAGACCACCACGCGCTGCGGTTCTCTTCCGCCAGGGCTCGGTTCTGAACTGTTCCGCCATGCACCACAGTGTATATATGTATGTACCTACTTACCCGCTTCGGGTGCAATTCTAGCACTAGTTCCGATTTCCACCGCCAGGGTTCGGCCGCGAGCTGTTCCCGGGCGACCTGGACCGGATCGAGCCTAACCTGGAGATGGCGATGGAGCTGATGCCGTGCTTTGCTAACGCCAGCATCCAGAGCGTCGTCAACGGCCCCATCACCTACTCCCCGGACGTGCTGCCCATCGTAGGCCCCACCAACCTGCCCAACATGTGGGCCGCCGTCGGATTCGGGTGAGTGAAGTGGTGACCTCGGCTTGATCTCGGTGAGTGATCTCGGTGAGTGATGTGGTGGTGTCAGCCTGGATATCGTACGGCATAGGCCTGAAAATACCTATTTCGCCCAATTTAGACAAATTCTACCCCGAAATTAAGAAGCATTCCCAAGTGAAAGGGGTTTTTAAGGTATGATGTAGAGATTGTGACCATCCTCAGCGTACGGAATGAATAGGTTAGGTACCGGATTGTGTTATACTCCGCTAAAGAGATTACCTGCATCTCGGGCGATACCAGTCTCTGTTTTGAAAACGACTCAACATTCTGGTTCTCCTAGCTTTTCCCCAGCCATGAGGTAAGGTCCGAGTTATTATGATCTTTGTGATGCAGGTCATTAGAGAAGTGCTGGGCACACATCTATTGCCTAATCCGGAACGCCGACCGGAGCAATGCCAGCAATCGTGCATATCTACAGAAATAGGTGCACCGTTACTAAATGGTCACTCATGCACGCATTTACCATAAAATATAACTTTGAGTCGAGAAATGTGTGTTTTTTTACAGACAGGTTGTATTACCTTGCTTTCTTGAGTAAATTCAAACTCATGTATCCACTGAGATCTGTCTGTGCCATTGCTGACCACTCCGCTGCGTTACAGCTACGGCATCGTCCACGGCGGCGGCATCGGCAAGTACCTGGCCGACTGGATCCTGGGCGGCGAGCCACCCTACGACCTGATCGAGTTCGACTCCGGGGCGCTACGGAGACTGGACCACCGACGACTACAGCCTGGCCAAGTGCCGCGAGAGCTACGGCTACAACACGGCGCTGGGCTACCCGCGCGAGGAGCGCTTCGCCGGTGAGGTCCGACACAGATAACGGCAGAACTTGGAGAAATTAGTTACCTTTCCTAACGGTGGCCGAGCCTTATCCGGAAATACGGAAAGCTTTCTCAGAAGAAATGGGCACGTGGAGTTTAACGAGAGCAAAATGACCCCCAACGCAGGGCTATTAGCAGCTTAATGCTATTTTACAACGTGCCAGGTACTTTTTCTATTTTAGAGGACATTTAAAGCCCAGAAAGAAGGTATTCAATCCATTGGTTTTCCGGGATTTTTCCGAACAATATCGGTACGATTGAGGATTGTTTATTCCTCTGGGCGTCGGTATCGGTGGTGCCGCGACAGGGCGGAATTTTGGATAGAATTTGTAGCGTTACATCTTTGCAATGACTATGCCATTGGTTCTTACTTTGGGAGAAGGTCCTATATTATCGTGTGGTACATAGACCACTACCATTGTGGTCTATGTTTGGCACTAAACTCGTCTCTTACCTTTTTCTATCGGTTTTTACTTTTGTTATTACCTATTTCTGTTTCCAGCCTTTCATCGTATTTCCTTTTCCGATTTTTTACGCTGATGAGATTTGAACTTAACGCCGTACGCTTGTACTTGTGTTCATCATTTGTGTAACTAGATTTAATACAGTCAAGGATGCTGTTTCGGTATTGAAGATCCGTTTTAGCATTTCTCGTTGTTTAGCACCGTACCCAAAATACTCCTATAATGAGCAGGCTGCTGCTCCTCGATACTTTGTCTCGGCCATGCTTGTAAATATTTCACTGTTATTACCGGTAAAAAGTGTTATAACCTGACTGTACCATTCAACTGAAAACTCTCGTCATGTAATGTCACCGTAATGTCACCTTGGACAATTTCAGAGTTTCAGCATTGGCCCCCGTCTTACACAAGCCTGACCTCACACGTTTGCTGTTCTGACCCGGTGGCCATGCGTAAAGTCGGCCCACACCGCTGTTTCCGACCACTGACCTGACCTGACCTGACCCTGCGGCAGGTCGGCCCACACGTCGCGTGAGCGGCGCCCATGACCTGCTGGTGGCCCGGGGCGCCTCCATGGAGCAGCACACTGGCTGGGAGCAGCCGGCCTGGTTCACAGAGTCAGGCAGTGAACCCGAGTACCAGCCCAGCTTCCGCCGCACCAACTGGCACAGCAACGTGGCCAACGAGTGCCGCACCGTGATGGAGAGTGGGGCGTCATCGACCTCACGCCCTTCGCCAAGTTCTACCTCTCCGGTGAGGGAGGGCCAGACGCAGGTTTAGAAGGGGGTGGTTTGACGTGCCCTATGAAGAGGCTAGATGGCTCGAATCTCCCTGTATCCGATAAATTGATCAACGGCTTGCCTCCGCTTGTTTGGCCTGGAGTCTGCCGTGTGACCTGTGTGACCTGTACCGCAGACATAATAGATTGGAAATGTGATTGAATATCCGATGCGATCAGATCTGACTGGAATAGCCAGGAAAATTTTGGTGGCTTTGGATCTTGATGTGGATTTGGACTCATTTTCTTCTAGATCAGGGATATTAATCACTGTCGGTCTGCTGGGCGATGTGTGACTTATTGGCTGGGATTTGTCGCGGGATCCTCGGACGAGGACCGGATTAGATCCGAATGGTCCTGGCCATGACGAGATTGGACGAACAGGTCCGGACTCGCGCGCCCTGCTGGAGTACGCCACTGCCAACAAGCTGCCGGCCGAGTGGCGCACCAACATCACCCACTGCCTCACCCCCGCGGCAAGGTGATGGCCGAGCTGACGGTCACCACGCTGCCGGACAACCGCTTCATGATCGTCACCGGCAACGGCAGCGAGTTCCACGACCTCAGGTCAGCCGGAGCCGGGCTCGCGGATTGTGAGGCATCGTCTGGCAACCGCAGCGACTGCAGAGGCGGAACTTTGTAGATTCCTAGAGATGCAGCTACATCCCAGTGCACCCCCAACCGTCTGTTTGCACTCTATGGTTAACTTGTGCTCTACCTTAAAATGTCCGTGGCAGGCCGCCTCCCCCTCCCGAGCGTTGTTTTTAAGCCCCTCCCCTCAAGATGAGAATTACGGCGCACCTGGTATGATATTTGGGCCCTCTAACCCGGCCAGACCTGACGTTAACGCAGTAGCAGTGCCGAGTTAACTGCCACCGATAAGTTGCGTCTGTGCGCTGTTTCAGGTGGCTGCAGAAGCTGGCGAGGGAACAGAACTTCAGCGTCACATTCGAGAACGCCACCGAAGAGATGGGAGTGCTGGGTATCGCAGGCCCCAACAGCTGGGACCTGCTGAAGGAGCTGGCCGCTGAGGACGTTTCCAAGTTCCCCTTCCTCAGCGCTCGCCAGGTCAGTCTGCCGTGTGCCTTAGTGGATCGCGCTGTTTCCTCAAGACCATCGTAGTGGGAGCACTGGCTTATCTTTTGGTCACTTACCATAACTATTTTGGCGGTGTCCTTAACTTTACTTCTGAAATGTAGAATTTGATGTTTAGGGAAATCAAGCCCCGTACAAAATAATCACTTTTTCTACGCTTCTCTCCTTGATTGGATGATGCATATCTCTGTCGGACTGCCTCCTGCAGCGTGCGCTGAGAGATGTCACACACCCACTAGCTTCATCTACGCGTCATGACCGCGGTGTTTTGTGAGTGGTTCATCTGAACAGGGACGGATCCAGCGGGAGCCAATCTGGACATTGGACACAAACCGGTCAAATGTTTCCCAGCTGACTGATTTGAACTGGTGTTCTCTAATAAATACTGTTTTTTGTGCAATTTTAACTAGGTTGTCTCCACTCCTCCCCATGGCTCGCTAAGACCCACCCCTGCATCTGAGGATGTGCGTGTGCCGCAGGTGAACTTGGCCGGGGTCAGTACCCTCGCGCTGCGGATCTCCTACTCTGGCGAGCTGGGCTGGGAGCTGTACCACCCACGCGGCCAGACCGCAGAGCTCTACACCGCCATACTGAAGCACGGCAAACAGTTCGGTAGGTGGTCAACACATCACGCTGTACGCGTCTTGTTTTTTCGCCGCAGTTTTCCATTTTCCCGGAACGAGGTATCCTGTTGGTGTGACCCTCAGCTGTCACGGCGGATGGTGCGAGAGAAAAAACCGAAAAACGCGTATTAACTACAAAAACGAAAAACGCTTAACCCACTTGAGGCGTGGTTAAAATCATGAGTAACTAACAATGACTGTGCAAAAAAACAGTCAAGAGAGGGAGAGAAAAGCAGTTAGTAACCGTTCGTTTTTCTACGGATTCCCGTCTCAGGGCATAGCGTGGTAGGGACTTTGATGACGTCAACAACTTTGGGCTGCGATGCCTGTATTGTTGTAACATGTTTTTAATTATATTTAGAACATCATCAATACTAAATGATATAATTGTAGGGTAAATTGGTTGCAGAATGAGCAAAAGTCTCCGAAAACCTGCTAGATGAGACGAAAAGTCATGCTGAGAAGTGAGCCAGGACGTAGGAAAAGACCAAAATAGGAATAAAAACCTACATTCCATATATATATATATATATATATATATATATATATAACATATATAAACATACAGAACGAAACGCTTTACGCGTTGAAGCCATAGTTTAAGCCCGTGTCTACAAAGCTGGAACCGTGGAGGAAAAGGTAATGTTTACCGTCATTTCAGTTTCTAGTAAACTCGAATTGAATAATTGAATTGAATTGAAGTAACTGAATATTGACTAGACGCCACATATATTTGTGCTTGAAGATCCGCAGACAAGACATCTCATGCTTATTACCTCGTTTGCCATGCAAGTGGTACATAGCTCGATAAAAAAGCAGAGTTCAGAATGATTATTCATTTTCCCCAACAGAGACCAATTATTACCCCGAGATAAGACGGTAGCCCCGGGATAACATTTTTTGGAGTCATGCAAAAGAGACAGTGAGTGTCCAAACGCACTGAATGAGTAGTTTATGTATCCAATGTTCATATCACGCGATATAAAAATACTTATTTAGGTGCATATCAAAGGGAACCAATTCCTGTCTTTGAAATATTTAATCCTAGAGTTTCCCGACGGTATTGAAACATCGGCTTTTTCTGACCTCGGGCAACGGGGGCGACAGACAGGAATGACGTCGGCTCTCTACAGCCGTAGTCTTCGTGACTGGTCGATATGTCTGCAGTGACCTTCACTGTCGTGTGCGTTGACACTGGTGTCGCCGCAGGCATCGGTGACTTCGGCACGCACGCGATGGGTGTGATGCGCATCGAGAAGGGATTCCGCGCCTGGGGCTCCGAGATGAATTGTGACACAGGCCCTCACGAAGCCGGTCTGGGCATGTTCATTCGCTCCGACAAGGTACGTTCTGTGCCCGTTACCTGCGACGTGCCAGCATGCTGTTGTGTGGCTTATTATTGGTGGGCGGGTCCCGTACTGGCTAGGAATCCCACCTACTCCCGCGCACCTGGACAACAGACAAAGGTGAAATCTGAAACCTTTGGGGAAAAACTTCAAGTAAAACCCTTTAACCGTGTACTTATGTTACATATCAGGCTTACGGGCATCTCGTGCGGGGTTTTGGTGGCGCAGTCGGTTAGCACCAGTTTCGAGTTTGGCCCGCAGCGCTTCTTCAAGTTTTGCAAAAGGGTGGGGGTTCGAGCCCACCCAGAGGCAGGATTTGGTACCCTGTCGCAGCTCAAGCTGAGCTACTTCCCTTCCCGTCTAGTAATGTACTAATTCAAGAATTGGTGCGTCAATATGGTCCAAATATAGTCATTATATCTCGTTTGCGTGCAAGCGTCCATTTCGGAGCCTTTCTTTGCAACACATTTACTTACAATTATATTTTTAAGATAATGCTCAAAGGGCCATTCATTTCATTTACTTGCTTTTTTATAATAACGCCGCTGTAAAACATTCATGCATAAATAAGTGGTCAATCATGGGAGCATATAGGCAAGTTTTACATCTTTGTATATCATTATTTGTATCAGCGTTTGTGTTTGCATTTATCGGATAGTTTCACTAACGGCAGTGGCTGTTTCAATGGCGTTACTTTGAAGATGAGGACCACAGCACTGGGGGAGGGGGGCGGTACAGGAAAAGGATGGCTGAGGCCGAGCACGGGCTAAGAAACGCCCAGGAGGGGGTATCACTGCCGTGGAGTATTATTTGAGGGGTGTCGGACCAGTGTGGGAGGCCACTGGATCAAAGCTGACCTCAGGCAGCCGTTTCTTCGACCGCCTCCTACGCAGGAGATGATAGTACACTGGGTAGTGTCCGCCTCGACTCAGGACTTCCATTGACCAACCAGTGCCCTTGTTATTGGGAGCACGGGCTTGATCAGCCTTTAAACGGATCCACAGGTCCGGTGGTAACGGCGGAGGGCACATCTTTGCCACGTGTCGTCGAAGCAGTCCTCCGTTCCACCGGGCCTGAGAAATCCGTGTAGCCCCGCCGTTTGTTACGGTGGGGTGTGTGACAGGGAGTGTGCGGACATGACTGTTCCGCAAGGGTGCCGACCAGTGGAAAATCCCTTGCTTGTACATAGTTTGTATGCTTGAATGTGTGGTGAAAACTTATAAATGTCCTCGGGAAAGGGACGCAGAAAATAGTACGAGGCAGCACCCTCTATGTTCCAGTATGTGATACCTATGTATGTGAGAAAGGCTCGTGTCTGTGGGCACAGCAAGTTTGGTAATGGCTGTGTCGCTGATTAGGAGTACGTGGGTAAGGCGGCGGCCGCCGAGGCTCTGCGACAGGGCCTGCAGCGCACTGTCGTCTTCCTCTCCATCGACAGCGACGACGTTGATCCCATGGGAGATGAGACCGTCCTGATCTACGGCAAGGTGATTAATGTTTTCTTTAAAAATCCGGAAATACCATTTTTAAGACGTGCAATGGTGCAGCATGCGGCCTATGCCCGTGAGCCCGGGACAAAATTTTGTTGTTATAACGTGAATAGAGTTGCGAAATTAGTCATCCTGTTTAAAGGCCTTCAAGTGCTAGACATGTTGATATCTACAGAAATGTGGGATCAATCTGCGTTCGGGAGGGCGAAAAAAGTCAGTCAGCTGTGGTATGTGCCTCTTCAATGTCTTAGACCCGAGTGGTATACACATGAGAGAAGGGAATAACAGGAGCATCGGCAGCAATAGAAAAACTTGGTTATTAGCGAATTGTATAACGCGGGCATAACAATAATTGACGATATGGTATCAGAATCAGGAAATAAAATGTCATTATTAGAGCTAAGAAGAATATTCCCTCGAGCAAAAAAATATGTTTTTAACGTATCAAAGACTTCTAAAGAGTGTACCACAATTATGGTGGGACAGAATATCTAGTAATGGGTACCACAAGCATGGGCGCCGAAAGTGGGGGGGGACGCGTCCCCCCTGTTGGCAACCAGGGGGTCGTCCCCCAAAAAAATTGTTGGGTCAATCGTCATTAATGCTGTCAGGTACCGAATATGCTCAAAATTCGCCTCCCCGGTCAGCACCAGCCCGGGTCCGTCTTCCCCCCTGCGAAAATTCCGTGGCGGCGCCCCTGACCACAAGCTTAGAAGAGATGAGAGAGATGCAGTCTTTTCTATATTATGCACAGGCGATAGAGAAACTAAAATATCAGACGTAAGGAGCAAACATTTCCATTGGTCATTTATGGTGAAAAGGTTTCCGTCGGCAATAGCTAGGTGGGAACGCGAAGGCTTCTTCTTGGATTGGAAGGCAATATTTGATATTCCATATCAGTACACTCATTCAACTCGGCTCCAAACCCTGCATTATCGAGTAGTTCATCGCTTTGTGCCTACCAACCATTATCTTTTCATTAGAAAAGTTAAAGATAGCTCAGCATGCACATACTGTAACCAAGAAGAGATACTCACTCACTTTCGTTTAACTCATTTGGGATACTTTATTTAACACGCGCCCCGCTGGGGTCCCTTTGCATGACGCGCCCCGCTGGGGGGCGTTTTTCGCCCCCTCCGTATCTCGTTCCCCATGAAAGCTAAAGGAAAATTACGGGCAGCGTTCGAAAGCTCTTGACAATACGAAGATAATTTATAAGAATAATTTTTTTGTGTCAGGTCATTATTGAGATCAGCATAGGTCAAAGAATGCTCCATAGGCTTACAACAGAGCAGTGCACGTTTCCCTCTCTAGATCTGCCCTCAGGGGAGCTAGAGCAAATCTTTATGCATCATTAGATTCCTCTCATCGCGGCAAATCGAAAGATGTATAATATGATCTGGCTAGGTCAAATAGTCAAAATGACCTGACCTCGACCTAGGTCAGGGTCACAGAGTGACCTGGTATGGTCATGTTGCATATAAATCGACTCCCCGTGAAAACATAAACACAATGCAAGCAAAATGGCAGCTTTATCTCAATTCAGTGAGAAGTTATTGGCAAAACAATCAGTCTCTGCTCCCGTGACCTGATATGACCTTTGAGAGGCCAGATGCTTAAAAACTCAACTTTATGGTCAAAATCGTGGTAAGAATGGACAGTTTCAGGATTTTCAGCCTTATCTATTCAGTATTTCCTGAAAACGAGTCCATTCTATTTTTCACCGTAGACTTATAATGGGGTGACCAAAGAAATTGACCCCACCTTAGGTCACCAATATCAAAATTCCGAGATAACAGATTTGTAAACCTTAATGACGTTATCATATTGTGGAAGTTTCAAACTGATCGCTGCGCTAATGTTCCCTGGACGCTGCTTCAAACTCGTAATTTTAGGTTTTGAGGTCGGGTCACTTGACCCTAAATAGCTCCTTGACCTGACATGACCGTACCTAAAAAATTTGTTCACATGTGTAAAATTTATCAGGGAAAAGGTACGATAAGTTTCGTTGTTCTGCGTTTCTTCGTTATTGGGCTATCTGGGAAAAACTAGGAGGGGGCGAATTTCGGGTGCGTGTTAATAGAATCGATTTGAAAACTGGAAATACATTAGAATTAGTACTATTAGCTCTTCGAGATAACAGGGGGTGAATCAGTAAACAACGCCATCATTCTTCTTATAAAACAATAAATTTTGAAATGCAGACTCTCGGAGCAAAGACCAACGACAACATACAAAGGTGCGAAATCGGGCATATTCTATCACATCCGTCTAGAAGAAAACATTGCAATCAGAAATAATAACATACAAAAACACAATGCAAAGGGGGCCGTCTCTAAGCGTATGCTATAGAGATTATGGGCTTAAAATCTGTTCTCATGCGACTTTTTTTTTAATCCAAACGAGGTGCATCGCTTACTGACATCGACACGAGTCAAAATAATCAAGATGCGACGCTGTTTGGTGCAGACTTTGATCACAGCGCGACTCATGTTTTAGTATGTGGGTTAGGGGTGGAGGTTAGGGGAAGCTCAGCCAGGTTATGGTGTCCTATGTGTTGTTTTGTAAGCGTGTTTCCCAGGTTAGCTGATTCAAGCTAAGCGCCTAGTCTGCCTATGTGTGACACTATGGTTCTGGGCAGATAGTGTTGTTGTTAATCCGTAAATATAAAAACTTATGAAAAAAACAAATCAGCTTCCATAAAAAGAAGCGTGAGGGTGAGATCCCGTAGCATACCATATTGACTTCCGAGATGGAGTCGAAGCTGGCGATGGTGAGGTCCATCCCGATGTACAGTGGGTCTCCTGTAAAGTCAGAGTGTTACTATCTAAAGAAAGAGTTATCATACTTGGTGCAGTGGTGCAAACCCATTCAAACGAGGTAGAGTGCCCGATAGTGTTATCCAGGGCCGTAGCCAGGATATCGCTCAGGGGGACGGCGCCCCGAAAAGGGCCCCTGAGACAGCACCAAAAGGGCCCTGATGGGTAAACATGGCTCTGCTTGCTACAGAATCGTGTCCTCAGGGGAGCCCTCCGGGCCCTCAAGGGGGGGCTGTGGCTGTCCCTGTCGCCCCCCTTGGCTACGCCCCTGGTGTTATCACCCAACAGTATTCAAGGTTTGCAATGATTTTGCGTGCTAAAAAGAATAAAACGTTGACTGTGGTGACAACGTTTAGTAAATACGTCACATTAGCAAAAAAACAGAGAAGAGTGTTCGTTGACGTCACCCCGAAGAGTGCTGCTCGTAACAAGCAATGCTATTTCCCTAATGAAAACCGGTGAAAATATAGAACAATCTGAAAAATGCGCTTAATTTTGGTTCATGTTAAGGGTAACTACACTGACTAAACAATGAAATACTCCTGTGGAAATAATGTGCTCGCCTGCTCGCCCTTTGTTTTGACCCTGAGTTAGCTTACTGTTAGGTAAAGCAGTTTCGTTGATGACATGTTAAATTCAAGACATATTCATAAGTTCAAGACATGTTATTCAGGGCATTAGAAAGGTAAAACTGACGGCTTAGACCAGCGCCAACTCTTATGTGACAAGCGACCTCTCTGCTCCATTACCACCTTAACTGTGTTGACGTTTGATTGATCACTTGATCACACAGCCTGCAGTTTCGACGCTGCATTTGACGTTGTGTGTTTTGCAGGCGGTTGGCAACACAACCTCCGGCTGCTACAGTCACAACACTGGTCAAACTCTGGCCATGGCCTACGTGCCACCGTACGCCTCCGTTCCGGGAACTCAGCTCCAGGTGAGTGCCCTCCGTCCCGGGAACTCAGCTCCAGGTGGGTGCCCTCCGTCCCGGGAACTCAGCTCCAGGTGAGTGCCCTCCGTCCCGGGAACTCAGCTCCAGATGAGTGCCCTCCGTCCCGGGAACTCAGCTCTCGGTGAGTGTCCTCCGTCCCGGGAACTCTGCTCCAGGTGAGTGCCCTCCGTCCCGGGAACTCAGCTCCAGGTGAGTGCCCTCCGTCCCGGGAACTCTTCTCCAGGTGAGTGCCCTCCGTCCCGGGAACTCAGCTCTCGGTGAGTGTCCTCCGTCCCGGGAACTCTGCTCCAGGTGAGTGCCCTCCGTCCCGGGAACTCAGCTCCAGGTAACTGCTCTGTCCGGGGACCCAGTTCGGGGTGAATGCCCTCTATACGGTAATCCCGTTCCAGTTCAGTGTCCTTTGTCCTGGGAACCCGGCTCCAGGCTAGTGTTCTTTTTCTCTGTTCCGAAAGTATGTCTCTAGGTGGGCGCCACTTACACTGGATACATGGGCCGTTTCAGTACGCTCTATTTACGTACCGGGCACGGGAACAGGCTTATCGACTCAGTAACCCGAAGTCTGCCTTCGCGACTCCCGGTCACATGAGTCAATAAGTCCGTTCCCGCGGTGGTACGTAAATAGCGTGCACGAAAGTCGCTCATATATCCGGGATAACTGATCCTGGTTTCCTTCGATATTCTCCAGATGTGAAGTAACATTCAATGTGTGCTTATTGCAAAACTACACATTTCTTACGGTGAGAATTTACTTAACTCCGTAAAAGTGCAAGATGTAGATGACATCTGCATCAAGTAGGCCTTTCACCTGTCCCGCCCAGTGCACCAACACGGCTCGCATGTTCGTCAGGTGAACCTGTTGAACGAGTTGCGCCCTGCGGTGGTGCTGCCGGGGCCCCCTCTGCTGACCCAACCGGCCAGGGAGGCGGCGGAACGGAAGGCGGCCAAGGCAGCCGCCGCCAAGGCAGCTGCCGCCCAGAGCCAGTGAGCTCGCCGTCCAACGTCAGCCCCCGCTGGAGACCGGGCCGGCCACTCAGTGCTGTGTGTGCTCTGCGCTGTGTACAAACAGACAGAATTGGCGAGCTTCTGTTTTCGTTCAAACGGCCTGTGTAAAACTTTATTATTATTCAAACGTTTATTCGTAAAATGCGTAGAATAACACGGCAGCGTAAGTCTGCTCCTGCACGATCTTGTCCAGGAATTTGGCGTTGACTTCCTCGATCTGGTCTGGAAGCACCGAGTTGTCTAAATTGGTGAGAAATTCCAGTATAGCATCCTAGCCCATCAAGAAAGTCAGAGATTGACTGTTTTGATGACGTTTGAAGGTTTCTCGGGAAAATCGTTACCAGGGGTGGGCTGAGTACGACACTGCCTTCTGAGCGTGAGAGGCAAGAGAATGGCGCACTGTGAACGTGTACAACCGCTGTTGGTGAATACGCTGGACATCGGTGTTGACGTTTCTTTGGGTTTTGTGCAATGAGGTGATGAGATGTGAAGGCCTTTCTATTTGTGCCAGTTGAGACGTTTCCTAGGAGCCAATTTATGTGTCATAAAACTAGGTATGTCCCATTTATTCACTCGGTTATATGGGCTATGAATTGAATAATGTGAGGCATGTGGGTTTTTACGTGTTCTCGTACTTCTCTTCTCATTATAAAAACGATAATTTCGTCATATTTTGCGTGTTTACCATAAACCGTTGCCCGCCGCTGTGGGGAAGTCTTGCTTTGCTCCATGAGTTAAGCGCGCATTCTGTCGCTTAAGAGGGCAGCCCAGCACTTTACCTGGTGAGGTTTGGTGGTAGAAGCCTTTCTCGTTCGCTTTTGCCAGTCAAGTTCCCGGGACGTTTGGTGGTGTTGTAACCTATGTTGGTCGCATGGTGGATGTGATAATCCAGGCAGAATCAGGCGAGCTTAGTCCTCAGATATCACTAGAAGGGTTCATCAGGATGTTGTTGTAACGGTTTTGGTACTTCATCTGCTTTCTTTTATTTGATTATTTTATGATGGGTGGTGAGTTGTTATATTTGGCTGAGCAAGTGAAAGATTGTCTTTTTCCGGTAAGTAATGCTTAAATAAAAGCTGTGGTACCTCCAGCTGCATTGAAATGTAAAAGGATATATTTTGTGTTTTGGTCTCACGATGTTACATAGTAGCTTTCTGCCTATTCTATCGCGTTTTGTGCGACAGTTATGACTAGTTTTCGAAATAAGTATTTTGGTGAGGGTTTATGGGAGTAGCTTAGCGCCAGCAAAACACTGGGCCTATTAAAGTGTTGTGTGGAACAAATACATGACAATTTAATGGTGTTGATGCCTTTTTCACCGTTAAACAGCTCTGAAAATGATGCAAAATTGAGGGGTCCACGTTTTCAAAAGTATCCAAACAACGTAAACGTCTGTCCCTGCTCCCTTTAGAAACCGTTATTGGGACATATTCCTTTGCCCTGCTGGGGTATTTTTTATCCCCGCAAGTGTTGTCACTGCGACCAGAAAACGGCGTTTTGCAGCCCCGTCGTATACTTAGTGTAGTTGTTCTCGGATACTTCTCCAATATTTTCTTTAAACTTCAATAAATGTCGGATCAGGTCACCAAGCTAGGTCAATGGAGTTTACCCCGAAAAAATGTTCAATGTGGTAGCAGTGAGAATATGTTTAACCCATGGGTCTGAGATTCCTAGCTCATGTGTACAACTCATGAGCCCTCAAATCTGGGGGGCCGTGGGCTTTAACCGGGAACGCTTAGCTATTAGCCAGTGAAAGTACTTCAAGCTTTTCAAATGTCTGCGAATTAGTGGCGACATCAGTACGTGGCATGCTGAAGAAGGCCTGATCAAGTCGCATAGGTCTGAATACGCTAGTTCTGTCAATTTGCTCCAACCTCTCGTATTTTGTTGGCGTTTGTTTGTTAGTTTGTTGGCGTCTCTCTCTCTCTCTCTCTCCCCCTCTCTCTCTCTTTCTCTCTCTGTCTCTCTGTCTCTCTCTCTCTCTCTCTCTCTCTCTCTCTCTCTCTCTCTCTCTCTCTCTCTAACTATCCTCTTCACGACCCTTGTCACTGAATGATCGAGTTTTTGCTGCTCAATGATAAGGAAATTGGTCATCAGTTTCACTTCGTCATCTAAGGTTGCAACATCTCTCCATATATGACATAGCTCATGCTGGCAAATCGGCAAGCAATAGTTACGCCCGGCATCCGTGCGTTATAGAACAAAGTTAATGAAATGGAAAGTGCGTGGAGTGTGTGATTGATGACTCAACTGGCACGACTATCTTAATTGAGCAAAAGCCTTAAAAGGCCCAAAAACAATACGCTTCCATCCTTAAAACAACCACTACTGTAGATGCCTGATAATTATTTTATTAAAATATAACTTCACTCCACATCTTTGACAAATGTTCATCGAAAATAGTCATTTGTATGGTGGGTATGCTTTAATTATAATAGATTTCATTCATTCGGTTCGAAAAAGTCTGAGGATAGTAATACAATTTGAGTATGTTAAGCTGCTTTAAGTTATAGGTACAATTTCATTAAATGTTGTCGTCACATTACTTGTCTATAGATGATGACTGGCTTCCCATATTAAGAGTAGGGGAGAGTGGGAGACATGGGACCAGGAGAAGTGGACACGCCTATTTTTAATCTAGGAGTAAGCCAAAATGATAATTTTTCGTTGATTCCGCACCATACGGCCGCTGCACATCACTAGGGAGACAGCTCCTTTTCCGGCGGGTGCTGGAAGCGGAGGGAATGTCCTTAAAAGTTAATTATTTTACGTTTTCTTGAGTGGATTTTCTGCCAAATATGTTACCGAAAAGTTGGCTATTTTGGTTCACTAAAGCTGCTGTCGTATTCTCCATCGATCTGTACCAGCCTCGAATAGCGAAAGAGGTTTTAATTTTACTGACATCGCAATTCGGAAAAAATGGCGGGGTCGGGAGACTGGGACAAGCTGTCCCACTTCTCCCCTTGCTGTCCCACTTCTCCTTGTACTGTACTTTGACTGATTGTACCTATATATTTGTACTTTGATGGAAATATGGTTGTGTCGGATTTTTATAGTGATTTTGGTAGTCAGCTTGTTTTTCTTCTTTCGTGGTTTATAAATCGAGATCAGAATAGAGACCGTAAGTTCAATATGGCGGAATTATCTATAAAAACAACATTTCATCCATGCAACCCCAGGGCGAATCCAAGTGGGGAGAGGGGCGATGGGACGATCGCCCCCTTGGACCAACCTTAAGCACTGGAAAAATGCCCCCAACTTCAGCCCCCCGCAGGAGGGGCGGCTCTACCCTTGCCCCGCAAATTGTCTTCCAAATGCCACCCAAATTTAGTGTAGTCGGGCCCCTATAATCCACTCAAAGCATCTGAATCTGCGACCAGGCCCCTCAGAATTATCCCAGGCCCACTATCGAAGCCGATACCCTATTATAATCCGTTGCAGAGCATTCCCCTGTATTTCACCGGACTCCTGTGGCTAATCAGGCCCTGCGGTTAACCCGGGCCTCATGTGGCTATCCGAGCACCCTAACATGCCGCCAGGCCCCTTGTAGTCCACTTGGAACCTCTGAGTCTGCGACTGGGCCCCTCAGAAATATCCCGCACCTACTGCTACCGAAGCCGGGCCCCTATTCTCAGCCTTGCAGAGAATTCCCCTGTAATCACCCCGGGTCATTTGTGACCACAGCCGGGCTCCCTGCGGTTGACCTAGACTTCATGTGGCTATCCGGGTACCCTAAAATGCATCCAGGCCCCTTGCAGTCCACTTGGAAGCTCTGATTCTGCGACCGGGTCCCCAGAGTTATCCCGGCCCACTGCTACCGAAGCCGGATCACTATTCACAGCCGTTGCAGAGAGATCCCCTGTAATCCACCCGGGCCCTTGGACCACAGCCTGACTCCCTGCGGTTCACCCAGACCTCCTGTGGCTATCTGGGCCTCCTGAAATGCTCCGGGGCGCCTGTGGTTCACTGGGCCCGATGTGTCCGCGACCGGCCCCTCACGATGGCCTCAGACATACTGTGGCCGAAGCCAGTCTCCTATTTCCAGCATTCATGCCTCCCCCGTGGTCTACCTGAGCCTTCCGTGGCTACTGTCGGCCCCTGCCTTGCTTGTGGGTTCCCTTTGGTCTCGGCCCTTTGTAGCTGTAACTTTGGGCCCGGGTTGGGAGTAGTAGGTATAGTATCTTAAAATCTTAATTCACGCAGGCCATAGAATATTGTATGCGGGCTAGATGGTCCTGATCAGTGATCCTGTCGAAATTTGCCCAGTCCATGGATTTGTGGAGATCCAGTCCAATGATGAGTGGACCTCAGCGATTTTGAGCCAGTTCATGATTTTGGGGCTACTAGTTTTTGGAATTGTTTACCCCCAAAACGGAGGTTGACGTTTTCTTGCTCGCCGATGCATCTTCATGTGTAAGGTTTTTTTATTAAAAATATAATTTGCACTATCGGCCCCCACAGCTATTTCCGGCTTCTTTCGAGGAGGCGGGCCCCCTGTACGGGTTCGCCTTCCCTTGGGAAATTGCTGGATCTGCCCTAGCCAAAACCTATATACTATGTACCTGCCCTATTCTACATGCAAACATGGAGAATTCACATATCCATATAAAAACGTCCCGTGCGATACATCACCGCAACAACAAAAAGGTTTTTTTCAAATGTGTGATAATAAAAATACCTACATTTTTCAAATATATCGCGCAGACAATCAATTATAGCTTCGCAGTTTATTTTCAAAAGGTGTCATATAGATGCTACGCTTCATAAGATTTAGACATGATCTTCAGTAGTCCCACCTCTCCCCTTTGTGTCCCACTGAACACCCATTGTCCCAGTTCTCCTGCAGCTGTCCCAGTTCTCACTAACCATAGAATTCTACAAAACTTCATTTTTGACAATTCTACTCTGTTTACGCCCTAAAAAACACACACGTCCATAACCAAATGTTTCTTCGACCATGCGATGCTTATACAATCTACCAGAAACGCTTAACTAAATTTATATAATTTTTTAAATTTACCGCTTGTTTAATGTCCCAGTTCTCCCCACTCTCCCCTATGCACCTGTTTAATGCCGTGGGTTTGTAGTATGAAAACCCTGTGCCTGCTCGGATGAGCAGTTTGGGCCTGTTTGATAAGATGCTGCAGCCTCTTCAGATTTGAAAAACATTGTGCTCTTCAATTTGGGGAGGCATAGGATCATTATAGGCTAACCGCGGTATGGACTTACCCTCCGATTCTGAGGAGGGCCTGTTGGGCACTATGATAAGGCAAAACGATGAGCCCTTCCCTATGTTTATGAGGGTAGAGTTACTCGCTTTGGGTCGTTTCTTTTATACTGGAAATACTTAGATGAGGCTTACACCTAGGCCAGGGCCCATCAGCTTACCTCAAACACTTTTTCAGTACACTCGCATATATGTTCATTTTAGGCGCATGAATCATAATTATGTAATTCCAGGATACCTGTTATCTTATATATGGAAAAATAAACGTACGTTATCAGTGAAATACAACTACAAATGCAAAGCTATGCAAACTTTCGCGGTGGTTTTTACTTAAGGGAGTAACCACTAACCAGTATGTGCACAAACGTGGATCGAACGCCGAGAAATAAAATATAAAAACCCCTTGCAGTATAATGGTGTTTTTCTCACAATTCTGCCACCACTACTTAAATCTCGATGGATATCTTTAACTGTTACTCTTGGTTTTATATTGGTGGATGAATATATTTAGTCGTGGAATATAAAATGAATATTTTAAGCAGATATGGCTGCAAACAGTTACCGCTTTCGGTTAGAGATTTGTAGGTTCACGGGGAAATTGAAAAGTCAAAGGGAAGTTCCGAAAGTGAAGGGTGATAGAAAGTAATATCAACTAACAGGTGTAAGGTGTTTGTGAACAGTACAAGTAGCATTCCCTTTACATGCTCAGATCTCACACCATAAAATGAATTGATCCATCGAAACTTCCCGTTTTACACGCTCACAAAACACCCGTCTTCAACTCACTAACACGTGACGGTCCATTCGAGTTAAAACTTTTCGATTCTGCTTCCGAATGCACGAGAACCCACCTATGAACAGATTTAAAAGGAAATAGATCTGTGCCCTGTAGATTCGCTGTTTTCCAGGCGGAGAGTTTACCTTTCTGCAGTCTGGTTGTAACATACTAACTGTGTTTGCTTAAGTTATCTTTCCTTTCCTTGCAGGTGTTCCGCGACTAGCCAAATTCTATATTACGGTACAAAATGGTGCCGTGTCGTTGCCGCAGCACGCCTGACTGCTTTTAAATGGGGTGGTGGACCTCGCTTATAAAAAAACTGTTATCTACTGGGACAAGTTAGCCAAGGAGACGCCCCCGAAGAAAGGCGGGCGGCTCGGTGGCCTTAGAAAGATTTGGGCATCTTTCGCTAAGTGTCATCACTGGATTACAAGGTTTAGGGTGCATTTCTCATTCGTCTGCCAGCCCGTGTCTCGTGTACCATCTAAGTTATTCCCAAAACACTTTCAGAAGTGCAGAAAGACCGAGGCGAACTGCTTGGTTCATCGTCTATTAGCCACGTAATTAGACTCAGGAGCCAGGAAGAAAGATCACCTGGACCGTCCCACGCGTACGGCAAGTGAGCCATACCACCTTCCTTCAGCCCCCAAATCTGCTGGCTGTTCTCAAATCCTCTTCAAAATACTGTTTTTCAATAATTCTGGTCGTTTGGGCCAAAAAAGGCGGAGCAATTGGACATTCGGACACGGGAAGGAAAAACATTCTAATTACATTTGAATTAAATCCACCCCGATGCATACGAAATTAAATGATTGTTTGTCTAAGTTATATACTCTGCGCACTACACCGTTATCATCGTACACATTTGTTGAAACTGTTGTCTGTGATGGTTGGCGCTGAGTGAATTGTATTATAAGTTGTTGCAAGTGTTGTGTGACTTGTCGCGAATGGTGGAAGTCCGTTTTGGTTGGTGGTGGAGCAATGGTTACTGCTTATGACATTAAACCGAGCGATAGGCACCACGATTTAAGACCCTTATGGGTCTTTTGTGCCGATCGCGCCCGTTGAATGTTAAAGTTATGTATGCTGAGAGATCAAATAAATACATACATACGTACATACAACCGTTGGTCGCGGACAGGAATCGTGGTTGACCTAGAACGCACTCGGCCGTTACAGCCGTCGGTCAGACAGCTGCAGCAATTATGGCAGGGCCGCACCTGGGGACAACAGTACGTACAGAACCACCGAATACCTGCTCAACAATGCACACTCCCATGCATCCATTTCTCAGCAATACCGAGAAGCTCTACTTGAGAAACATGGCTCTGCGTCCCTCCGCACAACCATTCTAAATAAAACGGGAGTTGGCATGGCCTTTGTGCATAATACAGACGCTTTACCTCATATTGGACCGTTCACCTGCAAGCAAGCTCATCCCTTAGGACAGTCCAATGTATTTTTCTTCCAGCGGTCTTCCGGGTTCAGCAGCTCCTTTGTCACGAGTATTTCTTTATTATTTATTAAGTCCGTTTCACCTGCGCTTGCGTTGAGCAGCCGTTCTGGCTGTATTGCATTAAGCCAGTTTATCCCCACCCAGTTGTTGCGCAACAATGCAATGTTTAAGCTCTTTTACGTGCTGTTGACTTCCTCGCGATAGCAATGTCCGTTATACAATGTCGGCCTGGCAACAGCGTTCCTTCGTACGTATTAGCCACCTTTATTGTGAAGGCTTACGCCCGGAGGCCGCAGCTTCCTGACCTAGTTCACTGGGGCAATCAGTGACGACCAAATTGTTGACCGAGAAACCGCGCCACGAATCTCGCGTGACCTTTCAATCTGCCAGCCTCACCGCTCCGCCAAACAGGCCTCCCGAGAGGCTGGAATATTCCGTCGCAGCCCCCGGCTCTGCTCTGGTCTTGACGTCACACCACAGGCCCGCAAACCAGAGCGTACGATGATAGACTGTTGCAGCAAATAATTACCCAACTGAGGCTCAGCAACATTCCTCTACTGAGACGCCAAAATTCGGTGTGAGTAGTTGCTCCCGATTAGAGCCCCACTGGGCGCGGGTGCTGGCGCCGCTTCTGCTCCGCGTCGCTGCTGCGCCGGCGCCGTCAGCTGATCAGTCGTGTTACCAGTGCCGCGCCAGTCCCGTGCCGTGTCGGGTAATAGCACGGTATACGTCCACGGACTATCGAAAAGGGGCGGGGCGGTGGCCGCGACGCCAAGGAAGTGGGTGTGGCGGCTACCAACTGTAAGAGGTCTGTGCAGGTGCACTGTTGGGTGTTGGAGAGCCAGTGTTCAGTGATAGTGCAGTAGTGCTGGAGGTGGTGCGTGCCCGTCGGCGCCACGGCTGTGGCGACACACCAGTGTTGACAGACGGCGGCGCGCGGCATTGCGCCAGACTGCGCTGCTATCGCGTCCAACGGGCGCCCCGCCCGTGCCACAGCGCCGCGCTACCCCGTCTGTGGAAGGGCGGCAGGTGCATCCGCGTCACCTGATCGGGCGCCCAGGTCGGAGCCAAGCCGAACGCCGGTCACTCCAGTCAGGCCTCTGTAGACGATCGCCATCGTACACTCCCACGGTACCGGCGGGCGTCCCAGTCGCACGTGCTCGATGATCCCGATCTTGGAAAGCGGATCATTGACGTGAAGGTGTTTGTGAACGCCAGCGTGACGCCCGTGCCGCAGTCGCCATGGAGGCGCCGCCGGTGTCGTCGCCTTCCGACGAGGACATTCTCGGCGCTGTCAACCTCATGATTATAGGCGAGGGCGCCGTCGGCAAGACTTGCATGCTGCAGACGTACTGCGGCGACGCCGCCGACACCGCCGTCAAGTCAGCCACCATCGGGGTAGACGTGAGCACGCGGGTGGCGGTGGTGCGCGGCCTGCCGGCCAAACTGCAGTTCTACGACACGGCCGGATCGGAGAGGTTTCGCTCCCTCATCAGGCAACAGTACACGCGCGCACACGGCCTGCTGCTGGTCTTCGACTTCACGCAGCGTGATACCTTCGTGCGGTTTGGAGGGCTGGTTGAAGGAGGTCCGCGCGGCGACGCGTCAGCAGCCGGTGCTGATGTTGGCCGGGAATAAGGTGGAGCTGGCAGAGAGGCGAGCTGTCTCAGTGCAGGAGGCCGACGCGTTCGCGCGGCAGCACGGCATCGCCTTCCGCACGCTCAGCGCCTTCAACGAAGCTCAGGTAACTCTTATTTAGTAATTTCACTGTATCTGGTTCCTCCACCTGAAATGGGTTGTTCATGAACCATCTTCATACGTACCGGACGAAGGCCACAGTAAAACAAGGTGATATGAGCACAATGACGGGTCTAGAACTTAATTTGGGGGAGGCTAGATGGCTCGAGCCTCCCCCGCCATTACCTCGGAACAGCCTCCGGCTATGCATTTGCCATAGGCTCTCTGAAATTTCGAAAGACTTGAATCCCTTATCCCCCCTTGTATCCGCCACTGTTTCAGCATTACCTATGAAATTACGAACGGTCATCTTCTCTCAAAAGATGAGTGGTTATGACTGTCAACTTTATTGGAAATGACTAGCTGGTTAAAGCGAATGTGGCACCTTGGTCGAATCCTGGAATTTAGTGAAATTAGGCGTACTTTCAGCCAAAAATAATGAAACCACTCATGATTTCCCTGAAAAATGTTCAATATATTTTATTTTTGTTATTCTTATATATTTTGTTTTTTTTTAAATACTCCTCTAGGAAAATAAATAAATATCTGTCTGTGGATGATGTCACGATCTGGGAACCACTACCACACTTAAGATGCTTCAAGGGCTTCGATTGGCTGATGTTCATCGTCATGCCAGCATATGTCGTCACACCAGCAGCTCACAACAATGGCCGCCCGGCGACGACGGGTTGATGAGGGGTTGGTATCAGGTAGGTTTTAGCCTTTTTCTACGGACATATCGAGTTCCAAGACAAATGATATATGGAGTACCGGGTTTTCCGACTTGCTTTACAACTTGGCTATCTCAGTTAAAATCACGTTATGAAGGTGCCACATTCCCTTTAAACACGATAGCTAAAACGCGATCGCCATGGTTATTTCTTGGGTGCTGCAACGAAAGATGAGATGATTGGAAAAGTTTCACTTCACACATTCTGATCATGCCCAATGGCTAAAAATGCCACGTTATGAGGGCGGAGTGTACTCACTATATACCTACATGTATATTATGTACTGGGTCATGCATATTTTCGATATGTGTATGACGCAATAAATATATAGAAATAAGTGATATATAGTGTCGGGTTGTTCTTCGGGCTCTTTGGCTGAGTGCGTTTGCAAATAAGTATATATCATTTATTTCGATATGTTTACTGGGTCATACATATATCGAAATCAGCAACAACTTGTGGTGCAGAAAGCCATCCCAGGACATCTTGACATCAGAAATATGATCGAACTTTTTTCTTTCAGAGGTGGCACGAGCACCGAAGTTGAAAACCTCAGGTCATGTTTGTCAACTGGTTTCGCTGGTTTAAGCGCTCTCCTGATATCCATGTGTTATGAGTAATGTTGGGGTGCGTCTAGGTAAGGGCGATGAACTTCCCGAAAAGCCGCTATTTTCTTCTCATTATGGTTAACTCGGGCTGATTTAAAAATCAACTCCAAGCAATATATATTTCCTAAAGCAGCCTTCGGTGAACTCTAGCGCTTTTCCGGGGATAGATAAGATGTTTACTGTGAGAAACGCTTAGCTTGTAAATTGGTTCCCAGCTTACAGTATTAGCCTGAAGCTTGACATTATGATCACTTTTATATTTTCAACTGAGGTCGTGACTGTAGGTTATTAAAGGTATTCTGATGGGGATGTTTATTCATATCTCTTCGAAGGTGACCGGGCTCAATGAGACGTCGAAGTAGAGTTAAGATATCCATCAAATGCTCGAAGTTTTCATTTGAAGAACATTAAGCTCAAGAGATCTGTGCAGGGATGTGAACTTTTTTTAAGGTCTGAGGTGATCAACTTTGCAATTATGTTGGTAACCACTATACCAAAGCGTAATACTATAGTTTAAGGGGTATTTTAGCCCCTTATAGGCCTGTTCAAATGCATAAACCAACTTAAAGTTATTAAAACGACTAATACGAAATTTTAAAGGGAATTTTACACCACTTCGGCGTTTCACTAAGAGTGCCCCGGGCACCTTCAAAACATTTAAGTCGACACTCATGGGCCTGTGGAAAGGCTGTAAACTAATCATGCTGCACTATCGTTTTTAAATGGAAGCAAAGTTTTTTTCCTCTACAGACCTAGTGTAAACCCCTTCTTTTCACAAATTTCTCCGGCGTTTGGGAGGGCCAAAAGATAGTTTCGCACCCCTCCAGAGCTTTGGGGTTCATGGCCGGAATGGTCCCACTGCGTCCGCCAATGGCCCAAGATAACAACCAATTGAAGTGTAAAGAGGGGGCTAAGCCCCAGTCATTGTCTGGTTTTAGAGGCAAATCAAAAGCGGTTGAAATTCCCACCCAGTCGTCCAAAATTACAGAGCTGGTAAATATACGATGAAATACTAGGCTGAAGCATTTGCTATAGCTTTAGTACCCGTTCTGACCATATTGCATTACGACATTGGCGTGAACGCGATCCTCTTCGATGATATATTTAATGTATTTTAGCTTTTCTTCAGACAAATAGCTCGGTTCATCATCAAATTCATCACGATTTTCCGAAATTCATCACGAAATTCATCATATAGGCCTATAACGTTATTAAATTCCAGCTACAAAATAGTTGCCTCAGCACTTACGAACCGACTAAAGGGGGGGTACTACCGGAGGTGATAGGGTTTGAACAAACAGGGTTTATGAGGGGAAGATGTATTTTTGAGAACACTAGGCTCACGTATGATCTAATAACGCAACTGAAAATTGAAAAAAACACTAGTTTATTCCTTAGTCTGGATATTAAGGAAGCTTTTAACTCCGTTAGCTGGGACTTATCACGGAAAGTATTAAGTAATGCAAACTTTCCTCTAGAATTTATTAACTGGTTCGATACCTTACATTTGGGTTCGTTCTCTAGAATCATATACAACGGCCACATCTCCGACAGAATCGACCTTAGGAGATCATGCAGGCAGGGGATCCCATGAGTCCCTATATCTTTTGTTGATAACAGGAGTGCTGATTGAAAATGCTAAGAATACTGGAAATATTACGGGAATCAAGATTAAAGCACGCGAATACAAAATCTCCGCGTACGACGATGACACCCTTTGCCTCTTGGACGGTTCGGTGAACAGTCTCCGGGCTATTTTTCATGATTTGGGCACCTTTGCCAAGTTCTCGGGCCTGAGCCCAAACGTCAGGAAGATGCAAGCCTTCCGGGCGGGTGCCAACAGTTCGGAGAAACGGCCAATATGCATGGACCTGGCATTGAAATGGTCGTCAAAGATAAAAGTGCTTGGTATCGTTTTTTCAAACAATGATGGCGGACATGTATTCCGAAAATTTTGCGGATAAAATTATTAAGGCACACAATCTTCTTAGCAGTTAGAATAAGAGATCTCTGTCTCTTCTTGGAAAAATAACGGTGATAAAAGCGTTAATCCTTCCCATGTTTACGCAGTTATTTACTGCTTTGCCCAGCCCTTCCATAAGCTGGATAAAACAGTTCAAAACAATACTTTTTAACTTCATCTGGAATGGTAGAGTTGATAGAATCAAAAGAGCTAGTCTGTATCAGTCTATTCTTGGTGGAGGTTTGTCTATGGTGGACGTTGAACTTTATATCACATCACTTAAAATAAGTTGGGTAAGACGTGAATTAACGAGTGGACACGACTGGGGTAATCGTTTTCGTGATGCTATAGCCCAAGGGAGATGTTTGTGGGAAAGAAATGCGCAGTCATTATCCAAATTGGTCTGTAAAACAAACAATCAATTTTGGATGGACGTGTTTACTGCTCTGACAAGGTTTGATAAACATTTTTTGTCGATCCCAGAAAATACAGGAAGCCAAAACCTGTGGTACTCGAACTTTACCAAATTCAAAGACTTCGAGGTTTCTTTATGGAATAGTCGTGGGCTGCGTTACGTAAATGATCTGCTGAAAAACACGACAAAATTATGAGTTTTATTCAAGCAAAGCAAGTCTTTGGTATATGTGGCATGCACTTGGATTATATTGGGCTAATTAAAAGTCTTCCAGTAGAATGGCGAAGGAGAACTACAAAATCAAAAGAATCAAAATAAAAGAAACAAAGAAAAGAAACACCAATTATTAGCCCCAGTATTCAAGCCATTCTTAGCTTTAAGAAAGGCAGTAAGCATATTTATAATACATTAACGAACGGCGCGTCCAAAGACGTAAAAATACATGGGAAGCCTTGGGAAGCGATATTTGATGACATTGAATATGATGGGATTATAGCTGATAGGTGACTGTGATCTTTTCGAATTCGTCTGAGTGTGGCAAATAACTGTTACCTGGGCATTGTTTCTGTGGTTAGAGGGCCGGAGGCTTTATGCATTGTTGAAGTGATGCATTGTGAACTGGTGCCCTCACAGTTTTTGCCGAACTGTGTTGAATGCTCAGGGTGGCTTTACTGCTTTCGAGATGGCTGGAGGGCCCACCGCGTGCTTTATGGCTTTTTTAGATGCTTTTCACTAGGCACTCAAAGTGTAGTCGATCGGTTGCCACGTAATTAACGGCCTCAAGTGTTCCGATGTCGCCTAAACATTAGGTAGGGAAGCATCTTAGTTTTATGCATTCGCCTCTGTAACTTAGCTAGTATTCTATGGGTTCTTCATGTTTATTTCTGCCTTGGTTTTTCTGGTGAATTTGTCCCGAAACAGTATAACCTGTTGCTTCTCGACTCGACTCGTTTATTTGCCTTGTAATTCCTGAAAAATGATAGCTAGAAAAATGACTTACGATAGGGTGAAGACTCACCTAGCTAGGCGTGTATGGCATATGTAACAGGAGTGCTTATTGAAATACAACCTGAAAACCTGAAAAAATCATCACGATTTTAGTTGGCTTCCAGCCGCCAAGTGTATCTGCGGGTCTGGTCCAGCGATATTCCCTAAATCCAGCGGAGGCGAGGGTGGCAGGCATAATTTTGCTAAAAAGACCATGAAATAGCCAAATTCGCTAAGAAATAAAGCTAATAGATTTCGGAGTGCTGAGGCGAGGAGCATGATTATAAGTTGATAGGATGTTTACTGGCCTGCCTCCTCGAGTCCTGGATGTGAAACGGATATAATACACTGGGATTGTATATTCGGGCACAGCTCTTCATCAGAATCAGGTAGTTAAAGGATAGGTAAAATCACAAATTCTTGGTCATAGTGTAGCAAGACCTCCCATTCGAGGAAGGTCATTCAACAGTCTATAAAAAAGTTATTGCAACCTTGAGCGGGTATGGAATGGAAGAGTAGGGGAGCTTTAGGAGGTAAGTACTTTGCTTCTTTTGGCCAAGAAATCTGGCAACCTCACCTCAACCTTTTGTCGTAGAGGGCGTTGAAACAATCCCAGTGCCTCAATTATGAATCAGCCGGGCGGGTGCTTTCCAATCCATGTTAAAGCTTGTCCTCCCTCGATGCTAAGCCTTCCGCTGATGTTAAACAATTATTTCTAGTTATTTGTTTCAGTCACTACTAAGGTCACTGTGCAGTGTGCATCCACACTGGAACTTGAAACCGAGGCTATCTCGGCAAAAAATGGGCTGAATTTACTGAAAGTTTGCAGGTATAAGTAGAATATAGGCTGTAAACCATACATATTTTTATATTATGATTCCATTGTTCTGCGAATGCGCAGTCTATACCACAAAAACGTGTTTTGCTGAGTATATGCGTGAGTATATTTCGTAATGACATGACCAGAGTACGAACATGGTGCAGTGTGCAGAGGAATGCTCAGCTAACAAAGCATAGTGTTCCACGTGCGAGTGAATAGATTCGTTATGAGACAAATGATAATTATGTCTCAGACAATGGGTTGTTGTAACTATAATACTACTGCAACGACTCGCCTGCTAATCCAACTGTTTGTCGAACGTATGCGCATGCATACATTGTCATCGGCTTCTCCTGCGCCGGAGCGTCACCTGCTGAGACCGCAGGCCGAGGTTAATCCATCCTGTGCTGTTCTTAGAACTAGCATTCCCAACTTCCCTGGTTAAGCCCTTAATTTTTTCGTTGTTGCAAAATTTGAAACACAGCAAAGATAAATGCGGACTTTCATCTTATTAATTAACAATCTTTTATAGTTTCATATCACAAATTGTGTATCTTGTTTTTAACAGGCTTTCAGTATTCACGCTATGTTCTTTAGTTGGTATTCAAGCCAACTAATACAATGGAAGATTTAAATCACATACACTTCGGGTCAATAATAATTTTCCCCGAAAACATGCATCAAACTGCATTGAAAATATTTGCACGCTCGGCTCCGGAGGTCAAAATAGCAGGGCAAAACACCAATGGAATGTTATTTTGCGTGCACCGAACAATTTTCTGGCGCATTGTATGTGCTGCACTCTGTCTATGCCGCACAAACATGTTGCAATGTCACGTATGAGTGCTGTCTGTGTCATATGAGGAACTTCACACCCGTTGGGCCGGCGAATAGAACATTGTTTTGCTAATACGTTTGATGTCACACGATTATGAAGTTAAGCAACAGTTTCAAGGGAAACCAGTCTGACAACAGTTTCAAGGGAAACCAGTCTGTTTTTAACCGCCCGAGCAAAGCCTTTCCGAGGGAACTAAAAAATACCTCCATCGTCTGACGAAATCGAGATTCCGCCCTGTCGGCTGCATCAGTGTACGGCGGATACGTTCACTAGCATTCCGCCGGGCGGTGGGGATCACGGGATCGGTTTGGTCGGGCCGTTGCGCTGCGGCCAGCTTTTTTCCAGACGTGAGAAAGCCCGTGTTTCCGGCGGCGGGCGGACACGTGCTGGAGCCCGTTCCAGCCGGGCGGCGCGGGTGACAGGCACACGCGGCCCAGCCGGTGAAATCGGCCCGCGTGGCCGCCGTCTCAGTGCCAACTGTGCCGTCGCACATACCAGCCGGCGAAACCGCGATAGCTTTCTTTCAGTCCCTGTCATTGTGTGGGACATTTGGGATGTTTTCTTCTGTTGTCTTTTATACTACCTATACAAAAGGCCGGAAGGTAACAGAGGAAACATGCTGACGCTGCTTTCATGCTGCTGCACAATCTTGCTGCGTTTTTGTGTAACTTTTTTTGACATGTATTTATTGTAAAACATTTGGAACCACATGTGACCTGTGCAACGGCTGCAGCACACCTGCCGGTTATGTGTCTGTAACACCTCTGTCATGTGCAGTGACCATGACTGGTCCGTGTGATATGTCTTACACGGTCAGACCTCCTCTGTCATGTCTTTGTGCAGTTCTGTCGCGTCTCTGCTGCAGCCTGGCTACCTGCCACGTCTGTATGGTTTTGTCGCGCCTCTGTTGCGGTCAGCAGAGGTCAAGAACATGTCAGGTTGGCTACCCACATCCCTTGACGCGACCAACATGGCTACCAAGCGAAATTAACTTTGCATGAACTGAGGATTTAAATGGCTCCCAGAATAACTGTCTTAGTGAGTGAAAAAGTATTCTCAAAAAGTGGAATTATGAAAGTAATTAAATTTACAGTGTTTTGGAGACTAATGAATTACATATAGCACACTCTTAGTACCAAACAGCAAAAGGTTAAGTATATGTGCAGTGATTACAAGTTGTGTGCGCTGTAATACAAGCATGCGTCCATTAGCTGAGCATATTAATCAGTCAAAAATGTTATCAAGTACCTAAATAAAAAATACATGAAATATAATATGTGCTGTCAGAGTCTAGTACCCTTACTACAACTGCTTGCTATGATCAATCATTGCTTAGATCATCATTGCTAAGATAGCAGACAACCACCATTTGACTGTAGCAGTCACCATGCTGAGACTTAAGCTACTTGAAGGATACATTCAATTAACACTCTGTTAAAAGAATACATATAATTCAAATATCTCCAATGCATGCAACTAAATATAGGTACTCAGCCAGAGGACAAGTACCTCTTAATACCACAACCATCATCCAGCAAATTCTAGAAATATTGAAGCAGATCAATAAGCAGCACCACATTCACCTGCTGAATGGAAACTTTGTGGAATCATTACAATTTTGTTAAGTTTGATTTGATAAAATTGACACCAAAACTGCAGGTAGGCACCAAAGAAACCTACCTGCAGTTTACCTGACTTCATGAGCACCAAACAGCATCTAATTTTCTAGGTGCAAAGCCAAAACTTGCAACTCTCATCTCCACAGGTCTACAGTTTTGATATCTCGCATGCACATGATTAAAATGTGTGCTCTTATTGACACCCTCAAATCACACTACTCTCCTGGGCTTTGAGATCTGGCAGAGTTCACTTTGCCCTGCGTTTCTCTGGCTGTGGCATAATATATAAGAATTGGTAGTGGGTTTGCCACTGGCAACAAAACCTCCTATTTTGATTTAGGTCAAAATCTACAGCCTCATAGTAAGATACCCAAACAGCAGCTTCAACAACACGTATATCTGACTGCTTTCTTCTCGCTACTTCCGCGCCAGAAACGCAAAACTTTGTGGTTACCCAAGTGGCTACCTGGTGGTCCCTAATCGTAATTTTCGTTGGCGGCCTGGCTACCAGACCATCTCTAATTCCGCAAAACGAGTCCTCAAGTACAACGTAAGCAGTGGATTTACTATCCTATGCAGAATAATTTCACTATAGATCCTGATATAGATTTTAAATTTTTCTCTTTTATTCAAAATAAATGGTCAAATTCATATAAAATAATGAATATTACCGTTTTCATGTCATCGCAATTTAGAGTACCTTTTTCTCATGGCTTTATATGGGTCAATTTCGTTGCCGATGTGGTTACCTACCCATCTCTAACTCAGCTGTGAAATAACGCGAGTGAGTAAGGATAAATTATTTGTCACTAATTTGCATCGTCTGTCACTAAAGTTATAATGTTACCTAAAATCAGTCAAGGTAGCATTGCATATTATGGATAGTTCTTTTACGTGGCGGTAAGATCGTGGAGAAACTGTTTTGTGCTGGTAAGTGCAATTCTTGATCTCTGTCAAATCTCCGTGATTGGCTACCAAGTTCGGTCCTGAACCTCATTTGGCTACCCACGAGCGTGGGCGAGTTGGCGAGATTCTGACCTCTGGCGGTCAGACCTCCTCTGATACGTCTGTGGGGTTTTGTCGCGCCTCTGCTACAGCCTGACCACCTGTCACACCTTTGTCACGCGTGTGGTTCCTACAGGTGCGGTCGGTGTTCGACGACCTGGCTCACCGCGTTCTGCTGACGCCGCGGCTGTACCGGCCGGACCTGACTGCCGGCGACACCTACACCATGCTGCTGAGGCTGCAGACCGAGGCACACATGCGAGCCGAGGCAGCCGAGCAGCGGCTGGCCGCGATAGAGGACCGGCTGGCCCTGCTGGAGAAGGGGGACGCCACCTCTCGCACCCCCGCCCCGACCGACTGACGCCGGCGGCGGCGACGCGTGGGGTAGAGTGAGGCTGAGGCTGGAGACGTGTCGAGTAGGCTGGCCCCGGGGAGAGCCTGGTGACGTTCACGGACCATAATGGCGCAGACGATGTTGACGGTGTGGCCAAAGAAAGTGGAGGGCACGCTGGTGCTCTGGATGCAGATGGTGCTGTAGGTTATGGTAGTGCTGAAGATGTGGGAGGTGGTGCAGCTTAGACCTACCCCGAGGATGTGGAAATGAACTCGGTGACGGTAGCGCCCAGAATGAAAATGCTGACAAGGATGAACACGGTGCTCAATAGTTGCATGGAATGCGACAAGAGTGAATATATTAGTACTATTTAGACAGAACCTATGGTGTATTGAATCGGAGACAAATGTTCACCAATACTGGTGATGACTTGATGTACTGAAGGAGGAAAATGTTGGTCTGGTCGAGTGACACACTAAACATGAGGATTGATATGTTGGTAAAACAATTTGGAGCTGGGAGAGACAATGCCGTGGCTCTCTGTTCCGAATCTGGGGTTCTGTGGCGGTGCTGTAAATGAACACCTGGATCAGTCGCCTGGCCAAAATTCATGGTAGGCCCACAGCATAGGCTACTCAGGCTACTTGCGGAAAACTCGTATAGCGTAAATGTTTTTCTGCAAGCGAAAAGTCGACTTAAGGTGGACATGGTCCCTGGCACCCCCGCCCCCTTTTGGTTGCGGCGGTAGTCAGGGGAAAGTTGTTGCGATCGGGAAAGCTATAATTTTCCTGGGGATCAGGCCTGGAACCTCAGGTAACACTAGGCAACAGTATGGTTACAAACTTATTTACTTTAATTGTTTCACTGTTTGGTTATCATCGAACCATTTCGCAGTCAGTTACAATGCGAAGGATTGAAGCTCAGACTTCGTCTAGTGGTCTTTGATGCATCCCCCTTACTTGTGTGGCTTCTCAGGACCATAGCATTCAAGCTTTGCGTAGAAGAAAGCTTCTCATATGTGGGTATATGTTCCAAAATGCTGAAGAGACGTAAGAGCATTAATTTTAGTGGTGGCGTAGCGAAAGTGAGGGACAGTAGGGCTAGATTGTGACTCGGTAGAAAAATGGAAAAGTGAGCTTTGGTGGTAATTCACTGCGACTCCCTAAGTCTTGCCAACAGTCCTGTGGGAAAGGTGTGAGTGCTTCCATGTACCGAGAGGGCAGTCAGCTCAATTGGCGGGCCTCTGCAACTTGCTGGGCCCCCTGCAGCTAGCTGGGCCCACGCGTTATGTGATAAGTCTCGTCATGTGCTTCTCGATATTGCGAAACACGTCTTGGTGGTAAGGATAAAGACAAGGATGTTGCATCGAAGCAAGTCAGTTCATGAATGATAATGAGTGGTTTGTAATTCTCGTGAGGAAAGTGCTCGCCCTCTGTCTGTTCTTTGTGACTCAGGGTGAATCAACCAAGTTTTTGGAACGCGGGGTTAGTAAGCTTCACCACAATAGGTGGTAGCACGATTCTGGTGGGAAATGGCTTCTCGTGTTTTTTCATGATGTGTCAATGTTTTTATGCTACCTTGAATGCAGTGAAGCTTTGCTGAATGGGATGTATATGGCCATCAACGTGGCGTTATTATATGGACAGCTCTCGTGAACTTGTTTCTCCAGCTCAGAAACTTATGCGCCCCAAGCGCCTGATTCAGGTTGGCTCATGAAGGAAGCGATCTTTTGGAGATCCAAAGTGAGTTACCCGAACATGTATAGATCCGGATTTTCACCATTCATCAGTGCTTATCCTTAATCGTGGTTTTAGTGGCAATCTCATCAGTTAATGGATATGGCCTTATTTCGGCTGAAAAATAGTTAAGAAGCATAATAATTTGTTGCATTTAATTTCCCTCTGTTAAGAGGTCAAAACATCTACATTGCGTGACGTCATATTGACGTGCGATTAAGTAATGATTTGTGCCAGGTTGAACAGCTTTCATTTGCGCAACAAATAAATACGAGTACAGATTAAACATTTAGCTAAAAGAGGACATCACTTGGAACCGGAGCGTCACTTAACGATTTGGGCTATTTTTCTTGATTTATTAAAACATCTTGCACAGACGTGCGTCGCTTTGCAGGCCTGTAGGATGATCCATTTGACAACGTATGGCGAAAAATTAACATCTGGTCCGGTAGGTCAACGGGTTATGACGTCATATCTCTGCGCACGTTAGGTAATTTTGTTTGTCTAAAATCATGCTGAATAAACATGGTGTAACTCGGCCTCTGGAAGATCTAGATCAAGTTTCTAAATATCCTTCGAATACTCTTGAAACGAAAAATTTTAGTAGGTATTGTCATTCATTCTGAGGTCAGGTCAATACCAAAGTCACCCGAACTCATCAAAGGTCACGGTTTTCGGTATCGTATGTGTCTGCAACTTTTGAACGGAACAAGATGTAGTCTTGAATTTGGTATAATAGTAGTGAGCATGATCCAGGGATTTAAGTAATATGTAAAATAACCTTGAAAGATTATTTGACATTGACCTAAGGTCGAAGTCATCATGTGACCTGAAAAGGTAATGCCGAGTATCATTGGAATCCTTGGTCCAAGACAAACGCGGTGGTGTATTTTATTCTGTCCTAGGTTGAATGGTCCCCGAGTTATAATGGGTTTTCTAAATGGGTTCAAATTTGACACAATTTGGCCCACTGTGACGTCACAGGCCAACGGATGTGGTTCAAACTCGGCCCTAGAGCAGAAGACGGTAAGGCGCATCCATCACTGTTTCACTTGCTTCCGTATTACTTCCGGTTCCCGAGATTTAGCGTCTGACAGAATTAACCCGCGCCCACCGGGGGACCGGAGCCACCTTCACCCCACCGGGGGTCATCGATACCCCCGAAAATATGGGGGCTGTCGCAAAACTGCAAAGTACATTGGAAAGCTCGGGTGAATTCCGTATGGTTTTTCCTGGCATGCTTAAGCGCTCAGGTCAATGGCTTGACCTCCAGAGGTCAAGTTGGGTCACGATAGGGTATTTCCACTGAAATATGCAATGCTTAAGATACCTGGGCATAGCTCTCACGCCATTAGATCTATTGAGGTCTCGTAAAAGGCATTTGATATAAAATTACCAGGGCTTTCTCCGGTACGTGGAATATAATGCCCTCCCGTCAGTGGTTTGACCTCCAGGAGACACCTCTTGACCTTACATGGCCTGAGATCACGGAAGGTCAAAAAGTGACCTTGCCATATATCAAATAAAAGCCAGTGACAAGACATACACGATGACGTTTAATTCAAAGCTCTAGCTTAATTGGTTAAAAGTTATCGTCAAAATAGGCACTGTGTTTTGATCCCTGGTGACCTGTGATGACCTCAGATAAGTAAAAGGAAAAATATCGCCCCTGGAATCCATGAAAGGATAGCCAAGAATACTTTTCTGAGAAATATGAGCATTTGTAATCATGTTTGTGACTTTTCGATCATAAGACGGCTTTTCCCCAAACCTTTTCTATGAGAGAGGTCGCCTCGTGACCTAACCTCAGGTCACCAAATCTAAAGATTCCGGATATACATTTTGCAGCCATGCAGTGTTCATCAAGTGTAGAAAGTTTCAAGTCAATCGGCCTAGAAATGTAGCTATGGTAGAGCTGAGAAGTTGAGGTGAGGTTACCTGGTTTGACCTCGCCTGGTGACATGACCTAGTGTGGTGTTTTTCTGTCATTTGGAAAACCTTGGGCGGCCATCGATGGCCCGCCGGTGGGGCAAGACAGGGGCGTAGCCAGGATTTCGCTCAGGGGGGGCGGCGCCGGGAAAAGGGCCTCTGCGACAGCGCCAAAAGGGCCCTGATGGGTATAAAAGGTCCTGCTTGTTACAGAATCATGTCCTCAGGTGGGCCCTTTGGGCCCTCAGGGGGGAGCGGCTGTTCCTGCTGACCTCCTTGGACACGCCCCTGGGGCAAGAGTTAAGTTAATCGATCGTTTTTTGAGCAACCTCGTTTCCTCCCGTTTCTCAGGTTAAAATATGCATTTGGATCGACGCACAATAATAAGCCAGACGTAATTGTATCAAACTAAAATTTCTAACATCATTTTCCTGCAAAGTTATTGAACCAAGTCTGAAAACTTACTTAAGTAGTCCCAGATAACCTTTCAAATGTCACAGGTCCAAACTTGTAATATGAACCTTGAAACCGGACTAAGACACTACGATTTGGAGAATAGGAAGGTGTTATAAGTTGTATCTACTTAAATAGAGCTATGTTTGTCCAATTCCCGTTTTCCCCATGCATTTCCAATGGCGAGGACATGACTTGTACCTGACCCTAGGTCATTGATATTAGAAGTCCCAGAATATATTTTGTAGTTCTCGGTAGGTATGTACATTATGTGATTTGAGTTTCAGTTGGAAAGATTAACGCTGTTTTTACTTATACTAGGTTAAATATTTTTGGAGTTAAAACCACTTGACCTGCACTGGTAACCTGACCTGAGATCACCCAATTTTAAAACTCAGGGAAAAGTTTCAGCAGGAGTGATCTCAGGCTAGTTCACCAGGCCAGGTCAAGTGATCTCACCTTATATGATTTGTCAGCGCCATATTTACTTATTTTCAAGAAAGCAGCTCTCCCGGCTACTAAATGCGGTGCGTCTCCTCGATGTGTAATGATGGAGAGGAGCTCTGGCACTAAATAAGCCCGATGCTTGCTCCAGCAGCCTTCGTCTACAGCAGTTGCCATTGTTCTATTGTTCGGTTTAGGGGCGGAGTAGCAAGCGACCCCATGAAGGCGTCGCTCTAAACGCACGCACAGTCGCTCCACCCAGCCGATGCATGCACTCTGCCAAGGCCCTGGCTGGACAAGATGTTTCGGTTAGGTAGGTATATTCTGATGTAATTACTCATGATGAGAGAAATGGGGCATTCCACGACAAAACGACCAAAATATATATCAAAATAACACCCTACATCTCAGATTTGGATGAAACTGTCTAAGGGGTTATCTGGGACGCTGATTCTTGCTGTGACATTTTTAACCACATCCCTCCAGCGGTTTCTGAGTTATTGCCTCCGGAAATTTTGCGATATAGTACAAAACCACATTTTTCCAATAGCTATATCTCCAAAGCTAATTATGATATTTGTATAAAACATACATCCCCAGAATTCTTAAGACCTAAATAATAAGATAGTGGAATCAAACTTCAAAATTTATAAAAAAATATATAAGTTTTCTGGTGACCTAGGGTCAGGTCATGTGATTTTATAATGTTGGCACTAAAATTAAATAGTTTTTTTTAGCAAAATTGAGTTTCGGGTATTATGTTCTTATGTGCAAAAAATTGGAGACAGGTTTTTCCTTAAATTTGTTTAATTTTATTTTGAAATTACTACTGCAGGCGCTTTATAGGCAAGCAAGTGCGTAATTTCAATCATCGCTGCCCTTGCAATGTAAACATGGCATGAATTTCTTACAGGCAAAGGACGTAGTACCGATAGAACACATTTGCATAATTTCAAGTGGATTTTATCTATTATATATATATATATATATATATATATATATATATATATATATATATATAGGATAGTAGTATATTTACACTATTCCCGTTTTGCAATAACCCTACTGTCCTGTTCCATCAGGCACTTTTTGAAATCCAGCTCTGCCTTGTGAGCGGCATCACTGTTCTGCTCACATTTCTAAATTCGAAATGTTCAATACACCCATGCATAGAGATGACGAATAAGGCCATAAAATCACACACGTGTCCTAGCGTCTTTGTTCACACGAGACGAGGAAAAGTTACCACCACAGCGCGCGAAAGTCACAAGGGTGCGAGATGGCTGGCGTTGGTATGATTATTGTCTGGAAAATACCTGATGCATATATCATAATGGTGCTCAGAAACCTAAAATTATTATCCAACCATACAGCAGCATTTAAAGACATCCAGCCCTCGGTGCAGCAGCATTTAAAAAAGGCTGAAGTCGTCAGTATCAGGCCAGCCGCTGACCATCCACCGCCAGGCCTGCTAGTGAAGCCACTGCTAACGGTAGAGATATGAGACGAGGGATCTCAGCCAGCCGGCAAGGAAAACAAGGGGACAGTTATGTGTGGCCCCGTCTTCATTTATCCGAGATGCATGAGCATTCTCGGTACCAAGGTCCTCGGCACGCACTATGACGCTGCATAAAGCTAGACGAAATATGGCATGACCCATACGAAAGATGGCGACGCAGAACGGACCATTGAAAAAGGATTTATTTATTGTATTAAAATGTAACATTTATATAAGGCCCTAGGAGTCCTTCCTCTATTTTTTCTATATTTACAGTCAAATAACAGGCATCCAATGAAAATATTAGATTTCATATCCTAACTTTGCGAACGCTGTTCTTCTAGACTGGTACGAACTAAGCCCAAAGTCCCCCTTCTAGAGAAGAACTAAGAAAGAGTGGCAAAATCACACAAGACGTACGGATATAGGATTCATTGGTCCGTTCCCACGATCGGTTCAGAAACAGTTCACACTGAGGTTGTTCTTGCCCTTCAGAAAAGGTTATATGGGGCACTAACTTTGAAAGGAATTCAGCAATTCCACAAGCTTGCTGTCATTGATGGCATAATGCTGAAATTTTTCCAGCATGCCATTTTGTGTTGGTGTGTAATGGATATAAACGATAAGATTCTAACATTTCAGAGAGCTTTTATAACATTACGATGAAGGAGATCGATAATATTCACCTTATATTTATACTAATTACAAACAGATCCTTTTCTGGATTATTTTGTGTGAGATGAACTTATGGCTGGGATTTATTCCTTACACAGCAATGTCTGCTGAATGGGGAAAGGGCTGGAAGTCTGGCTGGTATCTGGCATAGCTTGATTTTGACACTTTTTGCTCCCACGGTGATATAATATCGTGGTATACTTTTGGCTCCATCTACAAAAAGTTTCTGGTGAAAGTGTAAGCTTATTAGTATGTTTTCCTCATTACGGATCCGAAGAAGCATTTTGAATTTGGCACCCTATGTCAATTACATATATACCTTTCTATTGTCCAAATATAAAGCTCCATGCACAATTGTCTTTTCCATTGAGAGTTGCCTACCAGTTAATTTTTTTCTGGCATCAAGGGTATCAAGGGCAAATTCAGAGTGAGCAAAAGTTTGAGTGATTACCCTTTGATCAAAACCCCGACGACACTACACTGCGTTTCGGCAGCACTACATGGTGCAAACCTGGTCGATATGCCCCCCCTTCGACAATGAAGCCTGTATCCGCCCATGACTAACTTAACGCGAGCCCATCTGCGGGAAGGGGGGGTATTTCATGCGCCATTCCCCGCCACCGTATCTCACTTCCTGGAAAGGTAAAACAAAATTGCGGACGGCGTCAGAAAGCACTGACGAGACAAAGAGAAATAATCGGGTTATTTGTTGTCAAGTCAATATTGTAGTCACAAGAGATAAAGAATACTGCATAGGCTTAAGTCAGAGCATTGTAGATTGTTCCCTATATATTTTATTGAGCAGAGGAAGAGAACATATATAGGCATCGTTGGAGTCCTCTTATCTTGGGAAATCGAATTATATATATATAATGGAAAACTGACCTAACCTCAAGCTAGGTCAGGATCACATTATGACCTGTTATAGTCATGGTACATAGCAATGGACCCCCGTGACAAGATAAGCAAAATGAATGCAAAATGGAAAATCTATCTCAATGCGGTGGCAATTTATTGGCAAATTAATCGCTGTATGCTCATGTGTCCTCACATGACCTTTGAATGTTCAGATGCTAAAAAACTCAAATCAATTGCTGAACAAAAAATTAAACCTATCTTAGGTTAAAAACTTAAAAATTTCTAGATAGCAGACTTCTAGACGACCCCAACGACCTCATCATATTATTATTGTTTGGAACTTATCAGTTGCCAGATGCTCCTTTGGCGTCGCTTAAAACTCGTGATTTTTGGTTTTGAGGTTGGGTCGCTTGATTTTGAATTGCTCTTTGACGTGACATGATCTGACTTAAAAATTTGGTTCAGGTGTGTGAAACAAATTGGGTATAAGTTACTGTAGGCTGTGTTGTTCTGCGTTTCTTCGTTTTTGCGTTACGCGGGAAAACCTGCAAAGGGGAAAATTTCGTCCCCAGTGGGGCACATGTTGAAACATACGAAACCTTACGGATGGAGTTATGATATGAGTTATTGTATTCTTTGAAGGTCGTCTCTGAAAATTTAGTTCCCATAACATTCCTATCGAGGGCTGCTAGTACGGATATCATGCAATGCTTGGGCACATTTCGCTTGCATCACTAATTTTAAAATCTTATAAATCAACTTTGAGAAAATACCTGTTTCCAATTTTTTCACAGCGGAATTCCAACATCCCAAATTTAACTTTCCAAAGATAAAATATTCGACTTTCAGTGCCATCTTTATAAAATCACGTGACCTGACCCTAGGTCACCGGTAAGAATATATAACTTTTTAAAAATTTTGAATTTAGTCGCTGAAAAATTTTTCTTGGGGTCTTCACCATTCCAAGCATCTATAATTTTATATAGTTATCATATCTAGTCTCGAAGATGTGGCCATTCGAAAAGTAAGGTTTTTCGTGGGGCCCAAAAATTGCCTGAAGCTATAACCCACAAACCACTGGACGGACGAAGCTAAAAATGTCACAGCGTTAATCTACGCACTGGGCAACCCCTGTGTTAAACTTTCATCAAAATCTGAGATGTAGGGTGTTATCGCTTGTTCGATTTGTCGTGGAACGCCCCAAATACATCTATTGATAATCATTATATTCGTATACAGTTACGGATATAAGCGGGATAGTTGGCTTAGTCCGTTTTCACTTTCACCCATGGTCCGCACTTATTAGCCCCCACGTGGCGAGCTCGTGATGTGACGCCCAACAGCCGTCACGCTATCGCTAGTCAGCGTCACGCGTCAGCGTTACGCCTGCCCCGCGTGTGCCGCGACCGGCGCCCACCGAGGCGGCCAGCCCGTGGCCCCTGAGCGGTGAAACATACCGGCGCGTCGTCTAGAGCCCCCGCCCCCTGTAATCGATACTACATAGTGGTGCTAGTTGTCATGAGCGGCTTGTTCCAAAAACCCAGGCTCTTTTGTCCCGTTCTTGAGCGCACAGTGAATATTTTAGGTTATGCATGTACTTGAGAAGTACAATATATGCAGCTATATGAGTGTGAAGGTAGATGCAAATGTTTTTATGAGGAGTTGCTAAGAATAGAAACAAGCTTTAGATAGCTGGTGCATCATCAACATCCTTGCCACCTATCAGAAATCATTAGCGATACACACCGCTGAGACGGGACCCCATGATGCGGGTGGGATGTGGCTGCTACCACGAGGCCCTGCGCAGGGACGGATCCAGGATTTGGTAAGTGGGGGATGAGCCTCGGGGCGACTAATTACCACCTTGGGGACAGCTTTTAAGGGTAGATCCAGTCGATTGGTACGGCTAAAAATGTTTTATTAAAACAAATAATAAGGATTTTATAAAGTCAGTTTCCTTAGAGCTTAAGTCTGGCCCCTTAACACCATTTACCGTTTTTCACGGTAGCGTAGTTTTTTTAGATAGGGAAGCGGGCGGGTACCCGCCCCCCGTCAATGCGAAGGTTGCCCAGATCCCTGTCAATGTGCATGCAGTATATCACATCACGTATATAGCGTTCTGGCATATACCACTTGGTCTAAGATATAGCGAAACTAGTATAATCATATAATTGAAAAAATGACCCATAAGCCGTTCATGGGCTAGATGGAATTTTCATTCAAACGTCACCTTATGCAGAATCGATTTGCTAAGTCGGGAAGCGTAAAAGCGCTATCTGCTTTGGTTTAGTTGCAGTACGAGAAAAACTGTAAGGGGGCTAATCTTCTTCCCTCCGCCCCCATTATCTTAAAGAGTTAAGGCGACTAACACGCACAGTAGAGAGGACGTCCTAAAATTCCCCTAACAACCTTTTTTAAAGTAGCCGGTAATCATTTTGTGGCACGGAAACGTTACATACCTACTAAGTTACAACTGAGGAAATTATAAGCCTTGATTGACGAAATATTGAAATTCGGTCGGCGATTATTTTACTTAGGTTTTCGAGGTCAGGCCTACATTTTGAAATCGCTTTAACCCGAAACCCCCGCGAATTCGATATAAAAACGCGCCAGCGCCCCAAATTAGACCTTTTTTACATAAATTTTACACATTTCGCCAAATAAAAATAAAATCGGTTGAAAACTTTCGAAAATAACAAAAATGTGACGCACTACAGGCGATTTTTGTACCAAAATCGCACAATGTTTAAAGAGCTGCTGAAGCTACAGTTCGAACCGATTCCAATTTTCTGCATCAACCGATAGGCATTATTGTGGTCTTCAAAATGGCCATCCGGATTTCAAAATTTTGGTTTGAAAAAATTTTAAAAATTTTTTTTGGAAAAAGTTACAAAATTTCACAATTTCAAGATTTTCAAAACCGAATTTATTTGGTAAAACACCAACAGTGCATATGCAGACAAATTTGAGTCTCTAGCTTATAACTTAGCCAGAGCTGCGAAAGCCAGCGACCACGCCTGATTTTAGGCTGATCAATACTGTCTTTATTTAGTGAATCATAGACCCAGGAACCCAGGATGACCTCGACACGCTACACTACTTTATAGTGTTCCTGAGACAAAACAGGTCCAAAACATGTGTCATTGCAAAAGTATAACTTAAAAAGTGACCTCGAGACCTACCTGACCCCGGCTGCAAGTGAGACCAGAGTATTCAGATATGATCCGAACATCATAGCGAATTCGCATCAAAAGCCAAAAACATGTACGCATGACCACATTGATAAAAATAGGGACCTTAGGACCCCATCTGACCGACCCGGTCATGCCACCACCCTAACGGTCTCAAAGCACCTCCATTCAAGTGAAGGCTTTCATGAAGTATGAAGCCCATAGCTCCATTGCCTGATCTCCGAGCATGCAACCTCAAAACCACGCTTACAGCTGACCTCAGTTTGACCTACCTGACCCAAACTTTAAATTAAGTACATGTTTTAGTTTTTCGTGATGAGATCTTCGATTGGCGTTAATTTTCAAACACCATTAGTCGGGAGATAACAGGGAAAATTACACCCCAGCCCCGCGCGTTCGGCTGGAGACCCCAGCGCCGCGCGGGTTAATCGTACGCTCGCGCCAGTTCATCTGCGTTATAGACCGAGTGGTGACGCCATAACGTAAGATAGTCGGGATTATAGGTCGCCTCACATGAAGGCTAGGTCTTAAAGTCATTTTAAAAACTCACAAGTCAGTTGACCCAAACGTGCCTCCAGTCACATGACGTCACGCAGTACGACATGTTATGTTATGACGTCATAATTAATACCCGCCCTGGTGGGCCTCCGAGCCACCTTCGCCCCGGTGAGGAGTTTCAAACTCCCCCCTTGATCTCAGCTCCTATGCGGGATAGCAAAAAATGCAAAGGCTGGTGGATGGCTTACAGAAATCAATGAGGAAAGTATTTTTGGGCCCAGGTCAATATTGAGTTTAAGTTTCATCAAGTCAAATCAAGACAAGTTTTTTTTACTCATTCCGTTAGATTGTTAGTCTTTTCCAAACGGACACCCAAAACGAGATTCGTACCCCTCCGAGATCACAAAAGATAGAGGCCTAGAACATCCCAAGAACCAAACAGAAACAAATTAGCAGACATGCAGGCATACAAGCACCAAGCGCAAATTACAAGCAAGCCAGCAGGAAATCAATAGCAAGTTAAATCAGATGAGAGGTTAGAGAAGAGTTTCTGGGCTCTAGCGTCTAACAGAGTCGAGTTAGAATTAATCCTCACCCCGGTGGGTGTGTTTGAACACCCCTCCCTCGGGGTTTCTGGCGGCAAGAAAAACTTGGCACGCCTTATCCCTGGTTAATTCCACAACTTTACTCAAAATTTTAGGGTTCAGTCATCTCAGGTCAGGTCACCAGTGCAGGTCAAGCGATCTCACCTCCAAGTTGTTTTAAGGTGTCATAAGTAAGAAATGGGTGAATCTATCGGATTGAAACTGAAGCCACGTAATAGGCCCACCGAGGGCTACAAGACCTGTACTGGTATTTTTATATCGATGACCTAGGGTCAGATACAGATACCTCTCCACTGGAAATGCATGGGGAAAATAGGAATTGGGCTGTATTTATGTAGATATAGCTGAGAATACTTTCGCATTCTCTAAATCGTAGTATCCTGGGCCCCTTTCTAGGTTCATGCTCCAATCTTGACCTGTGACCTCTGAGAGGTCATCTGGTGTTACTATAGTACCTGCTTATAAGCAGGCTTTTAGACTTAAGCCAATAACTTTGCTGGAAATGAATGTATAGCTTTTATTTTGATACCATTACGTTTGGATTGTTATTGCAAGTCGATTTATTTGCATATTGACCATGCGAGATCAGATAGTGACCTTGACTTGACCTCAGGTCAGGTCATTCTTATTTTTTGACCTAGTATAATCATATCATACCTCATTCAATTTTCCGTAACGAGAGGAAGCGAACGGTGTCTAAAAAAATATTCTAATCCAATTCTGTCAGACGCTAAAGCCCAAAACCTCTACTCTAACATGCAGCTTCTTTGACCTGTCATGACCTCAATATTTATATGAGCCAAAAAGTGACCAATGTAGTTACATCATAAATTTGTATGGGCTATCCACTAGAGTTTGTTTTTTTCGCTATCCCGCATAGAAACCTAGTTCAAGGGGGGATTTTGAACCCCCTCCCCAACAGGGCGAAGGTGGCTCGGATGCCCACCGGGGGCGGATGTTAATGTTTAGGGATCATTCGCTGCTTTCGTTACGGCGAATCGGATGATGTGTGATATCACTATACTAGGTCAAAATCGCTACCATTCTTATGTTATCTCCAAAAAAAACCCGAGGGGGCGGGTACCCGGCTCCCGTCATTGCGCGTGTTAGATGTAGACAAGAAGCGTTGAATAGCAGCCAAGTAGCGTAGGCTTTTAGACTCGAGCTGATAACTTTGAAAGTAATGGTGCTAAGGCCATTTAATGATTGTGTTCGTATTATCCTTTTTAGTCTGACATACAAAGTCATCATGCTAGGTCAGACGGCGTCATTTTCCTGACCTTAAGTCAGTTATTTTTGCATGTTAACGTAATATGGCTATATGTATAATTATATGCCTCAAACTATTTGCCGTGATAAGAGAAATTTAGCAATAACTTGAATTATATCAAAATACACTTTAGCTGTCATCCTAAATCTCGATAATAGCTGTCATCCTAAATATCAAACATTAAAACTGCCGCCAATTCGTAACAGACAGCATTATGTAGAACAAATGCAACGCAGGCGACAATGCTCACCTTTTGGATAACGCCCTCCCCCCAATTAGCGAGCCACAGCTCCACCTCTGGCGCATATGTATGTTCAAAATTTTCTGGGAATACACGCTATTTATTTTTAAGAAAAGTCACAATATTTGAAGAGCCCATCTTAAACTGTTTTGGAGATACTATGGAAAAACCTGAGGGGTGGGCAAAATCTGCCCCGTTGGAAATAGAGTTAAGAAACCTGGACATAGCTATCAAGTCATTAGAGCTATTGGAATTTAGTAATGTGCATTTGATAGGATAATATGCATTTGATAGTTGTTTGACATCTAGAGACCTCTGACCTAACATGACCTGAGGTCGCTAAAGGTCAGAAAGTGACCTTGCAGTACATCACATGAAAGCCAGTGACAAGACGTGCACGATGACGTTTAATTCAGCTCTGTACCTTGATACAATAAAAATTTGACGTCAAAATACTGTGTTTGACCTCTGGTGACCTATGATGACCTCAGATAGGCTAAAGGGAAAATATTTCCCCTGGAATCCGTGAAAGGGTGTCCAAGAATGCTTTTCGGAGCGATATGAGTATCTGCAAGCATTTTTGTGACTTTTAGATCATAAGACAGCTTTTCCCCGTGCTTTTTCTATGGGAGAGGTCATTCTCCAGAGCCTACAAGGGTCAAGTGCAGAAAATTTCAAACCAATCGGCTTAGAAGTGTAGCTATGGTAGAGCTCAAACGTTGAAGTGAGGTCATCTTGGTTGACTTCGCCTGGTGACCTGGCCTAGTGTGACCCGGGGTGGGTAAAACGTTTCAAGGATGGTGGGAAAATTATGAGGAGAGAGGTAGCTCCTAAACTGAGGTTGAATCACTTCGTTTTTCTGTTATTTTGAAGAAAAAAACCTTAGGGGGCCATAAATGGCACACCGGTGGGGCAAGGGATCCTACACCCTACAATGTTGTCCATAACCTTTTTCATTCTCTGACCTGTCATGGATAGGCGGATCCAGGGGCAATTGGAGAATATGCCCCTCCCCATCGACACTCAGCGCCTGAAGGGTCAATGGCGCCCCCTGAAATATGCCCCCTCCCAGGATGCGAGTATCGGCGGCCCTGTGATAGGCCTTGACACCCGTCCGATAGGTATTGCCGCCTAAAAGTGGCAACCCCTGGTCTGGATGGCGCCCCCGCCCCAAAAATGTCCGTTCCGGATCGACAATTCTGGATCCCCATGCTATCACACTGAAATAAAATTAAGGAAGAAAACAAGACTTAAAAAAATTCAACTGCCTAAAATGATGTTTTTTTCTGGTCGTAGGTCAGGCACAGGCGCACACCCAGGATTTTCGTTTGGGGGGCCGGGCTGACGGAGGGGAGGGGTGGCAGCCTGATGGGGGCAGTGACGGATCTAGGATTTCGTTAAGGGGGCAGGCTCGGGGGGCGCCGAACCTGGGGGGACGCCGAACCTCAGGGGAGCCAATTTGCCACCTAAAAGGCGGCCAGTGTCAAAGAAAAAACGCGTTTAAAAAACGTATTTGCAAATGCTTATTTTCATGAAAGCTACCTTTTAGTAAAGAAATGTTCACGTTTACCATCAAACATATTTCGGGCCAGCTAACGACTAGTACCTTGGTAGAAAATGCTGAAAGCACCCACTGACACTAACTGAAGCACGATGAGCAAAGAATACAGTTATCTTCGGTCCTGGTGAAAACTGAGGTGTCGTATCCACCACATCCACTTATCACAGTTGTCTTGGCTAACGGCTCCTTACTGAAATCCCCGCTTGACGCTAACCTGAGCCTTAGAGGCCGCAAAGCCTCTGCGGGCCTGGGTCCCTGAGTTTTTGATGGCTTCCCTGAGTTGATATCGAGTCCCCTCAGCTGATCTGGGACCGCTTTAGATAACCAAGCCTTCACACTGAACTTGAAGCCTATATGTCTCCACTGAAGCCTACTGAGCTTTTCGGGGCCCCTTTACTGATATAGGGCCCCTCAATAGGTCTTGGGACCTCTCAGCTAATTTTGAGCTTTCTGAGAGGGAGATTTTCAGGTTGCCCCTGGGCTGTTCTGGGACCGTGAGAGGGTATTGTATTACAGGAGCATAGTGACTTAGCCTTAGATCCTTCGCTGATTTGGGCCCCCTAAGCTAGAAAGAACCCTGTAGGTGGAATTATTGCGGCAGCCATGAGCTAGTCTAGGGCCAGGCCATTTTTAACATGTTAACTGGGGTGCCATTTGCCCCCCCAGTCGGCCGAAATGCTCCCCCCAGTACCCGGAAATTGGCCCCCCAGTGAAATAGACAGACGACTTAAAATTGACCAAATGGAGACTCGCCTAATGAAAATAAGACAAAACACCACCCGATAATTATAACTTTATTCTATTTCTGGTCCCAAATTGGCAATCCACAAAAATTGTGTTAACAAATTTCCACCCGTCGCTGTCTGCTCCATCTTGCGAAGACGAAACAAAAGGCGTAGTTACGGGAAATTCCGGCAAAGCAGCCTCAACATCAACTACTCACAACGCTGGAGAAGAACGCTGCCTTACAACCAATCAAACACTCTGTTCTATCCGACCGGAAGCTCACATCCCAGCCAGTACCGTGACATTGCATGACACTCTCATTTCACATGCAGTCAGTTGTCAGCGCTAAGAGCTCGTTCGTGGATTAGACGGGACACGGTGTAGTCAAAGTGCGTAAGACTGGTTGCTGGTGTGGTGGTATGAATTGCTTAGCCTTTTTATTTATTATTGTGGTGGTAGCATGCATAAGGGTCGCCACCGGCAAAAAAGTGAAGGGGCCAGCCAAACTTTAACCTGATGCTGACAGCAAACGTTCCACGTTAGTACCAACAAATTTTCGAATTTTGGCTCCTTGTTGCCTTCCGCAGCGGCTGGTTATAGAAATTTCCGGTTTACTCTCATTTTGACTGGGATCAGGAAATTATTGGTAAAAAGTGGTGGGGTGGGTCAAAAAGTGTGTGATTGATGATCCCAAAAAATTTTCTGGTTGTGGATAAAATCATTCGATGGCCACGCGCGTTGGAAGGGCACCCCTCGCTTCCTTTTAGATGGGTAGTGAGCTAAAAATATTGCGTCAAGTAAATATCAAACTGTCAACAATTAGTTTAAAGCAGTGATACATGTGGCTTTTTCTGTGGTTTTATGACTACCGCTAGGGGTTATTTTAGCCTCAAATCTGGTTTTTGTGGTGTTTGTTTCGCTATTTTAGTGGAAATAAAATTTTGCCCCTCTTTGGCCCTTTTTCTTACTCGGTTTGGCCTTTTCCGCTGAAAAAAACCTGGTAGCCCTGGGCAGCATCTATAATCTCTAGACTTGGAATAACTAAAAATTGAGAAACATTTTTTAACACTAATGCGACTACGTTTTATTAAACCCCCCCCAACATGGGGTCTTGACCCCTTAAAGACACCATAATGGCCAGCACAAGAAATGCCCCCCCACTGACTTTTCCTTAAAAAATGCCCTGTCTAGGGCCCGTGAGAGGATTTACTTAAGAGGTCTCTGGTTTGGACGTAGGGCTCCTAGATGGATTAGTGTCCCTTGAGCTGGTCAGGGTCCCTTGGGTTGGCATCGCTTTCGTTTAATTGAAATAGGTCCCTTCAGCTTGTTTTGGGGCCCGTTGTGCGTATCTGGGAACTAGCATTTCGTCGAGGCACCCAGCTAGTCTGGCCCTATTAGTTTGTATGGGCCCCCTGAGCTGCTGTAGGGTCCCCTCAGAGTGTCTGGGCCCCGTGAGTTGAAAATTGGACCCCTGGGCTAGTTTTGGGTCCCCGAGCTTATTCAGGAACCGTTTAAATGGGTAGGCACCCCACGCTGGTCTTGAGAACCCTGTGTTGGAACTGAGGTCAAATGATCTCGTCGGGGGCCCTTATCTGGGCCCCCTTAACTGGCACGGGCTCCTCAGCTAATTTTGGAAACCCAAAATTCCTCCCACCGGATTCCACCAACGCCAGATTTCTTGACTCCCTGAGACAAGCCATTGGGGACTTTTCCCGCGACCAGCTCTGGATCCCTTCCACGAGACAAAGCTTACACCATGCCTCTTCAAAACCCAATAGCAGCACAACTTTAATGATTTCCCCTCCCCCAAAAAAACACAGGGATACATGCAGACTAAAACTATTCAATATACATATTTATCGACTTGTAATGACGATTAAAACGTATCAGTATCAAAATTAAGGCTCTATCACCATTTCCGGCGAAATCATTAGCACTCGCCCCGGTGGGCCTCTGAGCCACCTTCGACTTTGACTGGGGAAAATGTTCAGACACCCCCTTGAACACGGCTCCTATGCGGGATAGCGCAAGCACACGAAGACCGATGGATAGCTCATAAAAAATCCATGAAGAAACTACATCGGTCACTTTTTGGCTCAGGTCAATATTGAGAACATGACGAGTCAAAGAAGGTGGTATGTTAGAGAACAGTTTCTGGGCTCTAGCGTCTGACGGAGTTGAGTTAGAATTATCTTTAAGCACAATTCGCTTCCTCTCGCTACGGTGAATCATCAAATAATGTATAATATGACTATACTAGGTCAAAACATAAAAATAACCTGACCTAAGGCTAGGTCAAGGTCACCATCTAGCCTAGTATATTCAATATGCATATCAATCAGCTCACAATAGCAATCGAAACAAAATGGTATGAAAATAAGAGCTTTTGATACATCAACATTTTCTGCAAAGCAATTGACTCAAGTCTGAAAACCTGCTTAGGAGGCCCCAGATGAACTCTCGGAGGTAACATGTCTAAACTTGCAACATGAACCGATAAAGAGGCCTAGGATACTATAATTTGGAGAATCCGAGGGTATTCCAAGCGGCGTCTGCAGACATAGAGCAATGTTTCGGCAAGTTTCCGTTTTCCCCATGCATTTCCAATGAAGATGTCATGATTCGTACTTGTCCCTAGGTCATCGATGGGAAAAAATCCCGGAATAGATTTATTAGTATTTTTGGGCCCATTATATGGTACAAGTTTGAATTCGATAGATTCACCCTTTTCTTACTTATGTCGACTTAAGCATTTTTGGAGGTGAGGTCATTTGACCTGCACTGGTGACCTGACCAGAGATGACGCAACCCTAGAATTTGAAAGAAAGTTGCGGAGTTGATCAGTGATAAGGTGTGACAAGTGCTGTGTCACTTCGCACCGACGTTTTTTCGCGCCACCGGAAAAACCTGAGGGGGTGTTCAAGCACCCCCAACGGGCCGAGGGTTAATAACAGTCTCAAAACCTGCTGAGCATGCTCGGTGGAGAGGGGTCCGGCGTCAACGCACGGTGGAGAGGGCCCCAAAGTGCCCCCTCCTCCTGAGATCGCGGAAACAAAGATGGGTAGAAAACGCGCGCTCGGGGTTTGTGTAGGCGTTAGCGACCTATATGATATCAAAGTTTCATTGATCTACCTCAATATCTTCAGCGTCAAACGGGGTCATAAAGGTCAAAATCATTGAAAGTATTGGAGGTATTGAAGACATATCGGGAAATACCGTGATTATGCGGTAACGGGGCGCGAATACTCTAGAACAGGGCTGAGGCCAAAAGGGAAGGCCCTAAACAATGTCTGAATTTTTGGGGTCACGGTTTTTCAAGGCCATTGACCTATTACGTCACAACCCAACATATTATGCCTGATGTGCATACGCTATAACTAGCGTTGTGCCCAACCTTGACCAGTGATCTTTCATCAAGCCTTGATCATGAAGGCCAGTGACCTTTGAAATTGACGTGTGACCTTGACCTAAACACAGAATAACCTGAAACTATGATGTGATAACATACGTCATGATAGGTGTCGCAACCTTACGCAACGTCATTTAGGGCCTGTCCAGGAGTACCTGTGCTCTCCAGGAACACCTATGCTCTCTGGAGGGACCTTTGCTGTGCCATCCAGGGGCGCCTTTGCTCCCCCATGGACGCAACCTAGCTATCCAGGGGCTTCTTTGCTGTTCCAAGGGCGCCTTTGATACCCAGTGCCCAAGGGGCGCTTATTCTTATTCAGGTGCACCTTGGTATTGAGGAGCGGTTTTTTATTCAAGGTAACCTATACTACCCAGTGGCGCCTACCGGATGCAAGGGGTGCTTAGGCTATCCAGGGGGCGGCAATTTGTTATCCATAGGGCGCCCTTATGGTCTCCAGGGGCACCTTATTCAGAGGGTGCCTTTGATGTTCAGGCGCGCTTTTTCTATCAGAAGGGTACCTGTGTCATCTTGGGGCTATTCTTATCAAGGGAGGCTGCTGTTATTCAGGAATACCTACACGACTGTTGAGGGTCGCCTTTGCTACCCAGAGGCGCCTTTACTTCTTAGGAAATTTGGCGCCCGTGCTTTAACAGGGCAACCCCAAGGTTCGGAGCAGAAAAACAGGCCAACCCGGGGGCCACCCCCATCATTTTCCCATCATCCCGAAATTTACCCGGGCACCCAAGGTCAGGCACCAACGAGGCAACCAAGGTCACCACCAACTTTAGAGCCGAAGAGCACATTTCAAAGTCGATCGATTGAAACTCCACACTCAGACCCTCCAGGGTCACAAGGATATCCGGGATTTTCGATTTCGTGCCCGAGGTCAGGTCACGAGGCGACCTCCCCATTGGAAAAGCATGGGAAAAGCATTCATGATATAAAAGCCACAAAAAGATGCAAATACCAGACGCCAGAACAACGTTTTGGACACCCTTTCACGGATCCCAGGGTCATATTGCCCTTTGACTTTCCAAGGTCATCCGAGGTCACCAGAGGTCAAAAACAGTATTTGACAATAACTTTGACCTAATGAGCTAGAGGAAACAAACACCATCGTGTTGTCTTGTCACTGGCTTTCATTGATATACGGCATCACTTTGACCTTTCGGACCCAGGCATATTAGGTCACGAGGTGACCTCTGGCGGTCAAACCACTGGCGGGAGGTCTTTACGTTCCACATAGCGGAAAAAGTACTGGCAATTTGCTATCAAATGTACTTACCAGGCCTCAATAGCTCTAATGACATAAGAGTTATGCCCAGTTTGCTTAATCATTGCATATTTGAGTGAAAATAGCCGATCTTGACCTAATTTGACCTCTGGAGGTCAAACCATTGACCTGAGCACCAAAACATGCGAAGTAATTTCTTACTGAATTCACGCGAGCTTTCTATTGCACTTTGCAGATTTGCGCTAACGCCCATATTTTCGGAGTTAGAGGGGGCCATCGATGGCCCCCCGGTGGGGCGAAGGTGGCGCCGGACCCCCGGTGGGGCGCGGGTTAAGTGCTTTGGCATCGACTGATTGCTCTATTATTGGGCTTAGGTGCGCGTGAGCCTTCAGCTTATGTAGCGCCCATATTGTTGCTAAGGAACGCTTATGCTATCAAAGGGCGCCTTTACTATCCAGGGCCGCTGTTTTATTCAGGGCAGCCTGTTCTATCCACGGGCATCTGATATTTCGGGGCAGTGCCTAGGCTATTCAGGAGGTGGCTTTTTTCTCCACAGAGACGCTCTATTGCTTTCCAGGGGCGCATTATTCGGGAGCACATTCACTGCCCGGGGGGTGTCTTTCTATCCAGGGGTGCATATGCTATCTAGGTGTATTTTGCAATCACAGACATTATTGAAAAACATGCCCCTATGTTATCCAGGGGTGCTTTTTGTCTCCGGTGAGGCACTATTTTTCCTTTCCGGGCACCAGTTTATCCAAGAGCGCCTATGCTGTCCAGAGCACATTGGTGGACGCAGGGGGGGGGCATTCCAGCCGTGGCCCCCCAAGGGCTGGAAGGGGGGACAAACCATCTTTTGGCCCCCCAAACGCCGGAGAAATTTTTAAAAAGGTGGTTGCACTAGGTCTGCAGAGAAAAAAACTCTTCGGTCCCAGTTTTTTTTAGTTTTTGAGCATCTGACCTCTCAAAGGTCATATCAGATCACGGGAGCAGATCGTGCTTGTTTTGCCAATAACTTCTCACTGAATTTAGATAAAGCTCCCATTTTGCTTGCATTGTTCTTATATTGTCACGGGGAGTCGATTGATATGCAACATGACTATACCAGGTTACTCTGTGACCCTGACCTAGCTCGAGTTCAGGTCATTTTCACTATTTGACCTAGAAAGGTCATATTATATATCATTCGATTTGCCGCGATGAGAGGAATCCAGTGATGCATAAAGATTTGCTCTAGCTCCCCTGAGGGCAGATCTAGAGAGAGAAACGTACATTGCTCTGTTGTAAGCTTATGGAACCTTCTTTGGCCTTTGCTCACCCCGATATTGACCTGACATAAAAATTCTTCGGATACAATCTCTTCGTCTTGTCAAGAGCTTTCGAACGCCGCCCGTAATTTTCCTTTAGCTTTCGTGGGAAATGAGATACGGAGTGGGGGGCGAAAAACGCCCCCCCCAGCGGGGCGCGTCATGCCAGGGACCCCAGCGGTGCGCGTGGTAAGTTTGCTTGGATTATTGTAGGTTTCGTTAATTTATCGAAATTGTTTGCCTGACGGTAATAAAACGCTACAAACGTTTGTGTTCTTTTGCAGCTAGTACTCGAAACTTACGACCTGTTCTCAGTCCATTTCTGAAGTTGATGCCAAAAATTTTGACTTGTGACCTTTAAAAGGTCATCTTAGGTCAAATAAGCATTTTTTGGTGTTTTGCGCTATAAATTTTAAATAAAGTAAGATAAAACCTTTATTTTGTCACCAAAGTGTTTGTATAGTCACTGGAAGTCAAATGATATACATCATGACTATACCAGTTCAATTGGGTCAGACCGTTGACCTGGGTCAGGTCAAATTCTTAAATTTGACCTGGCATAGCAACATTATATATCATTCGATTCGTATTGACGAGAGAATTGCAATAGTGCATAAACTATGGCTGTATCTTGTTTGGTTTGGAAGCTATTAGCGAAAAAGTAAACACCCTTATGCATGGGTGGCTATGGACATTCCCAAGAATATTTGCCCAATATTCAGTGACCTGTAGCTTCCTAGGCTTTGATCTGACACGAAAATGAATGGCACTACAATGAAAGAGCATCTCAAGACCTTTCGCATGGTGTTAGAAAAATGTTTCTAGCTATCATAGTTTCTGAGATATATGAGATTTTCTTAGTACATCTCATATTAGCGATTTTGACCTATTTTGACCTCTGGTGACCTTGATATTGACCTGACAAGAAAAATGACCGAAGTATTTTCTATATCATTTTTGAAGAGCTTTCGATTGTCGTTTTGCGCTTTTTTCTAGCTCTCTTAGTTTTTGAGATCGTGGGGGGTCTTTTTTAGCCCCCCACCAGGGCGAAGGTGGCTCGTACCCGCCACCGGGGCAAGGGCTAAATTTCATCTTCAACATTTTTAACCTGCGCCCCACCGGGGGTCCGGCGCCACCTTCGCCCCACCGGGGGCATCGATGGCCCCCTCTAAATCCGAAAATATGGGCGTTAGCGCAAATCTGCGAAGTGCAATAGAAGGCTCACGTGAATTCAGTAAGAAATTACTTTACATATTTTAGTGCTCAGGTCAATGGTTTGACCTCCAGAGGTCAAATTAGGTCAAGATCGACTATTTTCACTCAAATATGCAATGATTAAGCTAACTGGGCATAACTCTTATGCCATTAGAGCTATTGAGGCCTGGTAAAGTACATTTGATAGAAAATTGCCAGTACTTTTTCCGCTATGTGGAACGTAACGATCTCCCGCGAGTGGTTTGACCTCCAGAGGTCACCTCGTGACCTAATATGACCTGAGGTCACGAAAGGTCACAAAGTGACCTTGCCGTATATCAAATGAAGGGCAGTGACAAGATAAACACGGTGGTGTTTGTTTCACCGCTCTAGCTTAATTAGGTCAAACTTTATTGTCAAAATACTGTTTTTGACCTCTGGTGACCTTGGATGACCTTGGAAAAGTCAAAGAGCAAATATGACCCCTGGGATCCATGAAAGGGTGTCCAAAAACGCTGTTCTGAGCAGTCTCAGTATTTGAAATCATTTTTGTGGCTTTTATATCATGAAACAGGTTTTCCCCATGCATTTCCAATGGGAGAGGTCGCCTCGTGACCTGACCTCAGGGCACGAAATCGAAAAATCCCGGATATACACCTTGTAGACCCTGGAGGGGTCATGAAGTGTAGGAAGTTTCAAATCGATCGATTTTGAAATGTAGCTCTTACAGAGCTCTAAAGTTGAAGTGAGGTGACCTTGGTTGACCTGGTCTGGTGACCTGACCTTGGGTGACCCGGGGTAAAAAAATTCAGGGATGATGGGAAAATGATGCAGTGAAAGGTAGAGCCCTCAACCACGGTGCTGCGCCTCGTCGTTTGTCTGCTATCCCGGAAAAACCTTAGGGGGGCCATCGATGGCCCCGGTGGGGCGAGGGTTAATGGGGTGCAAAGACCAGTAAAGGCGTTTAGTGTTAGGGCACGGGTGCTTTGCCATGGTATTAACAGGCGCACTGGAGGGGGCGGGCCTCGAGGCCCCCCCACCTGTTTTTCCAAGGTGGCCGGAGAGCCACTTGCAGCGGAAAAACGAAACTTGGCCACATTTAATAGAATTTAATAGCGCGTCGATTGGTGAAGACTTTTTGAAAATCGGCCGAAAATTTTTTGACTTATAGGCTTTCAAAGTCAGACCTGCATTTTGAGATCGCCGTAAGCGCGCGGTCGGACCAGTTAGCTTGCATTGAAGACCGAGTGGTGACGTCATAACGTCATATAAGCGGGACTATATGTCAAGGTCACTTCACATGAAAGTCAAGGTCAAGATCAAGGTCAAAGGTCACAGGTCAAGGTCATATCTGCACTTTCAAGGTCACTGACCACTGTGCGACCGGCCAAATGAGGTTACCCCGTCTGACATATATTATGCTATGACGTCATCGGTAGGGTATCCCAATACAAAGGTCAAGGTCAAAGGTCAAGGTCAAAGGTCATTGGGAAAGGTCAATTCTCATTTCCCGCCAAACAGTGGCTACAGTGTTAGTCAAAGTGTAAATAATAAGTAGTATACCATATGGTGACCTTAAAGGTCAATGACCTTGAATGACCTTGACCCAAAAGTTGTGGGGAAACCTCTTTGAGACCTCTTCTCTATGAACCTTGTCCGCCTTTAGCTTATTCTCGCCATTTTCCTGCATAATCACAGCATTTATCAATCGATACCAGCATGGCCAATATTTGACCTTTACGACCTCGTTTGACCTTGAAGATATTGACCTAGGTCAATGAAAATTGGTCATCATGTAGATCACCATAGCCCCCACCCACCTACTAAGTGGCCTTTTTCTAACCCTCTTAGTTTCCGAGATCTAAGGGGGCCCTACCAGGCCCCCCTCCAGTGCGCGTTAGTGCCAGACCCCCTCCAGTGCGGGTGTTAAGGAATATGTGTTAATTCAAGTGGAGTAAGTGGTATCCAGAGGTGAAACTTGCCAATTCGGCTACCGGAGTTTGGACACATTTACGAAAATTGAGGTCATAATTGTGACAAAATAGCGATCCTGATTGTATGGCTCAAGATGAAACCCCATATTTTCGAAATAGAGAATGAAGCGTGAGGGAATATTTTAACTTAGCAGCTCTGTTCTTCAATAGCACAGCGTACCATTAGTAATACAATATTGGTACTGTGTTCAGTTTCTACTAAAACAGGGACCCCCGCTGCAGAAAACCCGCAAACCGCTGTCACAGTTGCCAGATTTTAACATGCAGCCCAATGGGGCTGATTGTTAGTAGTTGCAGAAAGTTGTCGCCTAGATACCGAAATGACAGTCAATTTTCGAGAAAATACACGATTGTGGACATATTTAAGGCATTAACGATAACGCAGATACTTTATTAAGTACTTCTCGTCCATTTTTCAGGTTAAATCATATTTAAAGTTTGAGTGTCTTCGATTTATTGGCCCCTATTTCTTTGAATTTAGTATTAAGTACGCCTAAAAGCTACTAATAAAAGTACTAAGTGAGTGGAAAATAAACATAGCTGGGTAGCAATTCTACTTAAACTGCGCAACAGCGACAAGACAAGTTAGAAATGTTTATGTGATGTAGAGCCTGCCAAAAATTTAAACAGGCGGGAAGCCACTTATTTTGAGGGCATATTCATTAGGTATATTTAAGATAAGTGCAGGCTAAAACTAGCTAGAATAAATATTGCTGCCCATGGCTAATCTAAGATGAATGTAGGCTATTGTAAGACTGATGCACTTTCCCACATCAAGCTTGGTTTTTCATTCCTTAGCCTGCTTGTGCCTTAGTTTATTTGTGCCCTAGATTGGTTAGATAGATTTGGAGCTGGAGGAAGTTGGGAGAGTTGGCGCCAGCAACAGGCTGCAACAACAGTGATTCAGGTGAGTTTTCATGATCAAATTATCATATCAATATTGTACAGATAGCAAATGTGTGCTAATGCAGTCCTCCACAAAGTGTTAACACCCACACTGGAGAGGGGCCTGGAACTAACGTGCACTGGAGGGGGCCGAGTAGACCCCCTTCTTATCTCAGAAAATCACAGCAAATCTCAGAAACAAATAGACTTCGAAAAACGCTGGTTAGGGGTGTGTTGCTTACTACCAGTGGTGGTAAGCAACGCACAGGACCTGAACTGCATGGAGTTAAAGCAGGATTTTGACTACACTGGATCTTTCTTTGGTATGTGAATTCCAATACCTCTGTACCTATTAGGGCAATAGACATAATTTTACATCTATGCAGGCTAGTTGCCTCCAGAGTTTTTACTGCAAAAGGAATGACCAGGCAGGTAATGATCGTGAGTGGGATGCAAATTTTCAGCATTTAATGTGTTTATAAAAATGCTACCTAAGGTCCACTTTACCAACACATTTTAGGTAGATTCAAATACTATGTTGACATTGACATTTTTCCCTTTTGTTGATATGTGAGATAGAAGTTTAGTGGGGGGAGCTGCGGTTAGGGTTCCCAATTGTGTGTACATGTATGCTCCCATTAATAGGTATGTTCCCAATAATGACTATTTTCATGATAATTGCTACATGTAATCATGTGGAAAAGTACCATAATTGGAAACACTTCTTTCAAAAATGGAAACTTCTTCAAAAAGGAAATGCATGTCATTGGGGAAACTGCAGTCAGAGTTGCCAATAATAGTTATGACCTCAATACTGAAAAAATGACCCATAATTGGAAATTTTCCTTCCAAAAACAAAAACATGATCTATAAATGAAAACTTACTACTTTCATGGTGTAATGGTTTGGTGCTAGAACCTTGTCTGCTGCAAAAAGTAAGGGACAGGTAGAGGACATTCAGCATATTGGAAATAGTATTCAAGTATACAATTATTATTTCCAGCTCTGTGTGACGGAGGAGGCATACGTCACATTGAGTTTGTGACAGCCAGCATACTTTCTGCACCTCTGGTGGTATCTACCACCTTGGCGCCCGAAATGGGTATAGGCGCGCCGCTCATATCGGGCGCCTTCGGCGCTCGATATGAGCTAAGCTATACTGAGGCGCTTTGGAGCTAAGGGGGCCAGGCCCCCTGCCCCCCTTTGGATCAGTCACTGGATGGGGGGCGGCATGTTCGACAGGTGGCGGCAGGTGTGAGGGGCGGCACTTTCGGAACAGGAGAGGCTTGTATTACATTTTTGGTGAATGCTTCAACGCAGAGGCGGCGCGTTATGGGCAGGGGCGGCAGGGTGAGAGTAGGACTAGTACTGAAAGCCAGATCAAGGCTCCTTTCTACCCTTGATGGGCGCTGGATGGGCGCGGTCAATCATTACCAAAACTCATGCCGGGCGCCTTCCACCCACGTCGGGCACCTTCGGCGCCCGACGTGGGTGGGGGGCGGCACTTTGGAGTGGAATCGTTTTGGGAGCCCTCCTCCTTTAGGTGCACTTCTGGTAAGGTATGTTTTCACATTTTGGTTTGATATAGCCATGCCATACACTATTCGATTCACCATAACGAGAGGAAGTGAAATTTAGTGAGACGCTAAAACTAAAATAAATATTCTCTTATACACCGGCGGATCCAAGGGGGCATAAGCGAGGCCGTGTGGCTCCAACCAAAACCTGTCTTTTTCCTTTTCTCAAGGAGAAAATTTGGGCCTTTTTCTTAAAATGATGTTTTTGCGATTTTTCTCGATTCAGACCCTAAAATGTTGATTTAGCCCCCTTCAATAGCTCCTCCTGGATCCGCCCAAGCTCTAGAGCTTTTTTCGCCATCCCGCATAGAGGCCGATCGTTCGAGGGGGCATAGGCGGATCCAGGGAGGGCAATGGGGGCATGTGCCCCCCGATGGACCCTCGGCGCCCCCTGAAAGGTCGATGGTGCCCCCTGAAATGTCGCTTCCACCCCCCCCCAGGATACGAAAGTCGGCGCCCACCGACAGGATTTGGCGCTCACCTAATAGGTTTTGCCGGTCATAAGTGGCGCCCCCCTGGTCCGGATGGCGCCCCCCGGGCAGGTGTTCCCTCCTGATCGGCAATCCTGGATCCGCCTATGCGAGGGGGTGTTTGAGCCCCCATCCGGGCGAAGCAGGATCTGAGTCCCGCCTGAGCGGCTATTGAGTTTTACCGACCACTCAAAACCTGTTCCCTACGTTTTGCTGTCGAAGGATAAAATACTTGTGCTTTCAACATCTGTGAGCCCATGCATTGTAAGGTATCTTTATTCCTGATCGGCAATCCTGGATCCGCCTATGCGAGGGGGTGTTTGAGCCCCCCATCCGGGCGAAGCAGGATCTGAGTCCCGCCTGAGCGGCTATTGAGTTTTACCGACCACTCAAAACCTGTTCTCTACGTTTTGCTGTCGAAGGATAAAATACTTGTGCTTTCAACATCTGTGAGCCCATACATTGTAAGGTATCTTTATTCCATGTCTATTCCATGATCGTAATCTATGTATAATCTCTACATTGTAGTAAAAGTGACGTTTATTCAACCTCCGGAACAATTTGACGATGTAAATTTTTGTACACACAGATCTACGAAAACAGAAAATATATTTACAGGTCATCTGAAGCCAAGCGATCATCTTTGATCGGTTCTTTTTCCCAAAATAAAATTCCTGGGACCGCCCCTGAAAAAGACTAAGAGTGCTCCTTCCAGATTCCTACTAAGTTCATAAACACATAATAAATTGATTTATCAAATTATTTTGAGATATAATTGTATTCCAAAAATATTAAAATTCATTTTCTCAATCTTTTATCTTTTTAATATAATTACTATTCATAAATGTATTCGAGAAATTGTAAAAACTACCAGAAGGAGCACCAACTCTACTGAAAACGTGGACGAGGGCCAGATGCCAGATGGAGGAAAGGCTCTGACGCGACGAATACAAACCACGCGTTGAAGGTCGGGAGGGAAGGAATATTAGGTGGTTGGCGTAATTGCACATCGAGAGAATACTACATTATTTGATACTGACAGGCTGTACAAAAGAGCTGCAGTGTTCTTTCAGTACATTCAAGAAAACAACTATGCCCACCAACCCTGCCAGTACTGCGAAGTTCAGCAACGAAGAGGAGCTATTGTTACAAGATTTTAGCAGAAATGTTTCTACAAAGTCATCAGCACTGTTCTACGGCAACGCATTCATTGTTTCTGCAATCCCAATATGTAAGTTTCACTGGATATGTTTAAGCCTACGTGAGGCTGTTCCCAGCATGAACTTCCTTAATCAACTGTCCTTTGTAGTATTTTAATTGTGAATGCATGTTTCATGGCCTCTAACAATCATCTTGTTGACAGACCTCAACCTGTGTTTACACTAGGTCTGTTGAGCACCCAAGCTGCACATCCCACCCTCCCCCCCAGGAGTAGAGGCAAATATGGGTTTGGCCCCCCAAAAGAAATTCGGGTCTGAGTCCACCCCTGTGTTAGTCGAGTGGGATTGCGAGATCCGTGGCAGCCCGGGGCAGACCCCGATTGGGGCGCTTGGTGATCTGGGGCGAGGGCGGGCTCTGGCGGACCAGTACTGGGCAGCAGTCGGTCGGTAATCACAGGAAGAAAAAAATAATGAAAAGCGACAATCATAGTTAAAGTTGCCCGTAAACTAAATTGTCAAAGCGTCATATTTGTCATCAAGAGATGTGGCCAAAAATACCAAATGAAGGAAATTTCTAATAGACGAAAGTCAAAGTTCCTGGAAATTAATAAAAAGCAGGCAACAGGCGCCTAAACAAAGTTAAATTTCTTATAAATTGTAATCAAACCTAGTTGAATTACAAAAACAATCTAGAACTCAAATAAATTTATGTAGTTTTGCATTTCCCGTTGATCAAAGGCCGCAAATGGTCATTCAAAGGTCCACTATTCAAAGGGTCCCGCAAATGGTCCACACATAACAAAGCATGTCAACCCCTCCCCAAGAAAAATGCAGGTCAGTGATGGACGTCACAAGAGCGGGAATCTTCTCGCTGGGTCTGAAAATATTCCAAATTTTACTTCATGCAAATGAAAAATGCAAGGGAAAAATGCTTAGCTTGAAAACATTATTTTAGAATTAGTTATCAATAAATATTTTTTAAAGTATTGATTATACGCAGTAAGCAGTGCAAATGACGTCTTGGGGAAAAGACTGCTAAATATACCTTGAATAAATGTATTCTGAAGTGAATGAATGCAGATAGCTGCGCGCGGAGGGGTGAGTGCGTTCGCAAGTTGGATGCACGGCTTTATTCATCTGGGTTACGTTAAAATGGAGTAGATAAAACATGTATCGGTAAAATACCCCCCGGAGGAGTTGCCCAGCACCAAATTCGCCCCAATGGGGCAGGCTTGCTGCCCCAAGCGCCTGCAGTGCCTGCCACGTCGCGACTGCCTGTGTTGTGTTCCATATTGATATGATTACTTGAGCTGGTAGTGGGGTGATTTAATCGCTCTTATGTGTTTAATGAAAATAAATGATCCAAACACAGAAGGTGAGGGATATACTTCTGCCTTTTATTTTCCCAAAGTTTGATTTACCTGGGAAAGTGGATTGAGAAGGCTGCCAATCTTCAAGTCGTCTTAACAATCAGTATTTGCGACTATCTGCTGTGACAGCCCACACTCCTGCACCTAGGGCCTGATTGAGTCCCCCCCACTACATTTTGGAGATTGATATTCATCTAAGAACCCACTGGATCATTATTGGCATGTTTCAGCACCTCTTTAAACCTGCTCTGATTTCTTTAAAGCTTCTCTAATTTCCTGTTGCCCATTCCAGCACCTCCTTAAACTGTCTCAAAGCGCATCTAAGCTCATCTCAAACCTGCTTTAGCCTCCTCTCAAACAAAAGGTGGTTTTAGGAGCAGGTTAAAAGAGGCACAATTGTGATGTGGAAATTTCAATTGATAAACCAAAACAAATCATGTATATTGAGAAACAACATTTGAGCTTAGTTAATGGCTATGAATTTGTTGTTTTTCTGTATGCCACTTCCGTTAAAAATACATTAGGCAAGTACTAGATGCCTTAATAAAATCTGGATAGGTTCTTAGCTTCGCCACATGCGCCATATTGATGCTGATCAGACACAAGCTGCTCCAGCTGCCACCAAGTTTCACATTTTCTTCAAAAGTCCCCCAAGTTCCCTCATCTTTTTTTCTAAGGAGGCACTGGAACAAGCCCTATGGGTCTGTAATCACTCTTGTAAGCTTGACACGGACTGCAGTTAACTTTAGTGCTAGTAGGGTCAGATCAAAATCTGTTTTTTATGCCTTTGCCTGGTGAAAAGTTTCACCTTCCAATGCATGGGTTGAGTATTTTCTGATGGAACAGACCACTCTGTAGAACTTTGCAAATTTTGAAGAAACGTCATTGCCCATTGAGATAACCTTTTAGTACAGTTTCTTGTTTTGGATGGCTTCTTCAGTATTTGAGGCTGGGGGAGAGGAGGTTAATGCATGCACAGAAAGTTGGGCCATAAAGTGTGATACTGAATAAATTGAATACCTTAAAATGTCTGGCAGTATCTAGTGTGTCTAAACTGTCCAGATGTGTGCAAAAATTTTCATGGTTGTTGACTGCTTCAGCTGCAGTTATGCTCACAATTTCTGATTGAGCTGAGATCAGAAAAGTGGATATCAACTTCCATCACTGTGTCCAGCCCCACTGAATAATCTGTAGTGGCCCTGTTTGTGTAGCACATTGGAAACAGTTTAGACTTGCCAGAAACTCTTGATTTCTTTTATGAAATTTGTAATGGAAATACATTCATTACAAATAAACTTAACATTACAATATGTCTTCATTTTCCAATATGTACCAAAGTTCCTAAAAGAGGATTCAAATTTTCTGAGTTTTGATCAAGCTCATGAGGATATTTCAGTGACTCGTCCATGCACCCACAATTTTATCTATGTATTCCAATGTATGTAACTGCCCCAGTGAGTATCAGAACCACAAAAAGCACAGCGCTGGCCTCCTTCTTACATTCCCCCTCCCTCCAGTCCTCACGGCCGCTGTGCGCGAGGTTGGGCTTTATTATGTAACTTTTTATCGTTTTATTTAGCCCATGTGTTTATCAATTGTATCACTGTTTACTTTCTATCTGTCTTCTTCCCTCACGCCCGCGACCGTGTTGGCGTTATTTTTGGACGTGTGGTGGGCGAGGATGCATGGTTCTTTTTCGGCCCTATGCCGATAATGCTAATGTTTTTTATTTATACCGAGCTGATAAAAAATAATAGTGATCATAAATACATGTTAATGGAAATGTGCCTAGTTCCATGTGACATGGGCCATGGCACATGACATTGAAAATGAGCTGAGTCTCGACTGATAAAGCACTAAGCTTATGATAAATTTGTGTAAACAGAGCTGTTAGTGGCTCCAGGTTCTCCATGCTGTGATGCGAGCTGAAAGCATTTTACTCTGCACCTGCTGTAAAGCTCTCAGGGACAAATGGTGTTGGGCTTCTCATGAACCTAGCTGGTCATGCGCTCAACAAACTCCAATCCAGCATGCAGCACGTCCATTATGAGCAGGTAAAACACGGGTTAAAAATATAATGCCTAGGTCACTCAGTTTTAAGTTGACTCAGCCATGGAGATGGGAACATCGTATTTCCGATGAGCAACACAGCGTAGTTATCACCTGTTTTCCATGGCATGTCTGCTTCGACAATAGCAATAACAGAAAACTGAGGCAATGACTTTTATGAGGCAACGAAATTTCGAAGGAGGTTAAAAGGTTGATACATTGCAAACTTGATGCTCTTCTTTATCAGCATTTGATTAGAGGATTTACCAAACTTTACTCGTTTTTTATCAGGGTTGTACTGGAGGATTCATATGATGGAGCTCTACTCGTCCATCCCCATTTTCATCGTGGTCACCCTCGTGGCCACTTACTTGGTGGCGATGGCGTACAAGAACACAAAGTTTGTTCTCAAGCACAAGGTAAGACACAGACTGGTCAGCTTGAGTGGCTCCTGTCAACCTTGGCATTTAAGCAGCGCAAATGTATAATTCTTGCTCGTGCAAATACCTGAGTCAACATTTTGTGTAAAAATCCCAAGTCTGAATCGGCTTGAGTCTGACCTGAAATGTAGGTCACGTAGTGAGGTCCCAATGGTCAGTAAGGGTCACATGTCAGTGGAATGACCATGTGGAGAGCCCAACGACCCGTGCTCTGGCTTGAGTAGTTCGATGTGCGTAATTGCTCTTGCTTGCTCTCTCGATCTCTGGCACGATGACCTAGCTTCCTTAAAAGTTCAAGTTTGTGACATGTGTTTTAAACATTTCTCGTGTTGTCAAAGCAGAGGGTCTAGTTGACTTTCGGTTCCATGTTTTCTGCTTCGCTGTGTGAAGCTAACGGTGCACTCCCGCCGCCAGATCGCTGTGAAGAGGGAGGAGGCGGTGACCAAGGAGATGCTGAAGAAGCTTGCTGAAGACAAGAAGATGAGCAAAAAGGAGAAGGATGAAAGGTATTAAATCAGTTTTCGTCAGTAGCTATGGTTATATTTTAAATATTTAGCAATGGTCCAGTTGTAGGTATTTTAGTTACAACTGGCTTGTCATTGTGGCATCGTTATGTTTATGCTCTCATGCTTTGACTTGTCCTGGGTGAGACAGCTTCTGTTTCCTAGCCACACCCTGTCTTTAGGTTAAAATTTCGAGAATGGGAAAGACAAGAAATCAGAACAGTGGCTGATAATTTGGTACCGCTGTACGATTTGAGCTGGGATAACAGTCTTGTTGAGTAAACTGAAAACCCGTTTCTTCAGTCGGTGGCATGTCCAGGCACCTTTGGGTCTAGACACCCTCCCCGCTGACTGCCCCATCCGCAGTAGGTCGCCCCCAAATCAACTGGCGGCCCTGATAACGCCTGCCCTCTTGGTACTGCGAGCGTCCCCGTTACTGACTGATGTATGACTTCGTAGGAAGATCTAGATCAGGCAGCCCCCCTTCCCCCCACCCCGCCTCCCTCGTGGTGCGTATCGTCGTTCCCTTAAACATTTCCAATGCCGACTGAAGTGTCCCTTTCCACTTTCCCCCAGAACGCTACTAGCCTCGTCCCTGCAACTCTTTGTAGCAAATGGCGCCCATTACCTTCATCCTCACCCCCAAAGCATAATTCTCGGGCCGCATTATTTCATTGTCAGACGCTCTTCGCGTCTTGAGTCGTCTCCCACGTGTTGGTTGTCTCACCCGCACCTGTGGGCTCATATTTTCAGTCTCAATTCCCGTCACCATCTGTCCCGTGATGCCTCACAGTTCTGTAGTTAAAAACCACCATTTTCGCTAGTTTATATAATAACACAACAAAGGCGAAAGGACAAATTGAAATATTGCAAATATTGTTGTATATCTCTCAACTTTGATTGTATTATGGTATCTGTCTACTTACTGAAACCTGAGAGCAATTGCACCGTCGCCACAAGTCGTTAATACAATAATAATTGTTTGTGTTTTGCTAACATTCTGAGGAGCAGTTTCACAAACAGCAGCATTTGTGATTGCAGTTATTTGTGAGCTGGAAGTAATTTCGTAACAAAGCATAGAGGTTTCAGGAGGATTCCTAGAGACTTTGTAACCAAATCACAAAAATTTGTACCTGAATCACAAATATTTTTCGTGAAATTGGCCCTTGGTAGCAAATCACAATTTTGTGTAGATGATTACTGGGCATTTACGACAAATCACAAGTAATAACTATTGGAACTCGGCGTCTGGCGTCTCTTCTTTCATTGAAATATATTCAATGCATAGGCGAGTCCAGAATTTTTGTAGGGAGATGTCCTTTGGTCAGGGTTAGCCATTTGGGGCAGGAATTAGGGCCGGGGTGTCATTTGGGTCAGCGGCGCCAATTCGTTTAGTATGATCGAACAGAGGATTGCCAAATTGCATCGTCGGGACACGCATACTTGCACCCTGAAGATAAGCTACGTTTCTAAGTGGGCTGGCTGGGGGAAGGAGTACGCGCCCCTCCTACTAGCCCAATCCTTCGATTCGCCCGTGACAAAATCATATTGTCTCCTTGTATCAGAAAATAATGTGTAGACGAGGAGCTAATACCTACAATTTGTATTCTTCAATGCTCTCATACTAATCCAGAATTGAGAAATCAGAGGTAGCTATTTGTGTGCGTGGAAACCGTGCGTACCGTGCGTAACCGTGTGTATCCATGTGTATGGTTCAGTATCGTAACCACACTTGTGTATCTGCAGGACCCTGTGGAAGAAGAACGAGGTCGCCGACTACGAGGCGACCACCTTCTCCATCTTCTACAACAATGCGCTCTTCCTGGCCATTGTGATCGTGTTCAGCTTTTACGTTCTCCGCTCGTTCGCGCCTGCGCTGAACTACGTGTTGTCAGTTGGCTCGGGCGCCGGCCTGCTCGCGCTCTTCTCCACCGGCACCAAGTAGCTGCAGTAACGACTGCTGTATTATGTGGGTGACTTCATGTGCAGATGCTACTGCCATCTGTGAGAGAGACTCAGAACTTTTGTTCGATTCCCGCGACACTCGCGTCCACTTCGTATTGGTGTGACGAAGTGCGACAGATACAGCAAAAACTTGTGGTGGGAGATATGACTGGTTGTTTTTTCGTTGGTCTTAGGAGTATTGTAATACATTTTATTTATATCGGATATGTATTGTAGTGTACTGTTTTGCAGTGTAATTTTTGTGAGGGGCTAGCAAATTTATGTTATTTTCAAAGTGATGAAATGTAACTTGCGACAAAATAATCGAATGTGTGGGGTGGATACCCTGCTCTAACTTCAATAGCCTGAATTGGGAACTACGCAGTGCATATACCATTTAAATATGTGTCAGACTTATTTCCTTTTCTCATTATTTCAGAAACCCAATTTATTTAAAAATGTTTTTGCTCTGCTTTCGGCAAAATGCTGAGATAGAGATGCAAAAAAAACAGCATGTGTTTCGGACTACGAGGGACCAGGGAAGCTTGGTCCACCATCCACTAATTTTCGCTCAGAGAATATACCGAATTTCAGCCAAAGCGGAAATGAGTTGGAGAATGAAACCAGCTATTGCAGAATGTAACAATAGACCAAAATCTCTGCCACTGCACGAATGGTTTTCAAACCTCGCTGTGTCAGCAATTTGAATGTGGCAAAACTTATTATAATCTTGTGTGGGCGAGCAAACACGTTCAAGAGTAGAAGGGATACTGCGACCTTGTCAGAATCTCCCTTATCCGCGAGGAAACCCTCGCATGTTTGTGGTCCCTCCCCACGTGACCTATGCAATTTCCTCCCTCTCATTGCGCGCAACTCGTGCGGGTTGTGTGCACAGTCATCGATATAGAATGGATGAATGTTAGGTTATTGTCGCCCCGATACATCAGCTGGTAGAGCGTTTGTCTCCTGCCCGCTCATAAAACCGTAGTGAATCGAAGAACACTAGTGAAAGCTTGGGTTATGTTGCCATGAGACGCTCCCGAGCTCAATATTTAGCTGACGCAAGTCAGCGTGAAAACGACTGGTAAGTAGGTGAGCGGGGCGACAGTCCCTGTGTTTTGTGGGACGTTAGACGTTGTTCTGAATTAATCCGTAATTGTGGGAATTGTTTGAATGCTGGGGTCAGAGGTTCTGTGACCAATCCCCCGATTACCTACGTGAAGCTTCGACTTCTGGGACCGGGCCTGCAATAACATAGGCGTAGGAACGGGGTGGGTTAGGGGCCATGGCCCCCCCGATATTCATGATTCTTAACCATTAACCCTATGGCGTTGACTGAAAAGAAATGAGTTCAAAATGCCCGCTGGCCCCCCCAATATTCTGGATGTTACTACGCCTATGTGCGGGGCGCCCACGATTTGCAGGGGGACAGACCCGGGCTGGTGCTACCAACGAGGCGAATTACCATATTCGGTGACTGACAGCATTAATGACCATTACCCAAAATTTGGGGGACGTCCCCCTGGTTGGCCAACAGGGGGACGCGTCCCCCGTCCCCCGCTTTCGGCGCCCATGCCTATGTGCAATAAGATTGAACGGCTGAACAGGGGGTATAAATGGGTCTGATTCCGCGCTTGGAGGTATTGAGCGGAGGTATGTTAGAGGGTATACCTATCTTTTGAAGTTTATAAAGTATTTGGAGAATTTTTCTGGAGTATTTTCAGACAAATTTCTGGCAGTAGCAATACGCGGCAGCCTTGGCGCGATACAAATGATAAACAAAAGAAATTCGATTTCAGTCTTTACTTATTGGTACCCAGGTAGGCATTATAGAAGCGTGTAATGTCAGTGATTTATATTGTTGTGGCGGGTCTGGTCTGGTTCCCACATAATTTCGAGGGAGTTGTAGTGAGTGGAAAGGTACAGGTTGGAGATGTTGGATTGAACAATTCAAGTGCTAAGGAAGGTTACTTATTAGTGGAATTGCCAACTCTGTTCATGTTTACTTTTCTGGCAATGGGGGAGTCCCCCCGGATGTTATGAAGGTACTCACTAAGAGCCAAAGATCATACAATGACTACATTCTCATGGCCAAATCTATTCCAGATGGGATCACAGAGCATGCAGGATATGCAGATTTCATGTGGAAACTGCAGTGGGGGAAATGTTGGTCAAAATTCCCAATAATAGCAAAGATTTCAATAAGAAGTATAGTGACTTATAATTTGAAATGCTCCTCTCAAAATTTGAAATGCATATGAATTTTGCAGCATTTCCATGCTGTGATGCTATGATATTGCTGTAATGTCTTTGGCTCTATTGAGTTTTATATAGTAGCTGCCATAAATACTTGTTAATCTGCAGTAATTGTACCTTTCTTTGTTTATTAGATGTTTTATTTATTATTTATGCCCACATAGGTGAAATTATGGAAATTCATAAGAAGCTTAACCACTTATGGATTTTAATTTTGTATAAATGGTTGGTCTTGCTTTTCATTATGATGTATTTCCACGGTCCAGCAAAGAAAGTATTGTGAAGCCCCAAGTGTAAAAGCACTTAATAGCTTGCTAAACCCGCTGTATATCTGAGATTGCAATGACAGTATCCAAACAATTAATCTACAAATGATATGGTCACTTAAGATTCTTTCAGTTATTTGGAAGATGATTTTGAGGATATGATAACATATTCTTATTGCAGGCTAGAGATGATTTCTTGTTATCCATGTTAACCAAAGTACAGAGCTAAAGTCATGGCAGATGGGCAACACACGCCAACTCAAGGAACATCTGGAACACAGGATTTTGGCACTGTATGGATCAAAGACCAGAATGGTGAGTTAAGGGCTCATTCTCACTTGTTTGTAGAACAATAATTGTCTTGCTTACTTGGCAAAACTTGCTTGCAGTGCTGAATGTCTGCATAATCAAGTGCCAAAAGTCCGGCTGCCTACACAATTATAATTGCTGAAAATTGGTCTATACTGTATATTCTGCTATACCATTTGTATAATCATTCACTTTCAGTTTGATGGTTACCTGATAAAGGTGTATGATTTGTATTGTAAGTTTTGAATACCAGAGACTGCATTTTATGAAGTTAAGCCTTCATTTGAGCTTGTACATGTTGTCAAAATATGGTTGAAACTGCCAGAATGTGGGTATTGTAATATCATGCTGCTGGACATGCTTGCAGCCAAATGGGGTATATTTTGGTACACTAAAATGGTACATAAAGCATACAGGCACCTAAGCACCAAGCTGCACAGCCATGATACTCCTGGCAGTAGGCCCTAATTAACACTGGGGGCACTGGCGCTGCAGGGTTTGGTGTTAAAAATGCAGGTAGATGGAAGTGCCTTACCTTACCTTACCTTACCTTAATGGTTTAGGAAACCCTAAGGCCTCTCACGAGGCCTCTGATGTTCCTGCCTCGACGAGCACGGGTGCAACAGAGTAGGAATATGCCTAGTAAGGAATTAAATACATGTTTCTCTCCCAATACTTGTCTAGGTTAGCTTTAAATATGTTTGTGTTTCCAGACTCGACAACCCAGCTAGGAAGAGAGTTCCAATTGTACAATTAAATAATATCATACAAAAATACACCAACAGCTTACTTTAGTCAATCACAAAGTAGATAGCTCCAATAGGCCTAGGATGATGTGATTGCATATTTTATCAATATTTGACAGTTTGTTGATTTTTGGTAAATAGTGTGAAAATACCTTCACACTGTAGTGTCTCATTTATTTCAAACTGAGATGCAAATCATGCACACTTGTATTTATCAGATAAAGTGAGTTTGGTGGCATAGGCTGGGATTATATTTTCATTCCCTAGGCTTTGTAAATGGGTGGGAGTGTGAAAGAAGGAAAAATATTTCTCTATCACAGTATTTAAGTCTTCAGTTCCAAAACAAAGTTTCTTGTGGCACACATTAATCACCTCACACACACACAATGCTCAACTTACATTCATTGTGCCCTCTTGTTGACCATTAAACCAAGTGTGCTTTCTCCCATTCAACTCCCCACATAACAGTGCAGCAACAGCCTTCCTTGCTTGGCAGGTGTATCTCAGATGGTGCGGGTTGTACAGGCTACTCCCAAAAAATCACCAGCGACCGGTCCCCCTGCCGCCCCCATCGTGCGCGCCATCGTACGGCGGGCCAGCCCACCATCAGGAGGTGCTGCATCCCCCGCTGCCGCTGCCGTCGTCAGGGCCACCCGGCCGACGCGGCCCCCACTGCACACAGTGCGGGTAGTGCAACCGGTGGTGAGTGACCCCTCCTCCATCCATGCCCCTCCTTTGCTCAGGCCCCGGATGCTGTGGGCGCTAGATTATTTACTGTTGGGCCTTCTGTCTGGTGTGCCTATTGGTGAAGTAGTGGACAGAGTTAAATTACACCTGACTAATTCCATTAACCTGCACCCCACTGGGGGTCCGGCGTCACCTTCGCCCCACTGGGGGGCATCGATGGCCCCCTCCAACTCCGAAAATATTAGAGTTAGCGCAAATCTGCAAAATGCATTAGAAAGCTTGCCTGAATTCAGTAGAAATTACTTTGCATGGTTAAGCGCTCAGGTCAATGGTTTGACCGCCAGAGGTCAAGTTAGGTCACCATAGGCTATTTTCACCAGAATATGCAATGTTTAAAAGGAATGTGGCACCTTGGTCGAATCCTGGAATTTGGGGTAATTAGGTGTACGTTGTTATTTGGTTATTTGGTGTATGTTTAGCTGAAAATAATGAAACCACTCATGATATCTCTGAAAAATGTACAATAAGCTCAATATTTTGATTTTTAAAATACTCCTCTAGGAAAAGAAATAAATATCTGCCTATGGATGATGTCATGATCTGGCAACCACTACCATACTAGAGGAGGATGATAATATGCCATAGTCGGAATTTTGAACAAAGCACTTGGGAAAACATTTATTGGACAGTTTTAGGCCACTTGACCTTTTGGGCCGATATATTCCTTCCAAAAACCTCCTACCATGCAAACATTACAAAAACACTGTTTTCACGGCATAATCCTTCACCGCCTTGTGAGTCCAATTGGGCTTCCCCTCTCTTTTTCGCAAATAAATTCAAGCGTATTTGAATAAGAGGCGCATCGCTTTCCATACTTCTAGAAAAATCAATTTCATGGCTTCTGGTAAAAACTTGGCATCAGGTGAGGTCAGGTCATTGGGTTATAACGTCATTTAAAGTGAATTTTCTTCTGCTACAGGGAGGGTGACGAAACCAGGGTGTATCTCGGTATCTAGAAGAGCTATGCCAATATTTTAGCCATCATTGGAAAGCCCTTTAAAACATCAATCGACATGCTGTCATTTTTTTAGGCCAAGCCAACAGCAAGGTCACTAGAGTTCATCAAAGGTTACAGTTTTCGAGTTTGTATTCGTTACCTTAGGATTATGATAGGAACAAACCATACATTTCTATGATACTTAGGATCATGGTCATGATCTGAACTCTATGGAAGAAGACATTGAGAGGTCATTATTTGAGCTTGATCTAGGTCAGCGTCAGGTCAAGATTACAATGTGGCCTTACAAGGGCATGCGCGTATTGTTCAAATCCTTGGACCAAGACAACCCTATTGATGGTGTGGCTTTTGTCCTTGATGTGGTTGTTCCCATGTCATAGGAGATGGCCTAAATATACTACTGTTTAATTTGACCCATCTTGATCCACTATAACGCTATGGTTTTATGGAGTTGCATCAAATTCGGCTCCAAGAAGGGGAGGACAATTACTGCGAAGTTACTAATTGTTTCCATTCACTTGTAATCTTATTAAGTTTCTTTAGGTGAGCCTCTTAGAATCTTTTATTTTGCCGAAAGAAACTGTCTTAGCTAGAAGACTGAAACAAACTTTTCTCAGCATATTATCTTTATTCCAACATTAACTCAGTTGTTGTAGTCGCTCTCTGGCGTGAATCTCCGGAGAGGGGTCTGAACAGGCCGCAGTCGACAGTCGAGGTCTCGGCCTTTTTGCTCAGAGAGGCCATCAATAACTCGGCGAACTCCGGAAGTATTTCCTCGCCTTCGGTATTGGGAAGGGTGATCTGGATTCTGAAAAGTGGATCGATGCGGGGCAGGGTGGTGGATCTCTCCCTCGCAAATGTAGCTCCTTCTTCATCCTTTTTGCTTCTCCGTCTCCTCCGTGTCCTGCCACATGTCCCACCTTCAGTATGTCCAGTATGTCCAGCCTCTTCATCTACTTTGCCTGGGCGACCAGCTGCCGTTCCTCGGCACTCATGACGGGCTTCTCTTTGGTCTGCTCTTGCCATTCCAGCTTCACTTGCTTCTTTCTCTGCACCTAGTCCTTAAAAGACTTAAACTCGGATACTTTGCCCTCCCGCAGCCTCCCTGCTCCTGCAAGGATCATCGAGCGGTAGTCTGAAATTTTCTGAGCCTGTAATCCACTCTCCTGCACTGGCGCTCCATTGCCGGGTTGTCCTGGTACAGTCCTTTTGCTCCATGGCCAGCATCAATAGGTTCGTCTTGGTTCAAGGATTCGAACGATACGCGGCATGACCTGTAAGGCCACATTGTAATCTTGACCTGACGCTAACCTAGGGTCAAGGTCAAATAATGACCTTTCAATGTGTTCTTTCATATAGTTCAAATCATGACCATGATCCTAACTATGATAAAATGGTGTGGTTTTCTCCTGTCATGCTTATCCAAAGAATACAAGCTCGAAAAATCGACCTTGATGACCTCTAGTGACCTTGCTTCTGGCCTGGCCTAAAAATGACAGCATGCCGATTTATGTTTTAAAGAGCTTTCCAATGATGGCTAAAATATTGGCATAGCTCTTCTAGATACCGAGATACACCCTGGCTTCGTCACCCTCCCTGTAGCAGAAGAAAATTCACTTACATGGGCTTTTAAATGACGTCATAGCTCAATGACCTGACCTGACCTGATGTTAAATTTTGACCAGAAGCCGTGAGATTGATCCTTCTAGGAGCATGGAAAGGGATGCGCCTCTTATTTAAACACGCTTCAATTTATTTGCGAAAAACAGGGGAAGCCCAATTGGACTCACCAGGCGGTGAAGGATTATGCCGTGAAAATAGTGTTTTTGTAATTCTTGCTTGGTAGGGGTTTCTTTGGATGGAATACATCGGTCCAAAGTGTCAAGTGGCCTAAAACTGTCCACTGAATGCTTTCCCAAGTGCTTTGTTCGAAATTCCGACTTTGTCATATTATCATTTTAGGAAAACGGGGCATAATTATCATACCATTTGAGCTATTGAGGTCTGGTAAAGTATATTTGATAGGAAAATATGAGGTCTTTTTCCGCTATGTGGAACGTAATGACCTGCCGCCAGTTTTTTTACCTCCAGAGGTCACCTCGTGACCTAAAATGACTGGAGGTTACAAAAAGTCAGAAAGTGGCCTTGCCGTATCTCAAATGAAAGCCAGTAACGAGACATACACGATGATGTTTGATTTAGAGCTCCAGCTTAATTAGGTCAAAAGTTATGGTCAAACTACTGTTTTTGAACCCTGGTGACCTTGGATGACCTTGGAGAGGTCAAAGGGCAAATATGGCCCCTGGGATCCGTGAAAGGGTGTCGAAGAAAGGGTGAAAGAACCTTACGAAAAGGGTGAAAGAACGCTTTACTGAGCATGCTGAACAAAAGCAATCATTTTTTTGTGACTTTTAGATCATAAGACAACTTTTCCCCATGCTTTCTCAATGGGAGAGGTCACCTCGTGACCTGACCTCAGGTCACGAAATCGAAAAAACCCGGATGTATATCGTGTAGACCTTGAAGAGGTCATGATGTGTAGGAAGTTTCAAATTGATCGTTTAAGATATGTAGCTCTTATAGAGCTCAGAAGTTGAAGTGAGGTGACTTTGGTTGACCTTGCCTGGTGACCTGACCTTGGGTGACCCGGGGTAAAATTTTTCAGGGATGGTGGGAAAATGATGCGGTGAGAGATAGAGCCCTCAACCGCGGTGCTGCGCCTTGTCATTTTTCTGCTATCTCGAAAAAAACCGTAGGGGGCCATCGATGCCCCCACCCCCTTCCGGTGGGGCGAGGGTTAAATCTCCTCATACAGTATGCCCCTGCATTATGCATGTTTTACACTCAATTTGAGGGTAGTTTTTTATAATGTTTATCTTACGAAAAGCAGCGCATTGTGACACTGTGCATGTTTAGTATGTCAATCCGGGTGTTCGACCACAGGCATGTTAAATATCTGTCAAACATCTGTCAAACATCTGTCATACAATGACATGTTTTGGGCCTTTTTAGGTGATAATATTAGTGAGTACCTTCATTGCCAGTGTGTTGACCATCATGTGTTGGACAGCAGGACTGTTCGCAGTAACGTTGCCTGAATTGTAGGTGATTTCACGATCCTGGTCACGGTCTACAATTCGGAAACGCGCCAAAGCCACGTTCAAATTTCACATTTATCGTATTGCATTAGTCAGCAGCGTCAAAGACTGTGTTGGTGAACGAAAGGGTTGAGCCCAGTAATATCTAGGTAAGAAGGCCCACTCGTCGGCGGCCGCCCCGTCCATCCATCCCTGCTGCTCCCATGTGTGCTGTGGACACCGAAGCTCGGTCGCGTCCTGCCGATACTGACGCCTGCCTGGTTTCCAGAGACCGGCCCCCGCCGCTGCTGGCGTCCCTGCCGGCATCCGCCTGGTCCAGGTGAAAGGTGCGTCCAGTGCTCCTGACACACTTTTACCGCCATGACATTACACAGGCGCCCTGCTGCTGCTTGCCATGTGTCTAGCTAATTGGAAGCTCCTTGTGTACGCAAAGGCCAAAGCTAGTATGATGATTTAAACAATTCCCCGGACTGTATCTAAAAAGTGACGAGTTGCGACTGATAAAGTCACTTGGTTTTGATTTTCCGTCGGTCCCGGAAGCTCTCTTTCGCATGACCTGAGCTCTTTATAAGCGTTTGCGGAGCCCGATTCTTTTTTTTGTAGCCCTGGGGGCTTAAAATTTTGTGTGCTTTGTCCGGTCAATAATCCATTCGCCATCCAAACTTTCGCCGTTCGGCAGGTCTGTTTTTCGTGGCAGGCATAGTGCCCGCGGCTTTAATATGTTTCTTTCTTGTTTTCCGTGTTGTGCTGGCAAGACACTTGAATTCAAACTTTCGCTCACTGTGCCTGTCTGACGCTGTGTTTCAGTCAAAAGTTCAGCATTGTCGGAAGACGGTACAAAGATCTTGTTGTTGAGAAAATGGGATAATGAAAATACTGCTTGGTATCGTGCGTTGTTTTGATGCCGAAAGTTTGCCTATTATTGCCTGTGTCGTCTGGTTTTCGTTGATTTTTTTAGCCTGCCCCAGTGCTATCTTGGGAATGATGGTTACCGCACGGCCGCGAAGAGTCTGCGAGGTCTACCTCCAACGAAACAAATTGCATACGACCCAGTCTGACCCGGCCGTGCTAATGCTTTTGGCAAGCTTATAACACTGCGAGTAACTGCTGTAAGGGAATGATTTCGGCACCATAAGGAAGCTGCATCAAGTGAATTCAATGTATCACATTTTTAAACAAGATCGTTTTCCTACATAGCAGGCGTGCGCGTTTCCTCGAGACCTTGCAGCGCCTTCAACACATTTTTGGAGCAGTGCTTGTAAAAACGAAATATTTGCGGCTGGAATGCGCTTGAGCTTAGATGAAAGGTTTATACTTCTGAAGAGTTATTTGCAGTTGTTAACGATTAATCCGAATAGTTTTTTTATTCAGGAAATCCGAAAGAATGATTATATCGATTCTGGCCGAATTATTTTCCTGTCTACTTTTTTCTATCGTGTTCCATGTTAATTGTTTGCAAGTCAGGTTTTCATTTATATGGACTGAACTAACTGACGATTTCGTGTCGCACTGATTTCAGAAAATATCCATGAGCCATCTCACAGGGTTCAGGTCAACCGTCATTTGTAATCTTGAAACGGAAGCGCCCGCTCCGTGTTCGCCACTAAAGGCGTTTACTGGCAGTCACTAGCAAAACGTCTGCGTGAATGATTCGTGCCATTGTATATTGAGCAAGTCCTGATGGGCTTGCTGGATAGGAGATTAAATTATCCTCGAAATGCTTTTTTAAAGGGAATGTGACACATTCATTATCGGGTTTGAACTAAGATAGCCATGTGATAGAACGTACTGAGAACTTACTTGACCTATATTTAATTTGTCCCAGAACTTACCTGTCCGTGGAGAAAAAAATGTTACGAATTAATCCCCTTTCTATCCCCCGTCCTCCCCGGGTGGTCACGTGGTATGAAGCGACAATGGGAACGTGACGTAATGCTCAAGCCTCGCTTCACGAATTCTTTCTTGCTTGGACGTCTTTAAAACATACGTGCTTAACGTTACTTGGGTACAGTATCAAAACCACCAGTAAATCGCGACTAGAGATGTGTGTAACTTTCTTCAATAACTGGTTCGAAACATGAAATATGTCAGTTTCAGAATGATTCAGTCAGTCAGTCAGTTTCAGTCACTTTTTTCAGACAAGTAACAGAAATAGATTATTGTCAGTTTTGGCCCTAATAATAGTCTACTTAAGCTAAAAACCTTCACTTGGATTCGTGTTCACTTGTGTCGCAAATCAAAGATGTTCAATCTAGCACTTAAACATTACCAGACCATAACAACAGCCGTACATGACGAGTTTTTGTCTATGTCGAAGGGAAATTAATTGATACGAAATATTTTGCTAGCCATTTTTCAACAGATCCATTATTTTCCATCAGAATTCCTCTTTAAATATTCCAGTCTGAAATTGCACCATTGCACCAAGCTGCTACATTCCCTTCAACAGTGTTAAACCATTTTACCATAGCAATGGGTATGTTGCCATATCCAAAATCATCATTTTGCCCCGCTCTGGTAACAGCTGCACTTGTGGTTGGCTCAGCGTTCCAATCTATACAACGTGGAACCCACTCTGTAAGTGTGTAAGTGTGTGTGTGTGTGTGTGTTCCGACAGTGGGTGACCAGGTGGTGGTGCGAGGTCCGCCGGCACCCGCCAGGATTGCTACTACACCGGGCCGCGGCCCACCCGCAGTAAGTCGACCACCGAACGCTTCTCTGAGTTAATTCTGACCACTTCTTAGGGATGAACTAGGTTTTCGATTATTTCGGAATATGATTGGGTGGCTCATAGTGCAAATGGTGTGGAACGCTGCCTAATTTGTCGATAAAACAAATATATATTCCTGTGTTGGAAAGTCAGGCTAAAGTGCATGTCGGCTGTGGCGTATGCTATACAGCACGGGCTCAAAACTATTATACCTCTGTTTTTAAGATTTCATTTGTTGTCTTTGTCCGGTGTGGTGAATAAAAAGAAGAATTGAATCATCTGAAGATGATTTGCTGTATAATTCTAGGATCGCAGGTGTTCGATGAGCTGCCCCCAGGACATGTTTCTCGTTGTCCCCTGCCGTATGCGGTGCTGCCGCGGGCTGTAAGCGCTACTGGCCGGTGCGGCTGCGCCCTCTGTCTGTGCCCTCTGTCTCAGTCCCGGTATCTGTGCCAGCACTGGGCCCGGTCGGCAGCTGAGTGAGAGCGATGTCCGATCTGCAGGTGCCGCTTCCTCGAGCCTCCGTCTCGGCGGCGGCGGCGGGCGGTGACTCCCACCGGGCGTCGTCCAGTCTCCAGCCGCCTGGTGCTCACCTCCCCCGTCACCCCGGGCCTGGTCGGTGCCGTCAGACGGCCCGGAGACCGGCCCCTGGAAGCCAGAACCGCCCACCCGGGGTTCGGATCCCCCAGCACCCCGGGCCCAGCCAGAACCACCAAACGGCCCGGCGACCACTCGCTCAGCTCTGAATCGTAGGTTCTGGTAGTCTGCGGGGTAGTTGATGGTGTGAGGTGCCTGATTTATCGCGAAGTATTTGTTGAGATGGTAAATAAGGGCTGGAATACGTTTTCTCTGTCTGCTTTGACGTTGTTTTGTTGGAGAAAGCGCTTATGAACAGGTCTGATGTTTTTTGTTTTTGTTTTTGCTTGATTAGCTTGCTTCCACTAATGTTCTCCTTCGCGGATTTGCAGAGTAACGGCCGTAACAACGACACATATTAAGTAAGCTTTGAGTTGTTTCGAAATTTCGACATTTGGACGGCTTTTCTGCACTGTTCACAAAATTTCGGATATGGGTTGCAAGTGGATAGGGTGTCCGAAAAATAAGTGAGTAATGAACCGAAATTGAAATAGCTCGATGACAATAATTACCCAAGTCATGAGGAGAATAAATGTGTCGGTCCTGGGATACCCTGTTTCGTGCCGTCTCCTTTTTCAAGCATTGGAGTGTCTGCATGTATCGCAGCTGACTGAGTCATGGCGCCGTATCGCTTCCCTCATGACTGGCCACGCTGTAACTGCACTGGGGTTTTGTTGTTCGCAGCAAACGGCACCGGTACGATAAAGCCAGAAGCTCCAAGGGCCTGCGACTTTTCTCGTTTCGAGTGTGCCAGAAAGTGAGGGAAAAGGGAGTCACGACATACAACGAGGTAAGTCGGTGGAAACTTCGGGCCTTGGAGAAGTGTGGTGGGCAATGACACGGAGCGCAAAGGCCGAACTTGGGGAACGTGGAGAGCTCGTACTAATGCTTAGACGTGTAATTCACAAACACGAATATGCTGGAGAAACACTGTACTCTCAGTAGTCTGTAAATAATTGTCTGTAATTGTATAACAGTGATAGACAGGTATCCCTCATCCTTTAGATGCTGACGAAGACTACGGTCGAAGTGCGTACATCTGCTGTGTTGGTTGAAGTGTGAATAATTGTCTGTAAGCTAACGTTGACAGCTTTTGCTTTGCTGTTTCAACCAGAGATAATCATATTCACATCTCCCATATTTAGTATTACCTTGTACAAGTACAGCCCTCTAGATTTAGCTTATTTACCCTGGTATCAGGCATTTTCCGTCCACTGCTAATGAGCTATGGCTCACTTTGCAAAGATTTAACCCACGGAATATGCATCTTCTAGTAGTTTTTATTGTATTTTTACAAACACTATGACATTCCCGTATTTTTTTTTTTATAATGTTTGTCTCTGTGGAAACACCCAGTGCGAGCTTGACACTGGGTGCTGAGCCTGAGACATATTTACTGCCCGTACTACAACGACGTGTTTTGTATATTTGGGGTGATGATGAGGTGAGAGCGACTGAAGATGAGAGCATGAATGAATAAACTCCCTCGTTGCCCCCAGGCCAGCAAGCGAGGTGAAACCTTTGTTCACCAGCCCCGGGAGCAACGAAGGGAATGGGGATTTCTCGTCTGGTTGTCGATCCAAATGATGTCGATGTCAGAAAAAGAAAAGTCAGGTCTATACTCACCCTTTATACCCCCGGTTTCTATTCTGAAAAGAAGAAGATGAGGTGCGAGTGACGAAGAGAGAGCATGAAGTGAGGCATGAATTGATATGTGTGCAGGCGTGGGAGCACCACAATGTGACCGACACGGGTGCGAACCACAGACATGTTTAATATACGTTGGTTATAACGCGTTACGATTCCAAAGAGATGCAAAGGCGCCAGGACCTCCCCGGTGCAACCCGCCCGACCGAAACCGACAGACCCAAAGGGAGCCAAATCTGTTGGTGTTGGAACATCGCGTCCCTAATGGATATCGGTATGGCACAGGTGATTCAAAGCTCCCCATCCCCCAGGCTGCCGCCGAACAAAATCACAGCCAAGGGGCCCCGGCACCCCGAGAACATAAATGTTATCTGCACGATTAAGTGGGAACATGACTAAATTTAAGCATACGCTGACTGAATACGTGGTTGATATTTCTAAACATGTTCAAGTCATTCAAGAACAGTATATATTTGGAGAGCACCGAAGCCATACAATTTACTTTTGTACTCGTTGTTTATTTAGTATTGTTCTACTCATTCAAATGAACTATAAGCTTTCTAAATTTGATATTTTATTGACTTTGTCCGATGAAATATTGTTTCAACATTCTCTTGATAATTAGTTTACTTCTTGGGATTTCCTCAACAGATTGGAATTTATCGGAAAATATACTATTCCACAACTTCGGGGCTAAGCAAGGGTCGTGAAAAGGCGGTAATTCCTATTTGAGAATGGTTGATCCAGTAGGGGGTTCTTCTTACCTCACGATACCCCGGTTCCCTGAGACAAAACAAATTTTGTATGGCTTCAGGAAGCTGACCAATAAGGAATTTATGAACTATAATTAACATTTGCGTTTTCGCGAGTTCAGACACTTTAAGGATCGAGTACTTTTGAAAACGGTTCTGAGCTTCCAGGAGGTATATTCTTTCAATGAGTCGAACGGCTTTTTTGGAGGATGTTAACTTTGTAGAGTTGAGATGAGTAATTCACACCCCAGATGAGACAGCAATAGTTAAGGTAAGGTTGGATTAATGCATAGTAAAGGAGAAGTGCTATACGATCTGAAATAAAGTATCGAATCCTACAAATAATGCCAATGTTTCGACTTATTATTTTAGAAATATGATTTATATGCCCAGAAAACTTAAGTTGCTTATCGAAAATCATCCGAGATACTTAATCTCCTCTTTTCTTCAATTGCATGCTGCCCTATTTTTATGTTTAAGTGAAAGTTTTGGGATAAGGCGAGTAATGTTGCGTGAATGTTTTTCAAGGTTGAGAGACAAATAGTTTGCACAGAACCAGTCTGAAAGCCGCAAGAGAGTTTCATTGACATTCGATTTAAGTATTTCTGGATCCTTGTGTTTGAAGAGCAGGGCCGTATCATCAGCATAGGAGAGATATAGTGCATTTTCACCGATAAGCGGAAGATCATTAACATATATAATGAACAGCAGGGGCCCAGTATAGACCTGCGGGACTCCCATCTTAACATTTCTATATTCTGACGTTTTGTTTTCTACTTGAACACATTGTTTCCTATTGGATAGATATGAAGAGAGAATTTCTAAATATTTACCTTTTATTCCATATTTTTTGCTTTTCCCAGAAGAATGTTATAATCCACGGTGTCAAATGCTTTTCTTAAATCCAAAAATACCCCCAGTACAAGTTCCCCTTTCTCAAAGGCCTTAGTAACAAAGTCTTGGAGCAGAAGTATAGGCATAAATGTTGAACGATTTTTTGAAATCCGAATTGGTTATTGTGTATGAGTTGATTTATTTCAAGATGTTCCATAATTCGGCAGTGAAGAAGTTTTTCAAGAATTTTTGATATTGCAGGAAGAATACTAATGGGTCTATAGTTGGTAACAACATGACGATCGCCAGCCTTAAAGATAGGCTTGATAGCTGCTATTTTTAAGGCATCGGAAATACTCCTGTGGTAAGACATGCATTAAATAGTTTCACTAGATGCTGTATTATGCTTCTATATGTATTCTTAAGAATTTTGCTATTAATGCCATCACAACCAGCTCCCACATTTTTCATATTTTCAATTAATCTACTTACTTCTTCTTCATCTGTAAGCCTAAGCTCCATTTCATTTCACAATCATTGACTAGATCTAGGGGATTGGTGGGGGAAGGTGTGATTTTTCTTGTAGTTTGTTCCAATAGTACTGAAAAAAATATTAAAGGCGTCAGCTTTCCCTTCACTATCCTGTATTTTCACTCCGTTTGTAGTATGAATTGTTTCCGGGATATCATTACCATTACTTGGCTATTTCTTAACTCATTTATGGTTTTCCAAGTTTGTTTCGAGTCAGTCTTACATTTCTCAAATTCTGTCTCATAGTAGTGTTTCTTAGCTTTACGGATAATTCCAATCAGAACATTTTGTATTTATTGTATTGTTGTTTATCTGCCTCACATTTTGATTTTAAAGATTTAATGTAGAGTTGGTTTTTAACATTTATTGAGGATAAAATCCCAGGTGAAATCCAAGGTTTTCTTGGTTCCGTTTTCCTGTTACAGCAAATTTGGCGTGAGAGCTTTTCAATACCTTTATTGTAGCTATTTATGATGGTTGTGGCGAGAAAGTTTGGGTCGGTTTCATTTTCAATACAAGCTAGTTCAGCGCTTAAGAAAGAATTAAGTTCATTTATTCTACGGTAATCAAAGCAAGTTAATTTTGGAATTGATTTCTTTACCTAACTCATTGTTGGTGTTCAGCATTACAGGAAATGATCTGCAATGTCAGATAATAGAACACCAGACTTTTCCACGATTTCTAGGCTATTTGAAAATATATTGTCGAGTAGACTGTCCGAGTTCGCCTGGTGTCGCGTTGTTTTAGAAATCGTTGGGAGAAATCCAAAGGAACACATGGATAAAAAGAAACTGCGAGCCCAAGAGTCAGTTTCGATGGAAAGTAGATCGAAGTTAAAGTCACCAGTTATATATATATAGTCTTATTAAGTTGTTGTAGCCATTCGAGACAAATATTCAATTCTTCAATAAATTTGGATTTATCTGTGTTTGGTGCTTTGTACATTTGGCAGACGACGAACGACTTGTCTTGAGTTTTCGCACTGACACATACTACTTCGGCAGTTGAGAATGACGGGCAATGTAACTGGGTAGGCAATAAATCCTCTTTACGTAAATGCCCGCACCCCCTCCTTTTGCCGACACGATGAGAAAAATAAGCTTTATATGAGGGAATTATAAATAAATTTTCAAGCTCTTTGTTAATCCAAGTTTCAGAAATTGCTATCACATGGAAGGGAATACCTATCTCTTTAAGTAAATCACAAAGCTCATTATGCTTGTTCAAAAGCGATCTGATGTTTAAATAAAAATACAAAAATTGAGCTTGTTCGATGAAAACTACCGCCCAATCCCAAGGGTGAGTAATAAGAACAAGTGGTTCTTATTCTATCAAAATCATAGTGAGCTCCTAAGTTATCGTCCACTGTCAGGGAAGCAAAGGATCAATCGTCCTATCTTGGAATGCCAGTCCATAATTATTCATTCAATTAACCAGGATCTAATAAAACAGTGCTTAAAAGACCTAAAGCAAATCAGATACGCCGCCTAGGAATAAGAAAATCACCTATTCGAAGACGATTTCGTTTCAAGACCGGAGTCCAGAGAATGGTACGGACCAGAATCTCCAACATCTAAATCTCAGTACAAGTCTAATTACTGGAAAGTTCTGTTATTATTTTAGTTTTTAATTCACGCATGCAAATTAATAACAAAGACTTGCTATACATTTTATACTTGTTTTAATATAATTCACAAATGATGAGAAGAGATAATTCGCAAGGCTGAGGGTTGCATAATTTCATAATGAGTTAAATTAATTTTTAATGCTAATAATGACAGGCAGGAACCGTGCCGCGGAGTGCCGCGGAAATCAGCAGCCCCGCCAGTCAAGTGTCAGTCAATGGATCAGTCAAGCAGGGTAGTCAGTCAAGGACTGTTAGTGGGTGGAAATGTATTATTGTAGGGTAATGATGGCAATGCTACATTCAAAAAGGTGCTACAATGACAGGCAGGAACGGTGCCGCGGAAGTCAGCAGCTCCCACCAGTCAAGGACGTTAGTGGGTGGAAAGGCATTATTGTATGGTAATTACGGCAACGCTACGTTGAAAAAAGGTGTTTAACAATGACAGGCAGGAACAGTGCCGCGGAGTGCCGCGGAAATCAACAGCTCCGCCAGTCAAGGACTGTCAGTGAGTGGAAAGGTACTATGGTAATTATGGCAATGCTACATGCCAGAAGGTGAATGATGAAGATCCATGGGTGTTAAGAGGAAAAGGTGTAAGTTCCCCAGAGAAGAGAGAAGGCTGCCAAGATCAGTGGTCTTGTAACTGGTGAGTATAACAACAGGTATCAATATGTAACCTGTTAAGCAAATAAGCACCGAAAATCAACATTAACGTACAATAACTAGCTACATTTTCCAATCATCATTATTTGAACAGTAGGTCATTGCAGCAGACAGCGGCAGCCCAAGATCTGACAACAGAAAATAGCAGTGATACAGTCTCATTAAAGTTATTTCAGGCTATTGAAGGCATCAAATAAACAGTCAAGCCAGGGCAGGTAGGTAGGAGACAGGTCTCAGGGCAGCAGACAGATGTCACAATGCAACACAGATCTGCACAAGTCAAGGCTGGCACATCAGTGACAGGCAGCACAAGATAACTGGGATGGTCTATTAGGACCATATCAAACCAGCCATCCTCCCCAGAGCAAGTGCATACCTGCAAACAACTTGTGGGCAGCTGACAGCATCCCTTAGTAACAAGTTGAAGCACACGTTCAGATTTTTTTTAAACTCCCCTGGTGTCTCAGGGTTAAAACGAATGTTTCTGCCACATTCAACACACATAACATCCTTCACCAGTCACTCGACAGTGATGCATGCCAGTCCAATAGCATATAGCAGACTGGACACATCACTGCCCAGAGGAGTTTATTTTCATGTCACCAAAGATGTGCAACTTGTTTCACTGATAAGTGACGATTTGTTTCACCCCCTGGTGTCACAGGTTTAAAGCGAATGTTTCTGCCACATTCAACACTCATACCATCCTTCACCATTCACTCGACAGTGATGCATGTCAGTCCAATAGCATTTAGCAGACTGAACACATCACTGCCCAGGGAGTTTTTCACAAATGTCAGTATATTCACAGGACATTGATGCAGCAATAGATATATCCATTCAGCCACCAATGTTCCAAAACTCAATTCTCATGGTAGTATTGACAGCCCAAATATAACTGGTGCAGCTGTGGTACAGTATGATCGTGCAGCCCCCATGAGGTCACTGAACACGTATTTGTGTAATGTCAATTATGTTGTAGAGAGATATCATAAATATGTCTATTATTTATTTGTGGTAAAAAATTTACAGGATCCAGAGACGATATTTATGCGAAAATCCTATCATCCGGTCATCGGGTATTGTTTTTCAAGGTAATTTTCATTATGACATTACCACAAGCTATCTGTAGCATCAAAACGTTTGGATAATGGGGATGAAAAATAATTTAGTGTGAACCAGCAACAGAAAACTTTTTTGTGTTGCATTGCCTATATACAGATAATGTATAAATTACAAAGATAGCTAACACCAGATAGATCATGTGTTAATGACACAGACAACGAACACTAAGAATAATGTGATTTGAGCGTGACGTTTGTCAAATCGATTCGATAGCTATCGGTTCGATCTACCATATGAAATAAACGACTGGACAGAGTAAGTGGCTTAAGTTGTCCGGACGGGCACGCTCACACGTATATAACCCGCACGGTATGTTAGCCACGCTGTTTTATTACAGAGCCCAGTGGTACTCCGCAACCGACGGACTCTTCAGATGGTAGCCCAGTAACGGCAGCGGCTTCTATAACAATAAAGTAGCGTAGAAGTGGGAAGTGGGCTCAAAATAATTCAAAACTGCCACCAACGGCCTGGTAAGGGGACCGCCACCCCTTCCTAAAAAAGAGCTGAAAATAAAGACAATTTTTATCCGGTATATAAAAAGTAAATTGAATGAGTGGTTTTGTTAAGTTAATTTTTGCATATCTTACAAAATAATTCAAATGTTTGGAAGTAAGATACAGATAAATCTCAAGAAGAATCTTGTGGTATGAAAACAGCAATGAAGGACAATTTGTGGGTAACACTTAAGTATTGCGTAAATAAAAAAGTAGCAATATTAGAGAAGAAGGTAGCGGTTTCACTAGTTTGAAAAAGAAGCGCTTGCAGCGGCAGGGGTTTCAGCTAGCCAGGGTAGCCGGGTTAGCGGTAGTGGTGTCAAAAATTGTGTGCGGTGCTCTGTTGTAACCCGTTTACTTTTTTGTACCAATCACTGTTCCACGTCACGAAATCATCACGTCACCACCCGGCGCGGACACCGTGTTCGTAAAGCGGGAAATGGCCAAAAGGTACCATATTTGATATCAAGTTTCGGAACAACAAATGTCCGTTGCATCTACTGAAAGTTTCGCGCGCTATTTTCGCCTCTGGTGGAACAAAACAGAACACGTGTTGGGTTCTAGATAACCGGAGTTGCTTGTCAATGCTTGTTTTGGTCCTGTCTTGGAATTGTTATACTTGACGGAAGTGCCATCGACAACAGAGCGCGTGCATCCCTGGCACCGCACCGTCCGAGAAGAGGGTGATTGTGCTGAGAAACGTGGTGCGCTGCTTTACTCGAGATGCAATATTGTGCTGAGCCCGACATGATGCAAGCGCTGTTCCCTGGGAGTTCGTGGACGAGCGGGATGAATAGTAGATATCAGGCGTTCGATGGAGTAGGAGAATAGCCTGATGTGATCAAGGCTCACTGCGGTAGATGCAGCAGTGGGGAGCGCGGCACGTGTTGTGGTTGAGCGTCAAGACAATAATGGGAAGGTATGGTGTGGTGCGCAGAAAGTTGATAATTGGGACACTGGTTTGCCAAAGGAATCGTTTCTGTGTATTGAGTAGGACTATGCATTGGGCTTAGAAGTTTTTCAATAATAGTAATAATAATAATAATGATATAATGTTTATTTCACACTCGTGGTGTATATTACATATGCATTCACATACGCATCACATATCATTACACGTGCATATCAGATGTCATTAGTCAAATACACACACATCATAATATAGTACATACATACATACTTGCCTAAAACACTGTTTGAGGCAGCCCTAATCGACATTAAATCAGCCAATGCCTTCTTTGATTTCTGTAGCTTTGTGCGATATCATACCTCTCAAGCATCGCCTAATGTCTGAGTAGGAGCTACTGTCCAAATCTAATCGCAAGAGGGCATATTTTCTTCTAATACACAAGCAATTTTGGGCTAAAATACCTTCAAGAGAGACTTTGCTAGTCCTCAAAGTAGCTGAAATGGAGTTGTTACTTGTGGAAAGAGCTTTCTTAAACAGAAACTTATTTTTTACATCCTGTAGTGCGAAGGTAAAAATATCAAATTCATCACAGATAATATGGTTGCTATGATGCAAGCATATTATATCAATCAAAGTCGTGGAAGTCGATCAATATATATTTATATATTCTTTAGATTCAACCTTGGGAAATAGGACATTTATCTACTCGAAAACTCGTTTGTCATGATGGCCTCTATTTCCCCTTTTACATGGATGTCGTCGCCGCCCTGTTTGATTCGGAAAGTTCTGTGAATTCTGTCGTCGTGAAAACTGCTTTGCAATCTCTCTGCCAAAGAAGACGGTAAAAGCCACTTTATAATGTTTCTGCCAATGAAGTCAACCTCTCTGCCGCTCTCTTCCACGACTTTGAATTTCCAGAAGCAGCCTCCGCCCGCGCAAAACTGTCATACTTTGAAGTTGATGAGACATCTTGGCGATATGCAGCATCACCTATCGGCTTATCGCACCTCCCCACGCGGCGCTTCGACTGCCAATGAGATGTTGAGAGAGCGATCGTTCAACTTCGCTCCAAGGGCAAGATAAGGACAAGCCGGCTACTTAGAGTGACGCCCGTTTATCGAACGCCTAATGGATATTGAAATATTTCAACCCAAGCCCTGCACTGTAAGTTAAGGTTCAGTGGGGGAGAAGTCGAAATTCCAATGAAAAACTAATGTGGAATGTTTTGGCCTTTTCAACTTTTAAATCCAAACTCTGACCCCTGCCGTGGTAGGATAAAGCATACGCATTTTCATCTCAGTTCGATTTGTATTGCGCTTTGGCGTGACATTGCAGTTTCATACCTCGGAAGCCCAATTCTGGGACAATGCGTTCTTTATTGCTAGTTTGAACTGCGACTCTGCACCTCCGACCTTTTGTCAGGACCAGCGGACGTGTGTAAAGAGCCTGTTTTCTTAATGTTCATCAGGAAGAGGTCAAAATTTCCAAGTAAGATCTTAGATATAAGAAGTGCCGGTTCATATGAGGTGTTTTTTATGATTATTGGAGTTTTAGGTCACTGCAGCTACAGAGGCTATATGCGCGAGGTGTTTTTTAAAAGTGTTATCATGCCTTATTACGTCTAATGTAATCTGCTTATTTTCGCTGCCATCTTTAATTTGCATTTCGAAAACGATTAATATACAACGAGGCACCTGATTACAGATGCCGCTTTTTGTGCCATTAGAGCGTGCTCTACTTGGCGTCCTCTACCTTCAGTGGTTAATTCCCGCTAACTTGCGCGGTTTTGCTGAAGTTGGGACCGTACAGAAGTGCGGCAGCAATAAATTAACTGTGTAGAATTTGGCGACGCTGTTGAGAGAAGTATGTTTTACACACGCCAGTATGGGGGGGGCGGATATCCCCTAAGGTTTCTCACAAGGAGCCGGAGAATGGCGGCGCGGGGCGCCGCCATGCTTGGTATGCCTGCTTGGCATACGTGGTAAACCTGCTTGGTATACCTGGTCTTTTTTGCAAAGGTCATATCAGGTCAGGTCTCCCGTCCAGGTCAAGTGACCATGTCTAAAAATGTTTAAAGGTGCAGCAGTAAGAGGAGACTTGATCATTGGATCCTAGATTTACATAGCAAAAAAAAAAAATCTCGCGAGTGCAATAGTTTGTGGAACTGGATATTTTATATCGATGACCTGGGGACCGGTGAGGGCCATGACCCTTCCATTGAAAATGGGTGCGGGTATTGCTTTAAGTTCGATAACTGTCCAGAATATCGTGATAAAGTGTTTATTTTGACGTCATTGTGCTTGACTTGTCACTGCGGTTCGAATGATGGCGTTATAACCTACACTACTTTGACCTGACCTTTGGTCAGATGTACCTTAGGTCAGAATATTTCCATTTCAGGATTTTACCTGACAAGGTCATAGGATAAATTATCCGATTGGGTTTGACGACTTGATTTCAATCGTGTTGATATACTCTCTGTAGCTCTGCTCTGTCAGCCGTTATCCAATTGATGTCCATGGGAACATGCTTTGATCTTTAGCGATCCTTAAAAGTGACCTGACCGAAACAATAGATTGACATTTTCGGATGAGATCAATACGGGCTATGTAACGTCGCCTTCGGCTTTCTGATACCTAACACGGTTGCTGAGATTGCAGGGGCCGACCTAGTACCCGCCCCCTACCCGAAGTTGGCGCGGACATCTGCACTGGCTCGCGTTAACGCGTCCCGCTGGGTCCCTGGCATGACGCTCCCTGCTGGGGGCGTTTTTTCGCCCCCCTCAGTATCTCATTTCTCAGGGCAGCTAAAGGAAAATTAAGGAGGGCGTTCGAAAGCTCTTGATACGAATGGAAATTATAAGGAGTATTTTTATATCAGGTCAATATTGAGGTCAGCAAAGCTCAAAGAAGATTCCATAGGCTTACAACAGGGCGGTGTACGTTTACCCCTCTATATTTTTACTCAGGGGAGCTAGAATAAATAGTTATGCATCATTGGGCTTATCTCATTGTGGCGAATCGAATGATGTATAATATGACCTTGCCAGGTCAAATTTTGAAAATGACCTCACATCGAACTAGGTCAAGGTCACATGGTGACCTGGTATAGTCATGTTGCATATCAATCGACTCCCCGTGACAATATAAGCACAATACAAGCAAAATGGGACTTTTATCTCAATTCAGTGAGAAGTAATTGTCAAAACAATCACTGTATGTTCCTGTGACCTGACATGACCTTTGAGAGGTCAGATGGTCAAAAACTTAACTTTAAGGTCAATATTGTGGCAAGAATACACGATTTGAGAATTTTTAGCTTTATCTATCCAGTTTTTACTGAAAACGAGCCCTTTCTATTTTTCACGATAGGTATACTTATAATATGTAGGGTGACCAAAAAATTGACCCCACCGTAGGTAAACAGCATCAAAATTCTGAGATAGCATATTTGTAGACCCTAATGACCTTATCATATCGTGAAAGTTTGAAACTGATCGGGTGACAGATGTTCCTTAAACACTGCTTCAAAACTCGTGATTTGGGGTTTTGAAGTCGGGTCTCTTGATCTTGTATAGCTCCTTGATTTGACTTGATCTGACCTAAAAATTTGGTCAGGTGTGTAAAATTGCTCAGGGGTAAGGTACTGTAAGTTTTGTTGTTCTCTGCCTCTTCTTTTTGCGTTATCTGGAAAAAATCAGGAGGGGGCGAATTTCTCCCCCCAGCGGGGCGCGTGTTAAGTAGCATGCACCAGTCAAGGCTTGTTTCCCTTTTTCTTTTTTTGTCCCCATTGTCTCTGTTTGACTGGGTTGTTTTCAGAAGGCAGTTATATCGTCATGAGCCAGTCAGATTTGGACATGTACTGCGCGAATGCTTTCTTCATATCACCGTATGATCTGATTGGTCGAATACTTTGTGAGCCATCGATTTGACGTGTGCTTTTTTGTCACGACATGGGTTCGCCTTCACTGGAAGTCAGATTGGGACAACATCGCAGCATTCACCCTATTTCGTATTCATCCCGTTTCGTTCCATTTGTGTATCCAGTCCCATTCTGTCCTGGCAAATTCAACCAATCAACGGGTCCGTCCCTTCCCATCCCATTGTCCCTGAACTTTTCAGAAGAAATCGTGCCGTTCCAAATGAGCACTGGAAAGTTTCGTCCCATCCTATTTAGTGTTATGCCTTCCCATAATTCACATTCCTTTTTCCCATTCCATGGAGGCCTTTAGTGCGACTGGCTCATCCTTCTCCGCTGACGGATAGTTCCCCGTCCGCTCGCCAGGTGGCAGATGAGCTGGTGACGGAGCTGTGCTCACGGGACCGGGTGGAGGAGAACCTTGGCCTCTCCTCGCCAGAGGAGCAGCACTACGAGCAGAAGAACATCCGGCGCCGCGTTTACGATGCGCTGAACGTGTTGATCGCGATGGAGATCATCCGCAAGGAGGGCAAACAGATGCGGTGGCGAGGTCTGCCTGGCCTGCCAGCGGAGGCGACGGCGCACCGACACGGCGCCCAGCCGGTAAGTGATGCAACTGAATAGATTATGTGCCTCGGAAACTTCGCGAGAGGGGAGGGACCGTAACGAGGCGCCAACAACTGTTCAACTGGCCACGGAGGGAAAGGGGAGTACGCCAGACTTGAGCTAGGGTAGGGCGCCAAGTCCTCCTCTGGGTGAGCTCGAGCCTGCGACTCTTGTTAGATGAACAGGAGTGCCACGGACCCTCTGGAACTCACTGAAGCTCACGTTCCCTTCATGTACACGTCTGCTGTGCTTTGGCATACGTTTGTGCAAGTCGTAATCAGTTCTTCTTTGTGATTGGCGTCCCAGTTAAGTTTTTAAGGAACTTATCTCGGATATACCAACCCTGCCATCCAAAGGGCGCCCGTAATGATAGCCTGATGGCGATGCTAGCGTTTCACGTGTCACAAAGCAGAGGACACGGCGGCCGCCCTGAGGCCACCCTCCCCGGTCAGTTGCTAGCCGGCCGTCGTCGGTTAAGTGATTGAGCATAGCAGCGTCTCTGGGGAGCCCATGCAGAGCCTTTTCCGCGCACCGCCACGGCCAGAGTTCTGAGTAGTGGAGCGGAGCTCATCCTACCAGCCTGGGTACCGCAGCGGCTGCCGCGGACTCTCCAACTCTGTACGGACAAGGCACCAGGACCACTTACTTCGCAGGGAGGGCCACAGAGAAGCCGTATTGATTGATCAACGCACAGTTAACTCCGACCGTGAAGAATGGTGCAGAAACCTTCCAAACGACAGATCCCACAGGCTCAATTAGACCAATGCCTTCTTTTGAAAACCATTGCTATTAGAGCTCAAGCGTGTGTTCTATGTAAAAGTCCAGTTAAGCCAGCGTGTGATGTTTGTCTCCTCTTAGAACGTGTAATTTGGAAGGAGTCTTTGTTTTTAGAACGAGTAATATTGGAGGGATTGTTCGTTTTTAGGTGTAATATCGGAAAGCATTACTAGAATACCTAGTAAGGGACTGAACAATAAATTGAGCACCTGCGAACTGGAATGCTCAACACTAGTAGACGATGAGGCAGCTTTACAGTGGGATTTGAACTGAGATCATCTGCGTACGCTATAGCATACCGGGAAACCTGGGGTTTGGTGTTTCATTTGACCCATAAATCGTCATTTGCGGCGAAACGGCGTGCATTTCGAGAAGATGTCAACCCTTTCTAACCTTGCTTCCCCCCCTCCCGGCACCGTCGGTCTTAAGTTTCATTGTGGGGGGAGGGGGCTTTTAGTGAAGAAAGCGTGCGGCCCAAAAAGAAGCAAGCTCATGAAGCGCCATTTCGTAAAATCGAGTTTGTACAGAAACGAAACAAGAAACCAGGGGTTTATCAGCGTGCTTTGGGCTACTGACAGCTCGGTTCAAATCCCGTGAAAGAACCATTTTCCCTTTAACTGAACCACGAAGTAAGCATTCTGATTGTGTTGCCGTGGAGTAATTTCCAGAGTGCCGAATTCATACTACCAGGCCTGAAAAGAATGCCGTCAAAGCTCTGCCGGGACTGTAGAAAACTGCTCTCCGTGTAATCAGATTCGGCTGTTCCGGCTGCTTGTGCTCAAAACGAGCTCTTTAGCCGGAGTCTAATTTCCGCTGTGAGCTGCGGTGTTACCCGCTATTCATTATGAATCGAATGAAGCCGCTGCGGGCTGCCGCTCTCCGGAGCGAGCATTCGTCCAGCCGTGTAATAAGGGTAGCTACCTTGTAGAGTGTGCTGATGTAAACCCGTCCGGCTCCATGCGTCTGGACATTGCGCCCTGGCTGCAGCCCACCAGATAACGGGCCCTCCATTTCTAAGACTCATTTCGTTTTCTCTGGTATATTTCATTGTGATTGGAGTCAGTGAGCGCGCCTGGACGTTGTCCTGCGGCTCTGCACTGGACAGGGTGTGCGCTGTACACCATCCCGGCCCGTGGAGCCTTCGGTGGCACCTGCAGCCAGGCACAGTACAATTACTAAAAATGCCTTGTTCAACCTCCCACCTGCACTGTTGTCCACTGCTGTTACAGGCCCGGGGAGGGCATTGGGAGAGGTGTGAACGATGTGTCGAGGGGGGGGTGATTCAGTCGAGGTCCCTGCTCAGATGCCACTACAATACAGCTTGTTGACAATAGCCGCACGCTTCTCCTACTGGCAGTGGTGGGAATGAATCAGCGTGCATGGTTGTTGGGGAAGTGGACCGTGTCATCCATGCTGGGTCGAACACATCCCACCTTGTCTCAATATTGATCCCTCAATATGTCCCTGTCAATGACCCCGAAAGAAACCTCATATGCAAACCTGTAGAATTGTATATGTGGAGGGAAGGAGAGGTGTGTGAGCAACCTTAAAAGAAAGAAAAGCACATCTTTACGTCGGAGAGTACCCCTAAAGGTGGGCTCACAGTCAGAGGGCACTTTCGTACTGAGTACATCTCATGCCAACCGTCCCCGCTAGGCGTTTCAAGTTCCCTGGGTATATCTGCGCTATCAATCCCCCTTGAGCAGTGAAATCTTCTTTGATGGGTCCGGAAAAGTACCCCTAATATTCTCCCAATGATACATCCCTGCTCAGATGTCGTGTGCCCAAAATGTATCTCGCGCACGACTTTGCGACCTTGCCACCTCTCATTACTGTCGAAATATTCACAAGTCCTAAATTCTGCTAGTTGAATCCTGGTTGTGTCGGTTGTTGGTATGTATCCATATGTTTTTGCCGTGGAAAACCCCGAGTTATTTAGCGCTGGAGGGTGCTATGTACGAGGGCAGTAGCCCGCGGTGTCGGGAGTCACCGTGACGTCCAGGAGCCAGTGTATAATTATACAGCTCACAATGCCGGCAGCGCGGCTGGCTGCGGGGTGTCTGTCTGTCCAGTATCGTTAGCGTGTCCTGGACATGCCCGAGAAGCATGTCAGACAGCGAGTCGAATTATTCACGGACGCCGCCGGTCTCGCGCCAGGTCTCGTGCTCGTGGGCGTACCGGCTCCATCCTCCGTCCAGGCTCGGACTGGGATTTCCATAGGTGATTTCCTAACGCTATAACGGTTTCTTTCTGTCTGTTCCTTTTTCTTGCTTACTTTGGGTGTTCCGGATCTACATGGGAGTAGTGTAAAATGTTACACGTTCTTCAACGTGGCATAAATGCCTGCCCGTTGCCGTTTCTATCCCATCGGTATATGTTGATACTGAGCTCATAATTTATGTCTAATCATGCCGGGAGAATAACATCGATTATGACAGCTTTGAACAGGCCTGGCCTGTGTTTTAGTCGACGTGTGTGTGTCTTCTGGTCGATGTGCCTTCTGTGATTTGTGGCGCAGCTTCCGAGTCAAGGTGGTAAATTCTCTGCCGCTAACTCTGGACCACTATAACGCCATGAATTCGCCACGCTAGAACAGCATGTCGATTACAATTCAGCGACACTTTTTGGCAGAAAAGGCACCTCACCTTGATCTGATATTGCTGCTTAGCTTGGGTGTATGTTATATTGCAATGGCATCGGGAGATATATATGTTGATTACTCATCAATCAGATGCATTATTAGTTTTCAAAACAGCATCTGTGTAGAAAGGAGGATTCGTGTTTTTCCTCGTGGTTAGCCACATGATGCAAAAAACATGTTGCGGAAGTCAATTTTCTGGTCAAAGCGCGTGCTGAGACGACGGGAAAAACTGCCAATGCCGCGCGGCTACTACGGAAGGCTTTCTCCCTAAGCTCATAACGGTGAATAATGCAGTGCTGCGCCATCCCTCGTCGGATATGCATACGCCTGGTGGGTACAGTTTACGACGGGGACGCCGCGCCGCCACCGACGGCCGCGCGCGTCCATGTGAGATGCAGACCTGGTAACAGACGGGAAGAGATACCTCTCAGAATTCTGGGGTTTTGAAGGTTCCATTTCTGGTTCTAACAGTTTTTTTGCAGAAAAATTTAACATGTAATTCCAATGGGACTGTTTGCAGGGGTTTGGGGCACGGGCCAGTGGGAAAAGTTAAGTGGTGCTTAAGGGTATATTTTTTATTTTTGGGATGTAAAATTTATCAGGCTATCTTTTGGGTGCAGTTTTTGTCTCTAAAGCGGTTTTATAACAAGGAAAATCCACGATGAACTTCATCTAATTCCTTCAGAATTCTGTTTCGAACGTTTCGCCAACCAATCAGAACGTATTTACCTTGTGCTAGCAAAACCAAAGCTATCTTGAACAAAACCCTTCAAAATACACCATATCCTCAACGTGCTGCCAAAACAGGCAGTCAGCTGGCTGTCATGTCGAACCGTATCTATAGGAACCGTGGTAACAGAGGTCGTCCCGGATTCCATATTGGGCCAATACTGACAAATGGTGACGAGCCTGAACTATTCAAGTTCGTTCTTTACCCTTGCATAGGCGGATCTAGGGGGCAAAGGGGGCAGGTGTCCCCCTCCGACCGACCCTTGGTGCCCCCTGAAATGGCTACGGTGCTTCTCTGAAAGGTCTATGGCGCCCCCCTGAAATATCGCTTCCCATCTCCCCTTCCTGGATGCGAAAATCGTCTCCCACGGATAGGATTTAGCTCCCACCTGAAGGTTTTCCCGGCCAAAAATGGTGCCCATTTGGTCCGGATGGTGCCCCCTGGAAGGTGCCCCCCCGATTGACAACCCTGGGTCCGCCTATGTACCCTTGCACTGAGGATGGTGCAGCAAGGCACCATTGGCTACATAGGTGTTACTTAATTTTTGTCTGCTATTTTATGACTGTTTCAGCTTTGGTTTCACTTGTCATTTTAGGATAATCGTGTGATTCCCATCCGTAAATTTGTAGAACAAACTTGTTGAGATCACTATACACATTTGCCTTGTAAGGGTGATATCTCAGTGCCCAGCAGTCCTCATGAGGAGGGGCATTTGCGCCCCTTGCGTGACGACCGGGCTGATGTTTCCGATAAGCCTGTGTGTTACCTGTGCCCGCTGACTGGAATATAGGGCTGTCGAGTACTTACAGGACTGGCGAGACCGGAGGGCGCGATCACGAGCTTGAGACCTGCTGTATATGCTAACTCGTCGCTATCCTTCTTTTCTGGCGAGTTGCATTTACTTTTTTCTTAAATGACACGTCTGCGGAATTGAGGTCCTGTCGGATAGTAGTGGCAGTGTGGTGCCCTTTGTGGGTGGTTCGGATGTGACCAGGTTTGTTGGGGTTCTCAAACATTTACACCATACTAAACGTCCGTTCGGAAATATTGTGCGCTGGTAAAAAATGTAAAGATGGCCGGCATGGTCTCCGGGTAAGGGCTGGGTGGGTTGTGTGCTCCGCCGCGCAGAACAATGGGAGTATGGCCAGCCTGCCGTTATGCGGAGTGTGTCCCACTGGCTTTTAGGCCGGGCATGTGTTTGCCTGCTCGTATTTGCCTGGCCACGGGGTGGGTGTGTTGGGTCTGTCGTTGGACGGAGTTGTTCTGCCCGCGGCAGGCTGGGTGTGTTGGATCTGTTGTTAGACGGAGTGTTGTGCCCGGCGGCAGGCTGGGTGTGTTGGTTCTGTCTTTAGGCGGAGTGGTGTGCCGGGCGGCAGGCTGGGTGTGTTGGGTCTGTCGTTAGGCAGAGTGTTCTGCCCGCGGCAGGCTAAGTGTGTTGGGTCTGTCGTTAGACGGATTGGTGTGCCCGGCGGCAGGCTGGGTGTGTTGGTTCTGTCGTTAGGCGGAGTGGTGTGCCCGGCGGCAGGCTGGGTGTGTTGGTTCTGTCGTTAGACGGAGTGGTGTGCCCGGCGGCAGGCTGGGTGTGTTGGGTCTTTTGTTAGGCAGAGTGTTCTGCCCGGCGGCAGGCTAAGTGTGTTGGGTCTGTCGTTAGACGGATTGGTGTGCCCGGCGGCAGGCTGGGTGTGTTGGTTCTGTCGTTAGGCGGAGTGGTGTGCCCGGCGGCAGGCTGGGTGTGTTGGTTCTGTCGTTAGACGGAGTGGTGTGCCCGGCGGCAGGCTGGGTGTGTTGGGTCTGTTGTTAGGCAGAGTGTTCTGCCCGGCGACAGGCTGGGTGTGTTGGTTCTGTCGTTAGACGGAGTGGTGTGCCCGGCGGCAGGCTGAGTGCGCCGCCTGTCGGCAGGCCGAGGCCCCGGCCGTGGTGGCGGAGCGGGAGCAGCGGGTGCGGGAGAAGACGCAGCAGCTGAACGAGCTGCTGCTGCGGCAGATTGCCTTCAGGAACCTGGTGGACCGGAACCGCGTGGTGAGTACCGTACCGTACCGCCAACAGCCCGCCGTGAGTACTGACCGTACCGTACCGCCAACAGCCCGCCGTGAGTACCGACCGTACCGTACCGCCAACAGCCCGCCCTGAGTACCGACCGTACCGTACCGTACCGCCAACAGCCCGCCGTGAGTACCGACCGTACCGTACCGTACCGCCAACAGCCCGCCGTGAGTACCGACCGTACCGTACCGCCAACGCCCGGTACCACCGTACCTCCCCAACAGCCCGCCGTGAGTACCGACCGTACCGTACCGTACCGCCAACAGCCCGCCGTGAGTACCGACCGTACCGTACCGCCAACAGCCCGCCGTAGTACCGACCGTACCGTCCGCCAACAGCCCGCCGAGTACCGACCTTACCGTACCGCCAACAGCCCGCCGTGAGTACCGACCGTACCGTACCGTGCCGCCAGCAGCCCGCCGCCGGGTGTGGGAGCGCGCCTGTAAATACAGCCGAGTACAGGACTGAGCTGTTCCATGCCAGTGTGGGCCGCGATCTTCTCGCGTTAATTTGTGACGTTGGATGGAAGCGCATCACTCGGCGTTTTTGTTTTGGCTGTTGTGCCTTTCTTCGGCGTGCCGGCTTTTAACAGGCAGGTCGTGCCAATTTGCTCCAAGCGACGCAGCTGTACTGAATACAACGCGACTAACTTCCCTGCATAACTTACGGCGAACATCGGCCGGGGGAACGGTTCGTTTGTGTCCCGATTTCTGTTCAGCACAAATCTTGCGATGCGTTTGGATAATAATGACTTGTTTGTGCGAGTTGTTGGCGGCTGAGTTAGTTTGACAGTTTTCGCAGGGGACGTTGTTATTTTGGCGGCCTTGGGACGGAAGCTGCGCGCCTCGCTCTGATTGGTCCTAATGGTGCGACCGCGGCTCGTTAGGGTGGCGCGAGAGCCACCGACTGGGGAGAGCCCCGTCCGACGCCTGTTGTTCAACACAATCATTTTTCATGCACCTATTTGAAACGTGAGATTGGTTTCTTCAGAGTGGGGAGATCACTATGCGGTTCAGTGCCTTTTTTAGAAGGGTCGGAGATTGGCTTGGCTTTGAGCATTTGATTTGGCCCTCAATCCTCTTGTGAAACGGAGCGGAATCCGCGAAGATTACAACCTCTGGGACGATATCTTCGTTTTGCACGGACTGAGGCGCCGCCGTCGACGTCTGAAAGGCCTGCAAGATCGAAAAAGCGGTTACAAATCGGCCAATATCTGTCTCAATATCAAAAACAATTTCCCTGGGATGTATTACACCGCCAAAATAGAAACGTGCTTTGTGACGAAACCTCAATTGCATCACTAGAATATATTTCGCGGGGAAATTTTTGGCAGCGCAGTATTGAGGAAAGATGACGTCGCCCTGCTGTACGATACTAGAAATGATTAATCTTGGTTTGTGTACAGAGACACGTCAGTTTGTTTTACGCAGCTACTCCCGTGGTCATGTACATGATAAGTTATGTAGGCGCCTACTCGTCGACAGGGCTATGCCAACTCACCGTGTGTTATTAAATACTCAAAACTCGTCCCGCATGTTTCAGGTAAAGTTTCAACCAGTCACACGAACTACAGTTCCTTCATGACCTGTCCACTCCTGTTTATCAAATAAAAATACCCGCCCACTCCTCGATTGAGTTTTCAACTGAGGCCATAATGGCCTGCTGGTGAGGTCGAAAATGTGACAAAGTACGTTTTCGACTGAAAATTTCGAATTCCAGGACGCTGTTCATAAGTAAGACCCATGCCACTGAATGAGCGATCGAAAGCTTCGAGGTGTAACCCGGTCTCGGTACTTGCGGACGGCGTTGACCGGAAGGACTGGTTTCCACTCTGCCTCCGTCCGCTGTCAAACATCAACTGATGAGTAGGGCCTTTAACGCAAGATGATCATAATTAAATTCAGCTGACGCTTCAAAGAATAGCATTAATTGGTCTTAACGAACTGCCGTACAGTTTGAGTGATGGCCGTATTCTGTCCCAGTGTGCGGCGGGCGGTGAGTCCTGCCGTCGGGGTCACGGGGTGGCTCCCAGCATCACTCCCTACGATCCTGGGACCACCGGTCGATGACGCTATGTCGCCGTAGGCCAGTCCTGGGTCCGGTTTTACGGCCCTCCGACGCCGAGCACCCTCTCCTGAGCTCGTCAGACCGGCGGATCGCTCGTAAAGCCGCCAGGTTTTGTAACCCTGTCGGCGGCGTGGCCCTCAGGCGTTGTGAAACGAGGAGAACGGCTGTCTGCCACCTTTCTCAGCAAGGCGTGGTGATAGAAGGCTGAGGCAAACAAACTCTTCTTTTCTGATGAGACACTCCCATTATTATCTTCAGTATTTGGTATCGTTGTTTTCTCTCAGTGCCTGCCAACTCTCTGCCGTGCTGCACGCACCATGTGAGGGTTTTGCAACTACGTTTTCAGTTGATCTTCAGCTCTGACCGTCGCCCGAATAACTAACACACCGTCGTGGTGCGATACGTTACGCGCAGTGACCGCACTGGATGAAATTCGTCAGGGCCATAATCCTCAGAGAATGAGAGGAACGTCTTCGTCGGAGTTGAACGGGGGACAGTGACAGAGCCGGCCCTCGTGAGATATATGGAGCGAATTTGACGATACGGCGGCTGGGAGTAGCGCGGTCAGCAGCCTCAGGCCCGGCTCTGCTGCGTCAGGACTGGGCCGTAAGAATCGCTGACTGCAGAGGTCCTGCTGCGTCGCCAACACTCACCACGTAGAACAGGGGGTCACGGGAGGTCAGCGCATGATTGGGCGTCACATTACCAGTTCAAAAGTTTTGGCAATTTCACTAAACTTGAGGAGTCCCCCTCCCAGTTGTCGCCCTCAGCGCCGCTGGACAGCCAGTGTGATCAGAGTAAGAACGTGGGCCGGAGCTAGGAAACCCCTAGGTTTGTACAGAAGAGGGTGGAGCGCCTCCTGCATAATCCAGAGGTGGCGAACGTCAAAGGCGAACACAGAGATCAAGATAAGATGTCAATCGTGATGGGTTCAAATGAGCATATTATAGTCATTTACTCACTGCTCATCATTACCGGGGCTAACGGCAGCTGCTGGCCTGTTGTTCAGCCCCGACAACGGCATATTCCCCGAGCGTGACTCAGCCGTCAGTCGCCGGGGTAGCGCAGTTCGGCGGCTACCCAGCTCTTTTGTGTGGCCTCGGCGCGACCAACTACACCTTGGCGATAGCGCCGTCCTATGAAGTGTCTAATCCTAGCTGTTAGTGTTGAAGAACACCTGCCGCAGGCCAGGAGTGCGTATGTGCTTAAGCAGCTTACGTTGCCGAGAATGTTAAGTTGTTGACGCTGTTGCTGGTGTTCCAGCAGCTGCGTGGTGGTGTTTGAGGACACTCCAGCTGCTGGAGTGTCTGTAGTGCCTGCTGTCCAGAATTCCAGCACAGTGCTCAAGTGGCTCGTTTTTCTGGTAAGATAAATGGTCGGTTTCGTAAGGTTCTTCTCCAAAATCGATTTCGTCTGTAGTTTGTCAAGGAAGCACATTTAGCTAACGTGCGGAAATGGTCTGCAGGATGGTGGCTACCCCTCGGAGTCTTTTGTAATAAAACCACCCGAGTATGGCTGATTGCTTACAGATGAAATATCTTCCAATGTTCTTTCTTTAGAACTCTTTGATGAAGTAGGTCGTTAAACATGCTTTGCAGTGTGGGAAACATTTCAGATTTCATCTAGTTGTCTGATCCCGATATCGATAATTATAGTTCGAAGACCTAGAAGGCCTCGAATACCCAATGCCATATGATATATATATATATATATATATATATATATATATATATATATATATATATATATATATATATATATATATACACAAGGTAAGGTCATGTATGTAGGGTAGAGCCTGTGTCTTACCTGGCACAGACGGAAACCTTACCTTGGCGTAGGTAGGTTTTCAATCTGCTTCTTGTATAAGCTAATTGAAAATCGTACTAAAAATGGGAAAACGCTAGTACTACGTTACAATTTTATTATGTCATCATCTTCCGGAAACCTTCGCGGGTGTCCTACAAGATAGCCTCTCTGGGCCCCTAATATGCAGTATTAGTGCACATTTATCAGTTTTTCCATATTGTATCTTGACCATCAGAGACAAGCTAATGATGTGGGGAGCATTGCCGTAAGAGGTGGGGCCCTGACCCCAGTTCGACTAATTAGCAAAGTCTTACATTTTCTACCTGCTGAGGGAACTTCAGACCCCATACCATCCGGACAAATGTTGGTGTCGGGACGGTGCCGTTCATGCATTCCGGGCGGTGCCTTCCCGGTCGGGACTGTGCAGTTCATATATTCTGGAGCGGTGCCTTCCCGGTCGGGACTGTGCAGTTCATACATTCTGGAGCGGTGCCTTCCGGTCGGGACTGGCAGTTCATACATTCCGGAGCGGTGCCTTCCCGGTCGGGACTGTGCAGTTCATACATTCCGGAGCGGTGCCTTCCCGGTCGGGACTGTGCAGTTCATACATTCCGGAGAGGTGCCTTCCCGGTGTTGATATTCGGTGTGGCCGCCTCAGCGGGGTCCGAGATCCAGCGCTGCCCCTCGCGCTGGCCGGACGCTCCCGGCCGGTTTGAGATTCGGTCACGGTTATGTTCGGCTGCTGCTGGCGGGCCGGTCTGAGCCGGGCGTGCTGCGTCGTTGCGGATTTCTCGCACGTGATCTGGCCGCCCGAGTCCGTCAACTGGCGTTGTGACGTCAGTCAGGGGAGCATCCGTCCGCCCACTTGTCACGTGTGTGGTATGTATGGGCGTCTACTGGCTGAGCGGCCTCTGCCAGCATAGTCACGGAATCGTAATAAAAATACTTCTCGCAGTGTGCACCCACACCCACCACTAAACATTGAAGATTTCCATTGTGATACATGAAAATACTGTCTCTCCATCTTTAAGTGGTGGAAACGCGCACAAACATGTTTCTTCATTTCTCGAGCGTGTAATTGTATTCTCTAGGCATCGTTGCTGGGCGACTGGCGATATTGCATCGGAAGAACTCTAGGTCGAGCCCCTCGTATTTGTTAAATCCTGATGTAATTGTTTGTTCACTCTCTGATCGACCAGGTCTATTTGATTCTCTCTCTCTCTCTCTCTCTCTCTCTCTCTCTCTCTCTCTCTCTCTCTCTCTCTCTCTCTCTCTCTCTCTCTCTCTCTCTCTCTCTCTCTCTCTCTCTCTCTCTCTCTTTCGTCGCAGCCGTAGGTTCTGTACCGGGACCACAGGACAACGGCCAATCTTCTTCATACATTAAACATTCCCACATTAGCCTAACATACACTAAACATTCCCACATTAGCCTAAGTCTTGTTATATAAATTTCACGGCACATGGGTAGCACATGGAAAGGAGTTTATCCAGCTTAATATATCGAGTTGAACAAAATACTGGGTTTCCAAAATATGTTCTTTTAATTTTTCAAATGTATTGCGAGACAGTTGATGAGGTGTATCAGTCAGAATTGTTTAAATAAGTGTTTATTGAGGTTTGTGATCGCATAAACATTTTGTATTTCAGATATTCTGTTGGCAGAATGATGGACTGTTCAGTGGAACCCTAAAAACAAGTTTTGCTCCTCAAGAGAAGGCACAATGCGTATAATGGTTTACTGAAGCACAATCAAATGTGCAGGCAGTCTCAGCAGAACTAAACAAACTGAATATGGAACAAATCCACCTGCACGTCCTTAAATTCGTGCATGGCCGGGAAATTTATGGATACATTGTGCCATTCCCACCATTGATGAGCATATACTACAGCGAACATTGCAAGAAGCCGAGTGCCGTATTGATCTACTTAGTGCAACTAATGGCGCCCGCATAGTGGTGTGCTAAATGAGGCAAATAAGGTTTTAACATACATTGGCTATATGAGAACCAATCCAGTTGTAAATCGTGTCAACTGCCTCCGTAATGTGTTTTTAGAATTGTAAAGTGAGCTTATGAAAGGGAGCATAATCTGCCGATATATTTACCGGTAGGTAATTGCCGCACGTGCTGTAATAATGTCTGCCAGAGGATTTCTCGGCCTACTCGCCTCGTTTCCATGGGGTCTTAAACAGGGTCAGTCGCGGTTTCCAGAAAGGTGTTGAGGCGCTGTGTTTTTGCCAGCTGGAGATGTCACGTGGTCTGGTGGTCGCCAGATGGAGGAGCAGCAGGGGCCGCCGGAGCCGGGCTCTTCGGTCCAGCTGCCCTTCATAGTGGTCAACACCAACAAAAAGACTGTGATCGACTGCAGCATCTCGCAGGACAAGTGAGTATCCTCCGCTGGAGTGGAGGGGGGGTGTCATAGATCGCCCCGCTCTGCCTGGGTAGTCGGCAGGTGCCCCACTACTTACTTCTCCGCCGCCGGGGCAGTTGTCAGACAGATGTTGCAGGCTTTCGTCAGGGCGTGAGCTGGTGCGTCACAAAATGGACAGATGTTGAGCTGCGAAAGGTGACCGATTTACATGGTTTTCTACTTTATGGGAGAAACACAGTATCAGTAATTATTTTCTGTGTGGTTTATCCCTCGAGGGTGTGCTGATTAAACGTGATTGCTGTTTTGGCTTTTTGCAGTTTTCTTAAGGTTGTTCCTGTGAGATATGTTTGAAAATCAAATGCCTTTTACAAATATTTTGAAGCGTACTTCAGTCTTGAAAATGCTTACGTGATATGAAGGAAACTGGTCGACGTATTGGCGGACGAGGGGGGCATTCCGGCCTGCCCCAAAGGGAGGGGCAAACTATCGCCCCCCAAACGCCGGAAAATTTTCGAAAAAGTGTTTGCACTAGGTCTGTAGAGCAAAAAATCTTCCTTCCCCCGAGGAGAGGCAGACTGGGTTGCCCCCAAACTCGGGTCTGCGTCCGCCCTTGCCGACTTAAGGTGCATTTCAAAGTGAATTTCTTGAAGATGACGAAGATGATGATGAATATATATTGTGATCTTGATGATCACGATATATTTCAATGTGATGATCTTATGATATATATATATATATAATATATATATATATATATATATATATATATATATATATATATATATATATATATATATATATATATATAATTTTCTGCAGAGTGTGGGATGTCGAAATTGAGGGGAAAAAGGTCAAAATTAATCAACAAAAAAGGGGAAAAAGCAAATGTAGGATCAAAACATCTCCAAAAACAATTACACGTACTAAAACATAATATGCACATGAAATACAAAAGCAAATGGGGCCTTACAAATATTAAAATTAACTGTATTAACAGAAGTTAAACGAACTTAAAGAACCAACAAATCCAACTCCAGCCGAGTTCAGCATTTTTTCCAAATTAAAAGCATCATACGAACTAAGCAATACATTAAGAAGCCGCAAACCTACAGTATTAAGATATAAGTAAAACAAAAGTGTGGAAGACCTACCAAAACAATGCCTTGGGTGAGGTAGGTCTTACTATAACAAGCTGGAATGTCTAAAAGGCAGGACAGTTTCCAAAACTGGTCCATTTAAACAACATATTTTCAAACAAACTTATTATGAAATTATACCTACATCAGCAGGACTCACTCCCTCTGTTTTCACTTAAATTCATGGAGAAATTGCCGCAAGTAATTACACAATTAAAATTGAAATACTTAGTTAAATGGCCACCATGAAAATAATCATTTACTTAAAACCTCTTACCCACGTGCCTGGCTTTCTCAACCTTGAATTATATTACCCTGATTGAAATAAAGAATGAACAACAACAGGTTGAGGTCCAGAATTAGCCTGCTTAAGCCATAAGACATTCCAAGACAGGGTACTTAAACTTACCAACTCTCAAACGTACGTATGAGCTTCGACACCCTGGGTTGTAACAACTGGTAATGTCCAAAATCCAGCATGCTATCCAGAAACGTACACAAACACTAATCTCAACTGCGGAAAATTCATTTTCACAATGCTGAGAAAGGCATCTCGTGTCAAATTCAGGCAAGCCTGTCAACAGCGGTCGCCAAGTACGGTTTTTTTCTAATGCGAGTAAACTGACCAGGCAGGCCCCCTGAACGTGAAAAGGGATGTCGAAATTCTCCACCTTGAAATCACGCAGAGATTTGGCGTTTGTAATAAAGACTAGTTTTACGTTATTCTTTCGTTATTTTTCTAAAAGCGTCCTGAAATTCATTTAAATATTCTGGCTGCCTTTGGAGATATTCCGAGAAATACATAGAGGTGCAATTTTCATGATCCGTGAAGGTTCCCTCTTTAGGTATATTGCTTTAAAAACTGTTCAACAAATATCCAATATTGGGATCGCTTTATCAAACCAAAACAGCATATTTTTTTGTATACATGTTAAACCACAAAAACATCGTATTTAGCAATGTTTGCATTGTTCCACTCAAAATTCCGAGTGACATGACCCAAAATATGGCTAAACAATTTTTTCCAAGTATAAAAGATCCTGATTTCATATTCCGGGTACTTTCAACAGTTTCTGTAATGGAAAAGGGCCCTTCCTTCCAAAGAAAAGGTCCGTCTTGAAAAACCATTCATTCACACAAAGTTCATACACTTCACAGTTCTAAATTCAGTTGAGGCCAGTGCCTCGGTAGCCACGTCGGGAGGCTTCACCCTTCAGATCAGTTCAATACACAACGACAGATAACCGCTCACGCCCAATTCTCAACGCCGAGTCCAATCTCAAATTCAATCTCAACTCTGCCGAAAAACCCACGTTGTTTACACATTTGCATTATGCGCCAGATTATGTTCTTCTCGTTCTAGAACCTTCCGGCTACCAAATGCACAAAAACCCATTCCTGTTAAATTACTGCAATGAGCGCAAAAACCGTTACAAGTAGCATCTAGCGGATGAAACAAAACAACCTCCTAAGCCAGCCGGAGGCAGCAGCACTTACGGTCTGAATCCGTAACAGTTTCTTTGCATAGAAACTTCAAAAATAAATGTTATAATTCGCCCTGACCCGCGCGATTTCTAAGGATGCCGAAATTCAGTCGTAAGGAGCTAACGTCATCAAACTATCTATATATTACGTCAGTAGCACTACATTTCAATGCCTTGGGCCTTGGTTAGTATTAGCCTCTAAGAATGGTGTGGTGACGATTGCTTGGGCTTTGAGCAATGTGAATGTCATGATGTCTCATACCAGCTTTAGCCTCAGGCAGTTTTAACCATCAGTTATGGCTAGCAAAATTTCGAGCAATATTTCGGGTTTTTAATTTGTCCCCGAACTTCATTTGTCCAATGGTACCGCGAGTCAGCGCTGCCGCTAGTCTTCGCGTTTATTTTGAACCCAGCTATATGTTTAAGACGAAACCGTACGTCCCAAGCGTGTGAGACGTGGGGGCTTTTGTAACCTGTTTGTTGTTGAAAGAGGAGCGAGAGGGAGAAGAGGGTGGCTTATGAAGTGGGGTATATTATTAGTAGTTTTACTTTATTAGTACGCTAAGATACGTGAGGGGTCGGTGACGATTTTTTTGTTTGTTGTATGGTTGTTTCAGCTTATTGCATCCGCGGTCCAGACGTGCTGCCTGTCAGACATTATCTTTCACATTCTGTGAGGTCTCAGTGTGCTTGTGAAGAAGCAATTGTTAGGAATGTTGTCTTTTACAGGATTTTGTTCTTTTGAACATTTATTGTTAAATGTTTGTACTAGAATCCCTCAGTATTCGAACTTCCTTCTCTCCAAAGATGCATGCTGAGTTCTATATTAACTTGGAATCAACCTTGACAGGACTGTTGTTCACAGAGCTAGTGCTGTAGCATCTTTATCGAATGGTATGTTGGCTTCAGTTGCTGTTCTGGTGCTGCTTCCTTTCCTCAACTTCTGAAACATGGAAACTGATAATGCTGCATTTTTATTCATTAGATCCATACATGCATTTGTGACGACAGCAACAAGCAATATAAAATGGTGCCGGTGCATGTTAACACAAGGCTAAAAAACCAGTAGGAGATTCAAATGAGGGCACACTCAACAACTGTCATTGATGCCACCACCTTGCAAGCGGGGCCTTCTTATGATTTTGTTTAGGATGTCAAAATTCAAAATTTAGGATGTCAGGTCTGGGTGTGGGTTTCCACGCAAAATTCCCAATTTCAGCACACTTTTTCTATATATATATAAACAAAAAAGTTATCAAGTGGAATCAGCAATACTATTCAATAGTCGCTGCATGAAGAGAATATTGCCCAACTACTAATATATATATATATATATATATATATATATATATATATATATATATATATATATATATATAGTATGGGTGAACGAAGAAGCCAACATCTTTGGCGCAATATTGAGACCGCTGTTTTTTCGTGGCCTGATAATTAGTCCTGGCCCGCTTAACGGTGGGCTAGTGTGAAAGAGTCTCAGTAAAAGTTGGCGCAACTCTCCTAATTAACGGTAAGTTGGTGGGCGAAATTGCCGGGCACATTGCCTGGTCCCTTCATTACCGGAACTGAGCGCGCGGGTGCCGTCCAAATCTGCGCCGTTTGACTTTATTGTGCCCAACTTTAGGTGAGCACGTATGCCGTGCACTATGACTAAGTCTGGTAGTAAAGTGTCTGGGCTGGCGCCAGTGGTGCATAGCGTTCAAGCTTTTGGAGCTGGAGCCTGGCCCCCAGCGGCCTCATATTTTGTCCTGAGCTGGGGCATCCTTAATCCGTGACTAAGGCACAGACAACGAATCAATTTCTGCAATATGATATGACCTGTATGGAATGGGAATTAGCACACTAATTTGGTACAAATCGATGGCAAATATGTGCAAATGATAAATACTTTGTTTGGATGTGCCCATTTCCCATCATGAAAATCATGTAAATTTTCAGCGAGTCAGCAGCATCAGCAAGCTTGCGGTGCAATGCAAGAACCAAGCGAACAATCACTTCTCCCAGAAAATGTGGGAAGACCGTATTCACGGGTGAAATTGGCGCTGGCTTCCATGAATGCGGCTAAATTGGTAAACTCGTAAAACAACTGGCAGAATTGTATCCATTCGCCTTATTACTGCCGATTCGCTTTTTTCTCCTTTTATTTTTTCTTTATTTATTCCAACGTCACGGAACTCATCGATTACTATAGCTATTAGCGAGCCCAGATCAACAAACAGGTTGAGTCGGAGGCAACATACAAATTTGCTCAGGCACACATTCGTCCACTTACAGTAAAAATGAAAGATAAAAATCATACAGCGGGCCGATGTTAAGTTCCTACATCCCATCGGCCGAGCAGATACTTTTTGGACTTTTCAGTGACTTTTCGGACATATTTCGGTGATTGCACTAGCCGTGCGCTTTTATTGAAGGACATTGTTGTTTCATAATGTTCCGGTCTCAGAATGACTATATGTGGCATTCCGTGGAAGTTGTTATCTTTATTTGTTGCGAAAGATTCGAATGAGAACGTGTTACCAATGGTAGGTGGTTCCACGGCTCCTAAATATATGTAATACTCGGGTGATCCGTATTCTTCGGTCGGTCGTGATTTTGCTGGAATAGATCGATGCTTTCAGTTTGAAGTCGGTTTTCTCAGACAGATGTTCCGGTGATATATTTTTGGAATCCTAGGCACGATGTAAACATCGGTTTGTAAATCGGCCTGTAGATGCCCACACTTATCACCTTATAGTTATGTTATAAATGGTGTTCGGTGGCTTGTCAGTCCGTAACTACGCCTCCCGCAAGTTTCTGCCGGGTGCATTTTCCATTGCAGCCTACAATTGCAAAAGTTGTCCTGGACGTTAACGCTACTGCCAGTACCGTTTGCGAAGCCTGTGAAACTTTACTTTCCTTTTTCCGTGAACGGTCTCTTAGACTGAAATCGTTCGGCTGTCGACACAGCGAGCCCGATGTGATTAGTGTGGTGACATGCGGCTGTAGCTGACTCATTATTCATTATCTCTCATTCTCTAGACACCATTCCAGAGACGTAGTCGCGAACCTAAACCACTATTGGTCGCCCCATATCAATCAACTGTGCTCGTTTGGTCGTCTTCTCTTCAGTTGGGCGCCGCACATAATTGTTATGTCCTTTATCGGCAGCCGTACCAGCGTATACTAAAAAATCAGAAAACTGACGACGGAATGCCGAAATTGCCAGTGGCTGCAACGTTGCAGTAATGCTTGTGGCATGAGGTGGAGGGGCCAAGGTAAAAAGGCCTAGCCTCACCCGAAGCTCAGACCGGATATCGGCCGTTTTTCGTCACCATGTTTAACAGTTGTTTCTCATTCTACTCCAGAAAACGGTCTAGCCTGCCTTTGAAATCGTACCATTTATTCATTCCACCTTTGGTTCGTGACGTGAGAAAAACTCTGTAACTGACTCCATCGACTACGGAGACAGCTCGTTTTGTCCGGGGCACGTACCTCTTCTCGAGTTTACATTGGAAGCCTGAAAAAGCGACAATCTGATTCCTGCTCATGTTGGCAGCGCCTGCGAATGTGCTGTATCTGGAGTGAAGCCGGCGGATCTTGTGGGTTCAGAACTTGGCTGGAAACGGCCGGTGTGTCGGCTCCGGGGTGACACCCCGCTGTCATCTAATCCTGCCGCCGCTGTGGCTTACAAGTTTACGCAATAACCCGCCAGGTTTGGCGCTATGCGGAAGGATTGAGGAGGTCTCAACTTGCCCCAATTGCACAACAATGCTGGCGGCAGCCTCGCTGGGAAATGTGTGTGCCGACTCGATGCAGTTCCAATTACCTGAGAGACTGTCGGTTGATTTCTCTCGGTTAAAAAGTGGTCCTAAAATGAGTCTGGTATGTGATAATGTGAATGGTCATTCCCCGCCAGGTTCATGACGCTGTTTTACTGTTAGAAATCCTTTTTATCCTGCTACGTGCTTTTGATATTTTCAAAATAGAATATTTCTCAGCCGCAAAACGGATTTTTTCAGGTAATCAGATTAGTAAGCTCAGATAAGATCCATTGTATCCGTAAGACACTGCTGTCGAATCATCCGTGATTGCCACTGGGACATTATGTGACGTCACACGTCGGGGCAAACATAGAAAATGGTAATTATGACGGAAACAGTGGGATGCTTTTTAATTGATTTTTAATTAATGAACTCGTGAAGCCATGCTACAATACTTGCACGAGCTCGTAATGTCATTTGTTATGTTTCCGAATTGACTTTCCCGACCTGTAGGCCAATACTCTGTGCTATTTTGCAGAAATGGGGGGTAGTGGTTTCAGGGGCTGTATCGGCTAGTGAAGCTCCCACGCTTATACCTAATGCTAAGCGGATGCCTCGCTGACTTCAAAACTAGGAAAGTTCTGTGGCGACAAACAGTTCAGGCGTGAAAGCGCCGAGTTTAGAACGCAGCGACGCATTCTATTAACATTTGGCACTGACCTTGCGCCATTGTTTTGCCAGAGAAGCTCTGCTTTCGTAGGTGGATCCAGGGAGGGGGCAAAGGAGGGCTTAGTCCCCCCCCGCCACCCTTGATCAAGTATCGGCGCCCCAACACTAAGCCCGGCTCCCCATCAAACGTTGTCTAGCTTTCAGGGTGCAAGTAGCGTTGTCTCTTTGATAGGTTTCCAGCACAAAAAACGCACATCTGGTCTCGATGGTACCCGATATACACATTTAGCAAGAGGTACAAGTAACTAGAACAAACCAATTGATCGATCCAGAAGCGCCCTGCGCTTGGTTCTTGGCACCTCCCGATAACAGTGCCTCGTTAAAGTGTCACGGTTGAACCGCCAGTCGGCTCATGCACAAGTACCCCACCCCTTCCCCTCAAGTCGGAAATGTAGACCTTACGCTATGTCTGCCGATAAGTGAACTCTGTTATTTTGTTCTGTCCTGTTCTTCCAAGGCCTTTGCTGTTCCGTGACGTTCTGATATAGATTCCCCCATTGATGGAGCAATTTGGATAATGGTAACGGGGTACTTTGCAAATGTACTTTGTCGCGCCTGCTACAATTAAAGTAAGCTGCGTCCCGGTGCAGTGGCATATGACCAAACACTTTCAAGCCTTTCGTCCAAGCCGATAGTCGCCGGTTGACTTTTGCCTGATTGAATGCTCTTTTCTGGGTTTCACTGACTCGGCGGTACCCAGATCGGGGAACTCAGAGTTCCACACACCATTTGGGGCTGTGGAGGAGTTGGCCGGGAGGGCGTGGTAATGATGGTGTTCGGCCTCACCTCCTCACCACTTGTTTGATCAAACCTTTACTGGCACCTTCTTCATCTTATGGCGGATAATGGGGGGGGTGGGCATCGGTGCCGCAAATCGTGGAAGGCATGGTGCTTTTGAAGAAACTGGGCGAAAATTACAGGATTTTGGGGGCAAATTTCCTCCTCCTGGGTCTGCCCCTGGTCACTCATCTCAGATGGTGGACTAGTATATTCGTTATCATATGTGACCTCACTGGTTAAATGTGTGCATAAACATAGGTATGCAAGTGTAGATATCCGGAATGGTTACGTGTATGCTATAGTATCGTTTCAATAGAATATGTCTGGAAAGTGAGACGGATCATTGTTCGAACCCGTCCTTATTTCATCGCACCTTGTTAGCACGGTTCTGGGCCTTGGCCTGCGCGGGACCGTCAGCTCAGCGACCGCTCAGTGGCTGCAATGTAGACGTAGTGCGGTGCCCAACGGTATACCGGTATTGAAAACCAAAAACGAACGTATATTATTTATGAGATCAGAACCTTGATAAATCACAACGGATCGTATCTGCTAGATAGCACTGTCATTGGGGCATAACAGCAAGGACAAAGTTGTACTGATGATGTGATTATTTTTCCGTTCTTGATAAGGTATTGTGAACGTGGTTAGTCCCGATGGTCATGGTTTCGGATTGGGCCGTGGCGCTGTGAGCTCTTATAGCACCCTTTCAAGCTTTTCTTGCAGCTCAGTGATTGCTTTTTTTGCGGCGGGTTTGCTTGAGGCTACCGGGGTGGCCAAATGCCCATAGCCTATTGTCTGTGTTTTGCACAACATATCCGATTTGGCTCCCTTTTACGTTTACGCTGTGGTTGTCTTATAAAGGAGTTACTCACGTGTGTTGCCTTTTGCGGTAATGCATCGATGCCCCGATACACTGTGCGATATTGGCTCGGCTTGATTGGATTGTATGTACTTTCCGAAACAGAGATTGGACGAGACGGAAAGGCGAGAGTATCTAAACTCGAGCAAAGGTGCAAACTTCAAATGCGATCGCTGCAATGTTGGTCAAACCTGATTATAAAAGGCTAACTTAAAGTGAGAGGTGGTAGCAATGCAGGTGCGAATCGAAAGTGCAGACTGCCTCCCACGTCCAGAAGGATTTTTACTGTGGCACAAGAAGTTCACAAATAACCTAGGGCCCATTTTATGCAATGTTTAACTTTGGTAGCTGCAATGTCGCGTAGAACGTGAATACTAAACCACAGTCTTGTTTTTGTAAAGAAAATCATTCTGCGGGTGCAGTGTAAATACAACTGTTTTTTAAAGTTACGTTGGCGTCAATTAAGCCGCACTAGAATTTAGCCTAGAACATTCACCAAGTTTTACAGGTCATATGTGGTGTAAGAGTATGAGTAGGTCCCCTATGTATGAGTAGGTTCCTTTCAATTGGCCAGTTTGTGGAAAACAGTCTGTCTATTTAATCGGACTATTCATATAATACGATGTTTTTCTTGCGGGCAGAAGGTAAATGTGTTTCTTTTGATCCGCAGACATAAGTCAGTTCTCATTATTGAAGTAATATTTCCAGTGAGAGAGTTAATTAAACCTTTCCCTCAAAGTTTAAAAAGGTAAAGAAGAGGACTTATTTTTTTAAAGGCTAATGTTTAGCCTTTGAGGCTCCGTCAGAGTACACACACAAAACAACACGAAAGCACACACCACCAATTGAGTGGTTGTGTGTTGTGTGGTCTCACCAACAAGCTTTATTGACGAGAGTGCTATCTGGCAATTGCTGATGCTTGTTGACGAAGGGATAGGCGGTCAGCCATTTACTGACGATTGCCGTCGAGGGGGAGGGGTCCGGACACTCCCAAATTTGCTGACGTCATATGTGAACAGCCCGCTTCTATTCCTGTCCCAGTTGCTCCGCATTGTTTCTTTATTAGGTTCGAAACCGGGATATAATCCTATGGTATATCTTACGCCGAACTGTATTTTCACGCTCCTTTTTCGTGAGTCACCACTTTTTATGAAACGTATTTCCGAATGTGGCGTAACTTCGCAGATGAGTGGCGTAAAATGCTTTGAATTCCTACAACTGTTATACACGAGATAGAGGGATAGTCATCGAGCCTACTCGGTGTATCTCACAAGTCGGACATAAGCTCGCCAGCCTCGCGGTCTCGGTTTCCGGCGCGTGACTACGTGTTGGCTTGATCGGAGGGCAGCGGAGCGGATGCTGATTGGATGTTCAGTTCAAGTGGCGGTCGGCGCGCTCGTGTGAAGCAGCCTGGCGGGCAACGGCCGGCAGGGGTGGCGGCATGTTGACGTAGTACCGGTTCTCAGCCGGCGCCACTGGCCTCCAACTCATTTACCGCTGCTGCTTCCCCGGGATCGGCAACAAAGAAAAGGAGAGGCGAGGTATTGGTCTAGGTCGCGATTGTCCTGGTGGGCCGATGCTCGCATCGTTGTTCCCAGATGCTCACTGGCGTTATTGTTGTTAGTGCCCCCAGTCGGACAACATGGGGTGGCGCTCTGCATGAAATAACTGGCATTCAACTTCCATGACGGAAACCCCCATCACTTGTCCCATCTGATTCATAACAACCCTCGAAAAGATTCCTCAAAGGCCCTCTCAGTCGTTACTCTTTGACGCCTGTCTAGGATGCGGATCGGGAATAGTACCCATGACCTAGAAAAATGGTATTGCAGAAAATGATCTCTAAGCTGGTTATTTTTTCCATACCCGGCTGTATCCCACCCAATACCGGGCGTCCGCCGGCCTCAGCGGCGCGCTCCGCGTGCACGCCGTCAGGTTGGGCGGCCGCGACACCTGTTGCCGGCGCCGCCGTTTGATTGGCGTCGCTAACGATGACGGCGGCGGCGGTGCGCGCCGCTGATTGTAATGAGCGTGCTCAGCGCTGGTCATCAGCGTCGTCCGGCGAGAGGTGCGTGTCCGCGGCTGACTCCGACTGCTGGTCGGGGGCGCCAGAGTCCGCCGGCGCTCCACGAGGGGGCTGTCAGTGACCCCTGACCGAGCTGTGATTCACACGCTTACTATGATTAACCTAGCCGGGATACAGGAGCAGCCTCCGTACCAGGGCCCAGGGTACACACATTACATCGTACAAGAGCTAGACGTAATTTGGTGCGGCCCAGGCGAAATATGATGACGCAGAACGGACCAATGTAAAAAGAAAATGAATGGTGATTCATGTTATTTGAATTACGCATATACGTAAGCTCTTAGAACTCCTTTTCTCTTGTCTTATGTTTTTTAATTGTGAAATAACTTGCATCCCATCAGGATGCTGTATTTTATTTGAGTAGTTTGTCAAAGATGTTATTATACAATTCCTTTGCTTAGTACTGGTACGGACTAACTCCAAAGTCCCTCTAGAGAAGGAATAAGACTGAGTGGCAGAAACGTACCAGATACCCGGATACGGGAGTCGATTGGTCCGTTCTTACGGTCGGTACGGAAATAGTTTGCTCTGAGGCTGCTCCTGTAACCGGGTTAGCTGCCATATTCTGCCCTTTTATAGTGGCAAGCCACTAAGTTGTCTTGAGGGAATAGCATGTCTTCCGTCCAGAGTTTTGTTCAGGTGCCGAACCACCCTGATTTTATGGCCGACATCTAACGACTGTCATTAAGGTGACGAAACTTTGGTATAGAGGAGGAGTTGGGCTGCACCGCTCCTGTATACTTGGGGTGATCTTGTATGATTAATACTGCTCCCGGGAGCTGGTATACTAGTGGAGGTGTAGCAAAGTAGCACGGCATGTCAACGACTTTTGACGGCCTCATTTCTTTCGTGTTGGAACAGCTGAAATTTTGCAGCTTTAAGGAATCTGCAAGAATCTCACGTCATTAGTGATGTTACTATACTACGTAAACCATATCGAGTCGATTGTGAAACAAAATAACGTGAATTTAGACCTTTACTTGGGTGCATTATTGCAACAGGACCATATTTTGCCGCTGGGAGGGTCTTGAAACCTCAATGCACGCAGTTATGCATTGTTCTGATGAAGCCGCGTCCACTGCAGCTCAGGTATTGCCTGAACAACATACTGTATGTTTTCGGATGTGTTGACATCGCACATATTGAACCTGTCCTCATGCATTGCCCAGCGGTGTTTGATGTGAATATGCAGTGCGTAAAATCTCGCGTTGGATTTGATTACATGTTATGCTGTTTGTACTGAAGTGCTGCGCCGCAGGTGACAGCCCGTCGTGCTCTGGGTGGGGTTTCCCCATCATCAGTCCTGCCGGGGGTGGGGGGGGGGACAGTGCACGGTTGCATTGGTAACATGTTTACATGTTAGGGGATGGCTGTTGGTGTTGTTGCTGATGGGGTTAGGTGGCTCAGTGGATAGCGCCCTTGTCTTGTAAGCCACCGGTCCCGGGTTCAAGTCCCGGCGGTGCCTCTGAATAAGTAGATCTGATCCCCAAAATCCGTTTCAACAGGGTGAGAGTTGGCGACGCCGTATAACCCTGGCAGTTGGTGCGTCGTTAAACCCCAACAAATATGAAGGTCACATGCTTCATTCGGACCGCGCCGGGTGCTGTCCCCCGTGGGGGTTTCCAGTACTTACAGATGCTGTGCGCTGGCACCACACATTTGTTCTCTCAGTAACCGTGTTTACGAACTCCGCCGCCGCTGAAGGGAATGGGGGTTTTAGCGCAGCACGCCCGGTAGTGCTTTGATGTTTGAGGCTGGCTTGTGTATTTCGTGCGACTGCTGGTAGTTGTAATTTCACGGCTTTGTAGCACTAAGCTGATTTTGTTTTTGTTTCTGCGCTTACAATGCTGCTGTACCTTTGACGTTTTGTTGAATGTGTGTGGAGCAGATCAGTGTTCCGTGACATTTACCACCAGAATTGGTTTCAAATCAATGTATCAATGTCACACAAGCTTTCCCTGAAGTATTGGCTGGTTTGATGCCATTCTAGTGATTCTAAATGTTTTCCCCGCTTTCCGAGATATTTGACCATCAAATGATATACCAATCTCAGTCCTTCAATTCTCTTCATTGCTGCGTGCAATGTGATGCGTTTTGCTTCGGTCGTTACCTTATAACGATGTCATCTTATAACAGGTCACTATTCTAACCGTGATGGAATCGATAATTGGCTAATATGGATATTCTGCTGTAGAATCCCGATGAAACTGCAAATTTGCGCAGATTTTGGTCAGCGTGTTCCGTTTGTCGCACAGTGGACGGTTTTATAGTTCTAGCGCGTAAACAGTTCTCCGCAGGGTAAAGTGGAGATCAGGTTCTGGGTCCCAAGGAATCAGAAATATCCACCTCTTACACCCAGCGATAAGTCTATAGCTTCTAACTCATTATTTCGAGAAAAAATCAATTTGCGAAGCCATCCACCGATGACCGACCTGATCAATGGTTAGCCACTACCAATTACCAGGAACTTATGTTTCGATAGTTGTTTCGGGGTAAGGCACGAAGTTAGAGATGACTGGAAAGATACATTGAAATCAACTTTGGAGCTCAAGGGAAATTGGCATCTCTCTTTCATTCCCCAAGGTAGCTAAGTAAATGAGCAGCTTCAATAGTAGGGAAAGTGCTAAAACACTAGCAGTATGTTTCGGCTCGACAGCAAAAGCGTCGCCTCGTTTTCAAACGGCCGGACTGTCATCACGCATTTTAACACCCGCCTTGGTGGGCCTCCGAGCCACCTTTGTCATAGTGGGGGTGTTCAAACACCCTCGCCCCCAATCGGGGCGAGGGTTAATGTTGTTTTCTGTCGCGTGCTTGTCAGATATGTGGCAGAGTGGCACCTCCATGTCGCGGGGGTCAGATTTGGTCGTAAAAGGACGGCACTCTTATATTTATCTCCCGGGCCACAACTGTCCATTCCAATAGCTGTGAACCGTACCTACTCGCAGCTTGGAGGCTTATCATACTTTAACAGTAATCATGCATCTGTACAATGGTCAAAGTTTCACATTGGATTTAGCGCAGTCGCTGAAAGCGCTCTAAAACCTCACTAAGTCTTACTGGAAAACGATGACCATTAATGCTTATTTACTCTAGAATGAAGTAACCCTTTGTTTTGTGAAAATAAAAACATATATTCGTTGGTTCAAATGTTCTAGCTGAATTAACAGTATCGCCGTGTGGCATTGTTGATACAATGCCATTTTTAGGATAGATGGAAATGTCTCGTGATTACGTAGTGAAAATCAACGAATGTTGTGTAAGCAACGTGGCATTGTGGAGAAAATATCCCTTGAAGTGTTCTCTGAAACTTCGGAGCGGTATAGTTCGCCCCACGGCGGGCGACGGTATAGTAGCGCAATAGTTGCAAAATAATACAGGTCTGACTTTGGAGGCCTACTAGTAAAACAAATTATCAACTGGTTTTCCGAATTATTTCGCTAATGGGTATTTCTATTGATTCTCGTAAATTTACGCACGTAGCGAATTGTCGGTCCTGTAAAGTTTTCCGGTCACCTCGGAAGCAAAATGCCGCATTTAATTACCCTTTTTACCGTGCGTTCGATAAAACTGACCAAAAATCATTAATGGCTATAAAAAGTATGGAGCATTATAGGCATTTGAAAATGTAAAACGCACGTTTGCCATTTCGACGGTGCACTGGAGATGTGTGTTTACTACTGTGAAGTCCATCAAATGCGGATGGTTCGCTCCCTGAACAATGTACGGGTGTGTCGCGGGGCACACCTGTGTCGGATCGATAGCTGTGCAGGCTCTTCTGATCCTTCCCTTTCATTACCTGAAAAAGCACTGGCTGAAATTTTAGCATGTATTCTTTTTCAAATTTGGATGTGTTCGCTCTCATAGTTTCCGTTGTATGTAATAATGCTGGACCATTGCTCCTACACTCCCTCAACATCCAAAACAAAACGGAGAAGTGCATGCATTCTTAATTGGAATTGTTTGGAAGATACTTTTGACACAAAAGTGTAAGTTCACGACTATTTCACCATACACATAATATTTGAGAGCCCAAAGGGCGTTCTGATCCTGAAACCATGCGGGAGGGTGGGGAGGTTATATTTAGTTGAATGATGGTAAGTCGGTATGTTCGTAGGATAAAGCTCTATCTGGAGTATTTTTCGTCTTAGAATTGCAAAAGCGCCTTCCGTGCGCCCTGACGCTGGAAGCTCACGGGCGGGTGTTTCGCCAGGATGGAGTACCTGTTCAACTTCGATGACGCCTTCGAAATCCACGACGACATCGAGGTGCTGAAGAGAATGGGAATGACACTGGGTAAGTGGCGGGTTGCAGACCTGTCGGTGGGCATTCCGCGGCCGATGGACAACTGTTCGTCTGAAGTTGTTGTGCCTCGGGGATTGTTGTGGTGGATTCTTCAGCAGTAGATTGGTGATTTCTATTGACACGTAGTATTGTCTGCGTGCTGCGTTTCAAAAACTAAAGTTGCTGCTGGTGCGAGATCGTCGGCAATCCTAGCTTGTGAATATCAAAGCGCATGTTCCGCGTGTCCTTGATGTCACTTCAAGTGTCACAAGTGTCACAAACTCATGCCGAGGCAAATGCCTGCTGCCTGCGTACGAAAATGGACTCCGAGAAATGCTATAGAACATTTATGCGAACTCTTGTGCAGTATTTGAGTTTGCGATTCCTAATCGTCAAGGCAAGCCTTTCAACTTTTGAATTATGGATTTGTGTGTTTCAGTAGTCACTTCATACAGTGCACGCTATTTGTGATGCTGAATTCAACCGGAACGTGATTTTACGTTACCTATGTATTGATTTGGTTTCGGGGGTCCCTGGATATCTGCTCACCCTTGAGCGTTGGTGGGCGTTGCTGAGATAGCAATTCTGCGTAGCATGTCGAAAGCCCCGGGTGTGTCCAGTGAGCGTTTGGTTTCCGCCCAGACCTCGGTATTTGTCCAGTGTTTGAACGGCTCTACTTTCCTCGGCCTAAAACCCACCGTTGGCGGGAAATGTCGTTTCAATAGGGCATGCCTAACGCCTGGAGCCTCGTTCTGCGTAGCGCGCAACAAGAGTGTGATGTCATCGCAAAGCCGTTGGCTGCGCGCCGTGGTGATTCCTCGCGGCGGCACAGATTTCCGTTCTGGGGCTGTTTATTTCTTCATAAACGTTGAGAACGAAGCTCTCAACTCAATTCAAGTCCGATAAAGTCTTCAGTTGTGGCCTCTACTTGCAGCGTGCAGATGATTGGGAAGGTCAGAGTGGAGCGGCTACGTTTTTCGAAGCCTCGCGAGATAAGTTTGTTTTCGTCCACCGCTGTGGTTTGTAGGCAGGCTTTCACTTAGTAGTTAATTTGATCTTGAAAAATATGGATGTCAGTTATTTCAACTCAATCTTTCTGAGAGTACTACATTCTGCTCTGAAGAAGAACATGACTATCTATAGTCTGGGTACCATTTTTTGAGAGAGGATTTAGTTTATAAATTGTTGCCTTCTGGCTACTGTGTCCGTTTCTTGTGGCTTTGATTTCGGGTATGGGTTGGAACGCACAGAAACTGGAGACTAGTGCCCGCTTTTGAATTGTGGATAACTGCTGTGCAGTTTGCGAGTAATTCTCGGGCCGGAGCCTAGACAAAGAATGGCTGAGCGGATATATTGACATTTTGTGATGCGTATGCTGCACCTACGAACGGCGATTCAATCTTCGGTTGCGGAGCGGTCAGAGACCACCAGTGGCAGGGCTTGCTGGTGGTTGCACCGGCTGCCGGCTGGCCGTGCGGTCAGCTGGTGCGTGCTGAGGACCATTAAGGACCGGACCGAGCCTCCGGTTTCAGTTTGTCGTGCTCGTGTGCGATAACCGCCAGCCATGGTCGCGCCGCCAGAGGGCCCGTCTGACCTGCATTAGCTGCAATTGGTCGGAAATGTCTCCAATAAATTCCCCAGCCGGGCCAGTGTTGCCAGCAGGTACTAAAGATAGCTTCGGCGTGGCGGCCGTTCGGGTCTTTTGAGTTGCTGCTGGCGTATGTTAGAGTGACATATGGGTTCAAAGCGGTGTCTGGAGGGTGTGGACTGCGAACGGCTCATGGAAGTTGCCAGTAATCGCTCTTAAAACTGAATGATGGTACAACCGTTGTGTTTCAGAAAATAATTTGATGCACGTTTTGATCCCATGAATGTCCTCCGTCTACCTAAAATAGGTCTGAAAATTGCTACCCTAATGTGGAAAATTTTGTAACCTGCAGAATTTTGCGCCGTTGGCTTTCTTCGAATCCAGCGCAACATCTCCGATATATTTACAGGGTTAATTCATTACTTTATCCAGCGGACGCTTGTGCGTTGCGATGAACGTCATTCAGCTGTCTATCACGTGTCCTGCGTTAATTCATAGATCCGCTTCGTCAGCTCTCCTGATCATTGCGGCATGTCATCTCTTGAGAATATGTAAGACGTTCCCGTAGGTAAGATCTGAAACTAGTGGGATGCTAGAAATAAATGCTGTTGTTTTCTATGCAGCATCCCATTTTCTTCATCCTGGCCTACGCTCACCTTTAACGTGTCCTTCAGGCCTTTAACAGAGGTGGGCGTCGCTTGATATATTAGAGGGAAAACTTCTGCTTACTTGTATATGTCATAAAATATCAGCAGTTTTATTGTAAGGTATACAAACAAAATCACAAATGTCATTCAATGTCCTGTTTTTCTAATGGATGGAAAACTTCTCAAATTCCATAGTATTTTTGTGGGTGGTGACTGTCTCCTGAACTGGCTGGCGGATGCGTTAGCGGTCTTGAATTATTTTGAGTGGAACACATTTCGGATACTGCTCTTATTGGGATTTTACTAGTGAGGCATTGGTGGCATCATAGTTAGCTTCCCCTGACTCAGCGTCGCCTTTTTTGCCGGCTGGTTTTGACTGTCAGGTCAGCTATTGGGGCTGGTGTTTTCGTTAAACGCGTTTGAATAGTGCACTTTACTCTGAAAATGGCAACGTTTTAGTATTTCACTGTACTTCCTTGCGCTTCTGCATTTCTTTTCCTCGTGTGATACAGGCTTCCGTTCTCATTTTACACGCCTGGGCACCATTCCCACCCCGCCCGCATTTTACACGCCTGAGCACCATTCCCCACCCCGCCCGCATTTTACACGCCTGAGCACCATTCCCCACCCCCCCGCATTTTACCGCCGAGCACCTCAACATTTCCCCACCCTTCCCTTCAACAACAACGACGAGCGATAGCGAAGGACCGGGACACACCAGTGCCATTTGCGCGCTCTGTGGAAGCCAAGGGACGCTCCGCAGGTGACAGGGCGGAAATGTGTCGATCTACCCCAGTCGTGCCACCAGTGAGTGCGGCCCATGCTCCCCCCCCGAACGCCCCGCGGTACAAACGCCGTGGTCGGTAGCCACCCTCTCTCGTAGTTACTTAACTTATTATCCGGTCGAAATAAGTTTCATTTGTAGTTCTTAAAGGTCATATACGTTTTTGCGTTTTGTATATTGCTATTTTTTAGAAATCGGTATTTTCTCGGGAACTTTTGTTTATTCTCGGTACACAATCAGTCGTTTGTCGGAATCCAAGGCCCGATGCAAATCAGAATTGGATTGGTAATCAGTTCGGAAATGTCTGGATGCGACATCAATACCAGCAGTGCTCAGCGCCAGTCTGCCGGTCGCGACCAAATCGAACCAGCGGACACGGCCCAATCGGCGCTGACGTCGATACCGCTGAGATTGCGGCGGCCGTGTAAACCGTCACGCCAGGTGCTCTCTGACCACCGGCCGAGCCGATGTTTTGCCGCCGCGAGAGCGGTGCCGATTCGGTGTTATTTTGCGCGAGCTCAATATCCCGTGGCACTGGGCGCGGATCGGGCCGGCTTCTGCCGTAAGCCGGCGTAATATCGGCACCGTGTCGGCGACGACGACGGCGGCGGCCCTGCTCCCCGCTCGTCGCACCGTCTCCGCTGTGGGAGAGGACTGACGGCCGCCAGCAGCGTCCCGGCAGCCGCCCGCTACCGATGTCTGCTGAGCCGCGGCCGCTCAGTGGCCAGTTATCTACGGGCGGTGATGGGGCGACAGAGAGAGGGACTCCGTCCATCTGGATTAGTTCCCACCAAGGTCTTGTTTTTTACCGATAGATCTGAAGTCCGCTTACATTCCCTTCGGCTTCCGAGTGTTGCTAATTATTTGGGCTTATGGACGCGTCAACTCCGATGATCTCAATACCGATTATGGTATGATCTGATGTCATTCTTGTTTCACTGTCGGCTCCGTTTCTTTCGACCCAACTTCCGTGCTGTGTTTTGGTCTGCCGTGTGTTTTGGTTACCAGTGTGTTTTGGTTAGCCGTGTGTTTGGTTAGCTGTGTGTTTGGTTACCAGTGTGTTTTGGTTAGCTGTGTGTTTGGTTACCAGTGTGTTTTGGTTAGCTGTGTGTTTTGGTTACCAGTGTGTTTGGTTAGCTGTGTGTTTGGTTAGCTGTGTGTTTTGATTACCATGTGTTTGGTTAGCTGTGTGTTTGGTTGCCAGTGTGTTTGGTTAGCCGTGTGTTTTGGTTACCAGTGTGCTTTGGCTAGCCGTGTGTTTTGGTTAGCTGTGTGTTTTGGTTACCTGTCGGTTTTGGTCAGCCGTGTGCTGGTCTGAGGCGGCAGCGTCACCTCAGACTGCTACGGCAACGTCGGGTTGGTGAACACGGTATCCGTCCCCCGACGAGATGAAAGCTCGGCCCAGAAATGGGCTTCCATCGCCACACTGAATTATTATCACGGTCCACTGAATGAAGAGGCCATCGGAAGGGATCAGCGAGCCAGAGCCGAAGAGAGGATGAAATGAGTTGTATATTTTTAAAATGATAAATCGGCTCTGGACAGAGAAATGGGAGATCTTGAAAGTTGATTTGATCTTGACGTATTCAGTCTGTTGTTGGCGCGCAGAGGCCTTTTAACCCTCACCCAGCCTGACCTCTGGAGGTCAAACCACTGACCTGAGCGCTTAAACATGGGAAATAAAACCGTACTGAATTTACACGCGCTTTCCACGCACTTTGCAGATTTGCACTAATCCCCATATTTTTGGAGATAGAGGAGGCATCGATGCCCCCGGTGGGGCAATGGTGGCACCGGACCCCCGGTGGGGTGCAGGTTAAACGCCACTGTAACACAGTCCGGATGACTCGATGTCCCCGTGCGCTGGTGCGATGCACTTGTCGCGGCCGAGATTTGTAGACGCCATTACAGCAAGCATAGCACGGGCTCTGTCGAAGGCATGGCCGGCGCGCTGCTCCCGATCGTTGCAGTGCAATTGTCGTCCAGCATCAATTCACGTGTCTGGACAGATAGCGAATTGGATTGCTCGGTTGAGGCCACGCCCTCAATCGCTCTGTCAATCACTGAGAAGGACGACTAGTTTAGACTGTGTATGGTTAGGATGATAGTAAAAGTGCTGGTCCTCGCATAGACGGGTCTAGGATTTGCTAAGAGGGGGCAGCATCGGAAATCCTAGGTGGGCATCGGAAAACTTGATTTGGGGAGGGGGAGCCGTTCGAGCCAGAGAATACGCGCATCCTGGGGGAGGGGATGGAAAGTGAAGTATGAGGGGGCGCCGAGGCTCGATCGGTTGATCGGTGGAAATGTGCCTCCGTACTCCCGGGATCCAACTATGAGTCCTCGGGGCTTGTCTCGTCCGTCTTTGATGTCTGACTGTTGAAACGATCAGCTCTTCCGCTGATTTGGCTGATCCGAGCGTTTTGATCGCGCTGTCTGTCCCTCCCCCGCCGTCGGCCTCAATTCCCGGAGAGTTCATTTCACCTGGAGTGAATGCGCAGCTGACGCGTCGGCGTCATTCCTGCTGACGTCCCGGACTCGCTGGGGCTTCGTTGTCGCTCCTGCTGACGTCCCGGACTCGCTGGGGCTTCGGTGTTGCTCCTGCCGACGTGTGAGACTCGCAGGGGCGTCGGTGTCGCTCCTGCTGACGTCCCGGACTCGCTGGGGCTTCGGTGTCGCTGCCGACGTGTCGGGACTCGCTGGGGCTTCGTTGTTGTTCCTGCTGACGTCCCGGACTCGCTGGGGCGTCGGTGTCGCTCCTGCTGATGTCCCGGACTCGCTGGGGCATCGGTGTCGCTCCTGTTGATGTCCCGAACTCGCTGGGGCTTCGTTGTTGCCCTGCCGACGTCCCGGACTCGCTGGGGCGTCGGTGTCGCTCCTGCTGATGTCCCGGACTCGCTGGGGCATCGGTGTTGCTCCTGTTGATGTCCCGAACTCGCTGGGGCTTCGTTGTTGTCCCTGCCGACGTCCCGGACTCGCTGGGGCGTCGGTGTCGCTCCTGCTGATGTCCCGGACTCGCTGGGGCATCGGTGTTGCTCCTGTTGATGTCCCGAACTCGCTGGGGCTTCGTTGTTGTCCCTGCTGACGTCCCGGACTCGCTGGGGCGTCGGTGTCGCTCCTGCTGATGTCCCGGACTCGCTGGGGCATCGGTGTCGCTCCTGCTGATGTCCCGAACTCGCTGGGGCTTCGTTGTTGTTCCTGCCGACGTCCCGGACTCGCTGGGGCGTCGGTGTCGCTCCTGCTGATGTCCCGGACTCGCTGGGGCATCGGTGTTGCTCCTGTTGATGTCCCGAACTCGCTGGGGCTTCGTTGTTGTCCCTGCCGACGTCCCGGACTCGCTGGGGCGTCGGTGTCGCTCCTGCTGATGTCCCGGACTCGCTGGGGCTTCGTTGTCGCTCCTGCCGACGAGTCGGACTCGCTGGGTGGCTTTCGACGGTGCCGTCGGGTGTCTTGTCGCTTCTCCTAACGTCAGTAACTGGATGGAAACGTGTCCTCCATTCGGGTATTTCTTAAATGTTGCTGGTGGTGGTCCCACCTCTGGTAGAGGCGACTGTGGGATGATTATATTGGTGGGAATATGTTTGTTCTTGATTATGTGAAAATTCACAAGTCACTAGCTATGTTTGCATGCTATGTCATTTCCCGGCAGCTGGATGTAGATACAGCTATTTGACAGTATGATCGCTCTGTTTCGCGTAGTGCAGATTTGGGCTATCCGACCTAAAAGGTAGCTGATGTTCCTTGGTATTTACATGAACTTCACGATGGCCTCCTGTGCTTTTTACTGGCCTACTGTGCTTTGGTGGCCTCATTTGCCTGCCTGACCTTTTTGTTATCGGATGAATGCACCTCTGGGTTTGTTGAAGGTGATCTAGGGGGGGGGGTAAAAACTGCGGGTACATCTTGTTCTTCTGACAACTTCTAGCTCTGCTCCTGAGTTGCTAGTGCTAAGTGCACCCCGCTACAACTTTTAAAGTGTGTTAGCCTGTTAATCCTTTTCCTGATAGGGCCTCGTGGAAATCTCTCAAGTTGTTACGGATATGACACGGAAGCTGCTGTTGTTGAGCTCACGCCGCTTTGCATAGACTACGGGGCCGCTCATTGCGAATATTTTGAGAGAGAAAATTAGGTCTGAGTCCTGCCAAGTTGAGCAGCACCAAAAACATTTTTTCCGCCTTGTGTTTCGCACTCGTTTCTTAGGACGTAACTTGAATGTGAGGCATGCTACGTTGCGACAGGATGCCATTGTTCACATCTGTCACGTGGCATGCGTTGCCAAATGGAAGGAGATTCCTTCATGGTTTGAATTAGGACATTAAGGTCTTCCATTTTGGACTTGAAATTTTGCAGGCACTTAAAGAAAACGTTGGGTAAAATGAAATATCGCTATGGAAAGCTGCTTTTTCAGTTCAAATCCCTTTAGAAAGTAAGCTACTCTTTAAGGTGACCTGATGACTTAAGGTAATGTAAATTGATATCAATCACGAGTTTTCGTGGCGGGTAATGCTATACTTTTCGTGAAGCCCTATGTCAAGGGCCAAATGCGAGGGGTTACAACACCCCCCTCCGTTCCTGTAAGAACGAAGGTGGTGAAAACCAGAATGATTGAGAGGTTTAAATACCTGGGGCGACAGATATTGTTTACTGGTGGCCGAGAAGCCAGATTTCTCAAGAAAAAATTGGCCTTAACATTAACATTTTCAGGAGTAAAGGCAATTAAAACAACCGCGTTCACAATGTAGATTCTTGCTCACTGCACAACGTAGCCCTGACCATGGGTCCGCGCCGCTGCCGAACCGAGGCTGTCGCCTTACCGCTGCATCTGTCAGGTTCCGGCGGGATCTGTCGGGCGGTCCGTCAGTTCTGAGATTGGCCTGTCACGCCGTTTAGACGGCTGGCACTGCGGGGAGTGCTGGGTGCTGAACCCCAGCAGCCGCAGACAGGCCTCTGACTGGATGGCTCGCTTCAGACCGGATACGCCAGCTGATCCCCCTGTTTCGGCAGTGAGAGGGGCCCATCTCGTGTCAACAGGAGGCACCAACCTCCTCCCCATACCAACGTTTTTTCGTGCCCCGCAAACGTTTCCGAGTGGGGGTTTTCAAGCACCCCCACCGGGGCGAGGGTTAAGGTTGCTGACTGCAAGGCGGATATCGTGGTCTTATAAAATTGGCGAGCGAATACCTGGTAATCTGATTAGAGATAACCTCAAGTCTTATCAGGGATCGAGGAAGAGAAATAATCTCAGACAACCTCAGGAGAGCAATTCACCCCTTGACGCCTTCAATAATTCTTATAAACTTGAGCCTAGTATTGCTTGTTGAACCTTTGGGGCTTTCCAGCGCTGGGACTTAAGCAGAAACTCACCTAGTAAATCCCCTTATGGTAACTTTGGTCGGATGTGTGCTTCGTAAGCTCCATTGTCCGAAACGTAAGGCGCAAACAACTCAGCGCTGTACGCGGCCTCCTTTTAGCGCGCTGAATACAGCGGCTGGGAGCCGCGCGCCTGCTCTGAATGCACGGCCCCAACTGTTTGCTCAGGCCTCGGCAGTGCAACGGATGTGCCGCGCCAAATAAATGGCTGGGAATGCTGTGTGCTATCGTGGTAAGGATCCAGCGGAGGGTTTTCAGTCCATCCACGCTGCCATAATTTCGGGGTATGTGGTGTTTAGTATCGACTACGAACCGTA